>CM051371.1:2253087-2397974 GCA_028015245.1 Cardamine occulta
AACAACACCTATTGATGTTAATATGAAGAATCAATGCTTCACCGACAAGGATATGCTACCGTTGTCTGATAGTCCTCAAAACAGAATTGTGATCCTTCAAGATACATTCGAAAGCGAATGTGAGGCCGTTGAAGCGTATTCAACGAAGCCCAATCTTTACAACTGCTTTCTGAGATGTCCAAGAGGAACTATAGAGAAACGCTGTTGTCGTTTTGGCAAGGAGTTTTGAGTGATAAAGCTTTCATCAGAGGAGGCGATCCAGTTTTTAGCACTCTTGATGACGTGATGAAACATGCTACCATGGTGCGTACAAGTCAAAGTAAGAAACTTAGCTATAGCTTATCCCACAGTTCTATTTGGTCTCTAGAATCTCACAGGAGTTTCTAATAGTAAATCTTGGGAGCTGTTGAAGAAGACACAAGTGGAAGCTTAAACAACACCTATCGATGTGAATATGAAGAATCAATGCTTTCAAGGACAAGGAATTGGCATTTTCAAGTTTTATAGTCCCTTAAACAGAGTTATGACTTTCAAGATACAAATGAGAGTCATAAGATGTGTACAAGTGTATTCAACGGAGTGGATCTCTTATAATTGCTTTGAGACGATCAAGGATGAACTATAGAGAGCTATTGGTCGCCTTTGTAAGAGGTTCGAGTCACAAAACTTCATCGAGGGTTTGATTTAGTCTTTTTGAAGCACTTTGACGACGTAATGAAACATGGTACCATGGTGTAGTAGCAAGTCAGAAGTAAAAAACAAGCATTATAGCTTATCCAACAAGTTTATTAGTTCTTAGAATCTCATACGAAGTTTCATAGTAAATTTGGGAGTCGTAGCAAGAAGACACAAGTGGAAGCTTAAACAACACCTATCGATGCGGCTACGAAGAATCAATGCTTTCGACAAGTGATATGGCCACTTTCAAGCCGAGCAGTCCTAAAACAGAGTTATGGTCCTTCAAGATACAAATGAGAGTGAATAGGGGCTCGAAGTGTATTCAATCGAATGGATCTCTTAAAATTGCTTTGAGATGTTCAAGACGAACTATGGGGAACTTTTTTCATGCTTTGTGAAGAGGTTTGAGTGATAAAACTTCTTTGAGGGTTAGATTTAGTCTTTTAGCACTTTCGATGATGTAATGAAACATGCTACCATGGTGTGGAAGCAAGTCAAAATAAGAAACAAGCATTATAGCTGATCCAACAGCATTATTAGTTCTAGAATCTCATACGGAGTTTTCATGTAAATTGGGAGTTTTAGCAAGAAGACAAGTGGAAGCTTAAAGAACACCTATCGATGCGAATATGAAGAATCAATGTTTTCACCGACAAGGTATGGCCGCTTTCTTGCTTGCCGATAGTCCTCAAAGCAGTTACGACCCTCAAGATACAAATGAGAGTGAATAAGAGGTTCAAGTGTATTCAACTGGAGTTCAATCTCCTATAATTGCTTTCGAGATGTTCAAGAGGAACTATAGAGAACTATCGTCGTTTAGAAGAGGTTCGAGTGATAAAACTTCATCGGGAGGGTTAGATTCGTTTTAGCACTCTTGATGACGCTGATGAAACATGCTACCATGGTGCTGATGCAAGTCAGTAAGAAACAAGCATTATAGCTTATCCCACAGTTCTATTAGTTTGAGAATCTCATAGGAGTTTCTAATAGTAAATTTGGGAGTCATTGCAAAGAAGACACAAATGGAAGCATAAACAACACCTATTGATGTGAATATGAAGAATCAATGCTTTCAAAGTGACAAGGATTTGGCAATTTTCAAGATGATTGTCCTGAAACAGAGTTATGACCTTTCAAGATACAAATGAGATTGAATAGAGTGTAGAAGTGTATTCAATGGAGTGGATCTCTTAAAATTAACTTTGAGATGATCAAGATGAACTATAGAGAGCTATTGTCGCCTTTTAGAAGAGGTTTGAGAAACAAAACTTCATCAGAGGGTTGGATTTAGTCTTTTTAGCACTCTTGATGACGTAATGAAACATGGTACTATGGTGTAGAAAAAAGTCAAAAGTAAGAAACAAGCATTATAGCTTATCCAACAAGACTATTAGTTCTTAGAATCTCATACTGAGTTTCTGACAGAAATTTGGGAGTTGTAGCAAGAAGACAAATGGTAGCTTAAACAACACCTATCGATGTAATATGAAGAATCAATGCCTTCACTGACAAGGATATGGTTGCTGTCAAGCTGATAGTCCTCAAAACAGAGTTATGACTCTTCAAGATACAAATGAGAGTGACTAGGAGTGTTGAAGTGTATTCAATGGAGTCAATCTCTTACAATTGCTTTGAGATGTTCAAGAGGAACCTATAGGAGCATTGTTGGTTTGCAAGAGGTTTGAGTGACAAAACTTCATCGAGAGTTGAGATTCAGTTTTTTAGCACTCTCGATGACGTGATGAAACATGGTACCATGGTGCGTAGCAAGTCAAAGTAAGAAACAAGCATTATAAGCTTATCCCATTCTATTAGTTCTTAGAATCTCATAGAAGTTTCCAATAGTAAATTTGGGAGTTGTTGCAAGAAGACACAAGTGGAAGCATAAACAACACCTATTGATGTGAATATGAAGAATCAATGCTTTCAGATAAGGATTTGACAATTTTCAAGACGATAGTCCTCGAAACAGAGTTATGACCTTTTCAAGATACAAATGAGAGTGAATAGATGCGTAGAAGTGTATTCAATGGAGTTGGATCTCCTAAAATTGCTTTGAGATGATCAAGATGAACTATAGAGAGCTATTGTCGTGTTTGTAAGAGGTTTGAGTGACAAAACTTCATCGAGGGTTAGATTTAGTCTTTTAAGCACTCTTGATGACGAATGAAACATGGTACCATGGTGTGGAAACAAGTCAAAGTAAGAAAAAGCATTATAGTTTATCCAACAGACTATTAGTTATTAGAATCTCATACGAAGTTTCATAGTAGAAATTTGGGAGTTGTAAGCAAGAAGACAAAATGGAAGCTTAAACAACACCTATCGATGTGAATATGAAGAATCAATGCCTTCACCGACAAGGATATGGCCGTTGTCAAGTTGATAGTCCTCGAAACAGAGTTATGACTCTTCAAGATACAAATGAGAGTGAATAGGGAATGTTGAAGTGTATTCAATGGAGTTGAATCTCTTACAATAGCTTTGAGATGTTCAAGAGGAACTCCATAGAGAACTGTTAGTCGTGTTTGCAAGAGGTTTGAGTGATAAAACTTCATCAGAGAATTAGATTAGTCTTTTAGCACTCTTGATGACGTGATGAAACATGCTACCATGGTGTAGAAGCAAGTCAAAGTAAGAAACAAGCATTATAGCTTATCCAACAGTACTATTAGTCTCTAGAATCTCATACGAGTTTCTCATAGAAATTGGGGGAGTTGTTGCAAGAAGACACAAGTGGAAGCTTAAAGAACACCTATCGATGTGAATATGAAGAATCAATGCTTTCAATGACAAGGATATGGCTGTTTTCAAGTTGATAGCCTCAAACTAGTTATGATCCTTCAAGATACTAATGAGAGTGACTAGGAGTGTTGAAGTGTATTCAATGGAGTTGAATGTGTTATAATTGCTTTGAGATGTTCAAGAGGAACCATAGAGAAATGTTGTCGTGTTTGCAAGTGGTTTGAGTGATAAAACTTTATCAGAGAGTTAGATTCAGTATTTTAGCACTCTTGATGACGGGATAAAACAAGCTACCACGGTGCAGGTAAAGTCAAAGTATGGAACAAGCATTATAGCTTATCCTACAGTTCTATTAGTTCTTAGAATCTCATAGAAGTTTCTAATAGTAAATTTGGGAGTTGTTGCAAAGACAAGACACAAGTGGAAGCATAAAGAACACGTATTGATGTGAATATGAAGAATCAATGCTTTAAGGACATGGATTTGGCAATTTTTCAAGATGATTCTCTTGGAAACAGAGTTATGACCTTTCAAGATACAAATGAGAGTGACTAGATGTGTAGAAGTGTATTCAATGGAGTTGGATCTCTAAAACTGCTTTGAGATGATCAAGATGAACTATAGAGAGCTATTGCCTTTTGTAAGAAAGGTTTGAGTAACAAAACTTTATCAAAGGGTTAGATTTAGTTCTTTAGCACTCTTGATGACGTAATGAAACATGGTACCATGCTGTGAGAAAAAATGTCAAAGTAAGAAAAAAGTATTATAGCTTATCCAACAAGATTATTAGTTATTAGAATCTCATACGAAGTTTCTCATAGAAATTTGGGAGTTGTAGCAAGAAGACAAAATGGTAGCTTAAACAACACCTATCGATGTGAATATGAAGAATCAATGCCTTCACTGACAAGGATATGGCCGTTGTCAAGCTGATAGTCCTCGAAACAGAGTTTTGACTCTTCAAGATACAAATGCGAGTGAATAGGAGTGTTGAAGTGTATTCAATGGAGTTGATTCTCTTACAACTCGCTTTCGAGATGTTCAAGAAGAACTATAGAGAACGGTTGTCGGTTTGCAAGAGGTTTGAGTGATAAAACTTCATCGAGAGTTAGATTCAGATTTTAGCACTCTTGATGACGTGATGAAACATTCTACCATGGTGACGTGATGCAAAGTCAAGAAACAAGCATTATATCTTATCGACAGTACTATTAGTTCTTAGAATCTCATAGAAGTTTCTAATAGTAAATTTGGGGAGTTGTTGCCAGAAGACATAAGTGGAAGCATAAACAACACCTATTGATGTGAATATGAAGGATCAATGCTTTCAATGACATGGATTTTGCAGTTTTCAAGATGATAGTCCCGGAAACAAGTTATGACCTTTCAAGATACAAATGAGAGTGAATAATGTGTGTAAGAAGTGTATTCAATGGAGGGATCTCTTAAAATTGCTTTGAGATGATCAAGATGAACTATAGAGAGCTATTGTCGTCTTTGTAAGAGGTTTGAGTCACAAAACTTCATCGGAGAGGGTTAGATTTAGTCTTTTTAGCACTCTTGATGACGTAAAGAAACATGGTACCATGGTGTAGAAGCAAGTCAAAGTAAGAAACAAGCATTATAGCTTATCCAACAAGACAATTAGTTGTTAGAATCACATACGAGTTTCGATAGAAATTTGGGGAGTGTAGCAAGAAGACAAAATGGTAAGCGTAAACAACACCTATCGATGTGAATATGAAGAATCAATGCTTTCACCGACAAGGGGTATGGCCGTTTCATGCTGATAGTCCTCGAAACAGAGTTATGATCCTTCAAGATACAAATGAGAGTGAATAGGATTGTTGAAGTGTATTCAATGGAGTTGAATCTCTTACAATTGCTTTGGGATGTGCAAGAGGAACCATAGAGAATTGTTATCGTGTTTGCAAGAGGTTTGAGTGTTAAAACTTCATCGAGGGTTAGATTTAGTCTTTTAGCACTCTTGATGACGTGATGAAACATGCTACCATGGAGCGCAAGTCAAAGTAAGAAACAAGCATTATACCTTATCCCACAGTTCTATTAGTTCTTAGAATCTCATCGGAGTTTCTAATAGTAAATTTGGGAGTTGTTGCAAGAAGACACAAGTGGAAGCATAAACAACACCTATTGATGTGAATATGAAGAATCAATGCTTTTCAGAAGATTTGGCAATTTTCATGATGATTGTCCTCGAAACAGAGTTATGACCTTTCAAGATACAAATGAGAGTGAATAGATGTGTAGAAGTGTATTCAATGGAGTGGGATCTCTTAAAATTGCTTTGAGATGATCAAGATGAACTATAGTGAGCTATTGTCGTCTTTGTAAGAGGTTTGAGAGAAAAAAACTTTATCAGAGGGTTAGATTTAGTCTTTTAGCACTCTTGATGACGTAATGAAACATGGTACCATGGTGTAGAAAAAGTCAAAGTAAGAAATAAGCATTATAGCTTATCCAACAAGATTTATTAGTTATTAAAATCTCATAGGAGTTTCAGATGGAAATTTGGGAGTTGGCAAGCAAGAAGACAAAATGGTAGCTTAAACAACACCTAACGATGTGAATATGAAGAATCAATGCCTTTCATCGACAAGGATATGATTGCTTAGCAAGCTGATAGTCCTCGAAACAGAGTTATGACTCTTCAAGATATAAATGAGAGTGAATAGGAGTGTTGAAGTGTATTCAATGGAGTTGAATCTCTTAAAATTGCTTTGAGATGTTCAAGAGGAACTATAGAGAACTGTTGTTGTGTTTGCAAGAGGTTTGAGTCGACAAAACTTCATCGAGAGAGTTAGATTCAGCTCTTTTAGCACCTCGATGACGTGATGAAACATGGTACCATGGTAGAAGCAAGTCAAAGTAAGAAACAAGTGTTATAAGCTTATCCCATAGTTATATTAGTTCTTAGAATCCCATAGAAGTTTCTAATAGTAAATTTGGGAGTTGTTGCAAGAAGACGAATGGATCCATAAAGAACACCTATTGATGTGAATATGAAGAATCAATGCTTTCAAAGGACATGGATTTTTGCAATTTTCAAGATGATAGTCCCGGAAACAGAGTTATGACCTTTCAAGATACAAATGAGAGTAAATAGATGTGTAGAAGTGTATTCAATGGAGTGGGATCTATTACAATTGCTTTGAGATGTTCAAGATGAACTATAGAGAGCTATTGTCGGTTTGTAAGAGGTTTGAGTGAACAAAACTTCATCAGAGGGTTAGATTTAGTCTTTTAGCACTCTTGATGACGTAATGAAACATGGTACCATGGTGTAGAAACAAGTCAAAGTAAAGAAAAAAAACATTATAGCTTATCCAACAGTACTATTAGTTATTAGAATCTCATACGAAGTTTCGAATAGAAATTTGGGAGTTGTAGCAAGAAGATAAAATGATAGCTTAAACAACACCTATCGATGTGAATATGAAGAATCAATGCCTTCACTAACAAGGATATGGCCGTTGTCAAGCTGATAGTCCTCAAACAGAGTTATGACTCTTCAAGATACAAATGAGAGTGAATAGAAATGTTGAAGTGTATTCAATGGAGTTGAATGTCTTACAATAGCTTTGAGATGTTCAAGAGGAACTATAAAGAACTGTTGTCATGTTTGCAAGAGGTTTGAGTGATAAAACTTCATAAGAGAATTAGATTCAGTCTTTTAACACTCTTGATGACGGATGAAACATGCTACCATGGTGTAGAAGCAAGTCAAAGTAAGAAACAAGCATTATAGCTTATCCAACAAGATTATTAGTTCTTAGAATCTCATACGAGTTTCTCATAGAAATTTGGGAGTTGTTGCAAGAAGACACTGGGAAGCTTAAAAGAACACCTATCGATGTGAATATGAAGAATCAATGCTTTCAATGACAAAGGATATGGCTGTTTTCAAGTTGATAGGCCTCAAACAGAAGTTATGATCCTTCAAGATACTAATGAGAGTGAATAGGAGTGTTGAAGTGTAATCAATGGAGTTGAATGTGTTATAATTGCTTTGAGATGCTCAAGAGGAACCATAAAGAAATGTTGTCGTGTTTGCAAGTGGTTTGAGTGATAAAACTTTATCAGAGAGTTAGATTCAGTATTTTAGCACTCTTGATGACGTGATAAAACATGCTACCATGGTGCAGAAGCAAGTCAAAGTAAGAAACAAGCATTATAGCTTATCCCACAGTTCTATTAGTTCTTAGAATCTCATACGAGTTTCTAATAGAATTTGGGAGTTGTTGCAAGAAGACACAAGTGGAAGCATAAACAACACCTATTGATGTGAATATGAAGAATCAATGCTTTTAGTGACAAGGATTTGGCAATTTTCAAGATGATTCTCTTGGAAACAGAGTTATGACCTTTCAAGATACAAATGAGAGTGACTAGATGTGTAGAAGTGTATTCAATGGAGTTGGATCTCTTAAAATTGCTTTGAGATGATCAAGATGAACTATAGAGAGGTATTATCGCTTTTGTAAGAGGTTTGAGTGACAAAACTTCATCAGAGGGTCAGATTTAGTCTTTTAGCACTCTTGATGACGTAATAAAACATGGTACCATGGTGTAACAAGTCAAAGTAAGAAACAAGCATTATAGCTTATCTAACAGTACTATTAGTTCTTAGAATCTCATACGAGTTTCACATAGAAATTTGGGAGTTGTAGCATAAAGACAAAATAGTAGCTTAAACAACACCTATCGATGTGAATATGAAGAATCAATGCCTTCACTGACAAGGATATGGCCGTTGTCAAGCTGATAGTCCTCGAAACAGAGTTTTGACTCTTCAAGATACAAATGCGAGTGAATAGGAGTGTTGAAGTGTATTCAATGGAGTTGATTCTCTTACAACTGCTCTGAGATGTTCAAGAGGAACTATAGAGAACAGTTGTCGTGTTTGCAAGAGGTTTGAGTGATAAAACTTCATCAGAGAGTTAGATTCAGTATTTTAGCTCTCTTGATGACGTGATGAAACATTCTACCATGGTGCAGATGCAAGTCAAAGTAAGAAACAAGCATTATAGCTTATCCAATAGTACTATTAGTTCTTAGAATCTCATAGAAGTTTCTAATAGAAAATAAATTGGGAGTTGTTGCAAGAAGACACAAGTGGAAGCATAAACAACACCTATTGATGTGAATATGAAGGATCAATGCTTTCAAAGGACATGGATTTTGCAATTTTCAAGATGATAGTCCCGGAAACATAGTTATGACCTTTCAAGATAATGAATGAGTGAACAGATGTGTAGAAGTGTATTCAATGGAGTGATCTCTTAAAATTGCTTTGAGATGATCAAGATGAACTATAGAGAGCTATTGTCGTCTTTGTAAGAGGTTTGAGTCACAAAACTTCATCAGAGGGTTAGATTTAGTCTTTTAGCACTCTTGATGACGTAATGAAACATGGTACCATGGTGTAGAAAAAAGTCAAAGTAAGAAAAAAGCATTATAAGCTTATCCAACATGATCATTAGTTATTAAAATCTCATAGAGTTTCGCATAGAAATTTGGGAGTTGTAGCAAGAAGACAAAATGGTAGCTAAACAACACCTAACGATGTGAATATGAAGAATCAATGCCTTACGACAAGGATATGGCCGTTGTCAAGCTGATAGTCCTCGAAACAGAGTTATGACTCTTCAAGATATAAATGAGAGTGAATAGGAGTGTTGAAGTGTATTCAATGGAGTTGAATCTCTTAAAATTGCTTTGAGATGTTCAAGAGGAACTATAGAGAACTGTTGTTGTGTTTGCAAGAGGTTTGACTGACAAAACTTCATCAGAGAGTTAGATTCAGTCTTTTAGCACTCTCGATGACGTGATGAAACATGGTACCATGGTGCAGAAGCAAGTCAAAGTAAGAAACAAGTGTTATAGCTTATCCCATAGTTATATTAGTTCTTAGAATCCCATAGAAGTTTCTAATAGTAAATTTGGGAGTTGTTGCAAGAAGACACAAGTGGATCATAAAGAACACCTATTGATGTGAATATGAAGAATCAATGCTTTCAGTGACATGGATTTTGCAATTTTCAAGATGATAGTCCTGGAAACAGAGTTATGACCTTTCAAGATACAAATGAGAGTAAATAGATGTGTAGAAGTGTATTCAATGGAGTGGGATCTCTTAAAATTGCTTTGAGATGATAAAGATGAACTATAGAGAGCTATTGTCGGTTTGTAAGAGGTTTGAGTGACAAAACTTCATCGAGAGGGTTAGATTTAGTCTTTTTAGCACTCTTGATGACGTAATGAAACATGGTACCATGGTGTAGAAACAAGTCAAAGTAAGAAAAAGCGTTATAAGCTTATCCAACAGTATTAGTTAGTTATTAGAATCTCATACGAGTTTCAGTAGAAATTTGGGAGTTGTAGCAAGAAGATAAAATGATAGCTTAAACAACACCTATCGATGTGAATATGAAGAATCAATGCCTTCAACGACAAGGATATGGCCGTTGTCAAGCTGATAGTCCTCGAAACAGAGTTATGACTCTTCAAGATACAAATGAGAGTGAATAGAAATGTTGAAGTGTATTCAATGGAGTTGAATGTCTTACAATAGCTTTGAGATGTTCAAGAGGAACTATAAAGAACTGTTGTCATGTTTGCAAGAGGTTTGAGTGATAAAACTTCATAAGAGAATTAGATTCAGTCTTTTAACACTCTTGATGACGTGATGAAACATGCTACCATGGTGTAGAAGCAAGTCAAAGTAAGAAACAAGCATTATAGCTTATCCAACAGTACTATTAGTTCTTAGAATCTCATACGAGTTTCTCATAGAAATTGGGGAGTTGTTGCAAGAAGACACAAGCGGAAGCTTAAAGAACACCTATCGATGTGAATATGAAGAATCAATGCTTTCAATGACAAGGATATGGCTGTTTTCAAGTTGATAGGCCTCGAAACAGAGTTATGATCCTTCAAGATACTAATGAGAGTGAATAGGAGTGTTGAAGTGTAATCAATGGAGTTGAATGTGTTATAATTGCTTTGAGATGCTCAAGAGGAACCATAAAGAAATGTTGTCGTGTTTGCAAGTGGTTTGAGTGATAAAACTTTATCAGAGAGTTAGATTCAGTATTTTAGCACTCTTGATGACGTGATAAAACATGCTACCATGGTGCAGAAGCAAGTCAAAGTAAGAAACAAGCATTATAGCTTATCCCACAGTTCTATTAGTTCTTAGAATCTCATAGGAGTTTCTAATCGTAAATTTGGGAGTTGTTGCAAGAAGACACAAGTGGAAGCATAAACAACACCTATTGATGTGAATATGAAGAATCAATGCTTTTAGTGACAAGGATTTGGCAATTTTCAAGATGATTCTCTTGGAAACAGAGTTATGACCTTTCAAGATACAAATGAGAGTGACTAGATGTGTAGAAGTGTATTCAATGGAGTTGGATCTCTTAAAATTGCTTGAGATGATCAAGATGAACTATAGAGAGGTATTATCGTCTTTGTAAGAGGTTTGAGTGACAAAACTTCATCAGAGGGTCAGATTTAGTCTTTTAGCACTCTTGATGACGTAATAAAACATGGTACCATGGGGTAGAAGCAAGTCAAAGTAAGAAACAAGCATTATAGCTTATCCAACAAGTACTATTATTTCTTAGAATCTCATACGAAGTTTCGATAGAAATTTGGGAGTTGTAGCAAGAAGACAAAATGGTAGCTTAAACAACACCTATCGATGTGAATATGAAGAATCAATGCCTCTTGACAAGGATATGGCTGTCAAGCTGATAGTCCTCAAACAGAGTTTTGACTCTTCAAGATACAAATGCGAGTGAATAGGAGTGTTGAAGTGTATTCAATGGAGTTGATTCTCTTACAATTGCTCTGAGATGTTCAAGAGGAACTATAGAGAACAGTTGTCGTAGTTTGCAAGAGGTTTGAGTGATAAAACTTCATCGGAGAGTTAGATTCAGTATTTTAGCCTCTTGATGACGTGATGAAACATTCTACCATGGTGCAGATGCAAGTCAAAGTAAGAAACAAGCATTATAAGCTTATCCAATAGTCTTATTAGTTCTTAGAATCTCATAGAAGTTTCTAATAGTAAATCTGGGAGTTGTTGCAAGAAGACACAAGAGAAAGCATAAACAACACCTATTGAAGTAAATATGGAGGATCAATGCTTTCAGTGACATGGATTTTGCAATTTTCAAGATGATAGTCCTGGAAACAGAGTTATGACCCTTCAAGATACAAATGAGAGTGAATAGATGTGTTGAAGTGTATTCAATGGAGTCGGATCTCTTACAATTGCTTTGAGATGATCAAGATGAACTATAGAGAGCTATTGTCGTCTTTGTAAGAGGTTTGAGGGACAAAACTTCATCAGAGGGTTAGATTTAGTCTTTTAGCACTCCTGATGACGTAATGAAACATGGTACCATGGTGTAGAAGCAAGTCAAAGTAAGAAACAAGCATTATAGCTTATCCAACAGTACTATAAGTTCTTAGAATCACATATGAGTTTCGCATAGAAATATCGGAGTTGTAGCAAGAAGACAAAATGGTTGCTTAAACAACTCCTATCGATGTGAATATGAAGAATAAATGCCTTCACTGACAAGGGTATGGCCGTTTCATGCTGATAGTCCTCAAACAGAAGTTATGGTCCTTCAAGATACAAATGAGAGTGAATAGGAGTGTTGAAATGTAATCAATTGAGTTGAATCTCTTATAACTGCTTTGAGATGTTCAAGAGGAACTATAGAGAACTGTTCTCATGTTTGCAAGAGGTTTGAGTGATAAAACTTCATAAGAGAATTAGATTCAGTCTTTTAACACTCTTGATGACGTGATGAAACATGCTACCATGGTGTAGAAGCAAGTCAAAGTAAGAAACAAGCATTATAGCTTATCCAACAAGTACTATTAGTTCTTAGAATCTCATACGAAGTTTCTCATAGAAATTGGGGAGTTGTTGCAAGAAGACACAAGGAAGCTTAAAGAACACCTATCGATGTGAATATGAAGAATCAATGCTTTCAATGACAAGGATATGGCTGTTTTCAAGTTGATAGGCCTCGAAACAGAGTTATGATCCTTCAAGATACTAATGAGAGTGAATAGGAGTGTTGAAGTGTAATCAATGGAGTTGAATGTGTTATAATTGCTTTGAGATGCTCAAGAGGAACCATAAAGAAATGTTGTCGTGTTTGCAAGTGGTTTGAGTGATAAAACTTTATCAGAGAGTTAGATTCAGTATTTTAGCACTCTTGATGACGTGATAAAACATGCTACCATGGTGCAGAAGCAAGTCAAAGTAAGAAACAAGCATTATAGCTTATCCCACAGTTCTATTAGTTCTTAGAATCTCATAGGAGTTTCTAATCGTAAATTTGGGAGTTGTTGCAAGAAGACAGAAGTGGAAGCATAAACAACACCTATTGATGTGAATATGAAGAATCAATGCTTTTAGTGACAAGGATTTGGCAATTTTCAAGATGATTCTCTTGGAAACAGAGTTATGACCTTTCAAGATACAAATGAGAGTGACTAGATGTGTAGAAGTGTATTCAATGGAGTTGGATCTCTTAAAATTGCTTTGAGATGATCAAGATGAACTATAGAGAGGTATTATCGTCTTTGTAAGAGGTTTGAGTGACAAAACTTCATCAGAGGGTCAGATTTAGTCTTTTAGCACTCTTGATGACGTAATAAAACATGGTACCATGGGGTAGAAGCAAGTCAAAGTAAGAAACAAGCATTATAGCTTATCCAACAGTACTATTATTTCTTAGAATCTCATACGAGTTTCGCATAGAAATTTGGGAGTTGTAGCAAGAAGACAAAATGGTAGCTTAAACAACACCTATCGATGTGAATATGAAGAATCAATGCCTTCACTGACAAGGATATGGCCGTTGTCAAGCTGATAGTCCTCGAAACAGAGTTTTGACTCTTCAAGATACAAATGAGAGTGAATAGGAGTGTTGAAGTGTATTCAATGGAGTTGATTCTCTTACAACTGCTCTGAGATGTTCAAGAGGAACTATAGAGAACAGTTGTCGTGTTTGCAAGAGGTTTGAGTGATAAAACTTCATCAGAGAGTTAGATTCAGTATTTTAGCTCTCTTGATGACGTGATGAAACATTCCACCATGGTGCAGATGCAAGTCAAAGTATGAAGCAAGCATTATAACTTATCCAATAGTACCCTTAGTTCTTAGAAGCTCATAGAAGTTTCTAATAGTAAATTTGGGAGTTGTTGCAAGAAGTCACAAGTGGAAGCATAAACAACACCTATTGATGTGAATATGAAGGATCAATGCTTTCAGTGACATGGATTTGGCAATTTTCAAGATGATAGTCCCGAAACATAGTTATGACCTTTCAAGATACGAATGAGAGTGAACAGATGTGTAGAAGTGTCTTCAATGGAGTGGGCTCTCTTAAAATTGCTTTGAGCTGATCAAGATGAACTATAGACAGCTATCGTCGCCTTTGTAAGAGGTTTGAGTCACAAAACTTCATCACAGGGTTAGATTTAGTCTTTTAGCACTCTTGATGACGTAATGAAACATGGTACCATGGTGTAGAAGCAAGTCAAAGTAAGAAATAAGCATTATAGCTTATCCAACAAGATTATTAGTTCTTAGAATCACATACGAGTTTCATAGAAATTTGGGAGTTGTAGCAAGAAGACAAAATGGTAGCTTAAACAACACCTATCGATGTGAATATGAAGAATCAATGCTTTCACTGACAAGGGTATGGCCGTTTTCATGCTGATAGTCCTCGAAACAGAGTTATGGTCCTTCAAGATACAAATGAGAATGAATAAGAGTGTTGAAATGTAATCAATTGAGTTGAATCTCTTAAAATTGCTTTGAGATGTTCAAGAGGAACTATAGAGAACTGTTCTCATGTTTGCAAGAGGTTTGAGTGATAAAACTTCATCAGAGAGTTAGATTCAGTATTTTAGCACTCTTGATGACGTGATGAAATATGCTACCATGGTGTAGAAGCAAGTCAAAGTAAGAAACAAGCATTATAGCTTATCCAACAGTACTATTAGTTCTTAGAATCTCATACGAGTTTCTCATAGAAAGTGGAGAGTCGTAGCAAGAAGACACGAGGGGAAGCTTAAAGAACACCGATCGATGTGAATATGAAGAATCAATGCTTTCACTAACAAGGGTATGGCCGTTTTCAAGCTAAGAATCCTAAAACAAAGGTATGACCCTTCAAGATAGAAATGATAGTGAATAGAAGTGTTGAAGTGTATTCAATGGAGTTGAATCTGTTACAATTGCTTTGAGATGTTCAAGAGGAACCATAGAGAATTGTTATCGTGTTTGCAAGAGGTTTGAGTGTTAAAACTTCATCAGAGGGTTAGATTTAGTCTTTTCGCACTCTTGATGACGTGATGAAACATGCTACCATGCAGTGCAAGTCAAAGTAAGAAACAAGCATTAGAGCTTATCCCACAGTTCGATTAGTTCGTAGAATCTCATAGGAGTTTCTAAGAGTAAATTTGGGAGTTGTTGCAAGAAGACACAAGTGGAAGCATAAACAACACCTATTGATGTGAATATGAAGAATCAATGCTTTTAGTGGCAAAGATTTGGCAATTTTCAAGATGATTGTCCTGGAAACAGAGTTATGACCTTTCAAGATACAAATGAGAGTGAATAGATGTGTAGAAGTGTATTCAATGGAGTGGGATCTCTTAAAATTGCTTTGAGATGATCAAGATGAACTATAGTGAGCTATTGTCGTCTTTGTAAGAGGTTTGAGAGAAAAAAACTTTATCAGAGGGTTAGATTTAGTCTTTTAGCACTCTTGATGACGTAATGAAACATGGTACCATGGTGTAGAAAAAAGTCAAAGTAAGAAATAAGCATTATAGCTTATCCAACAGTACTATTAGTTATTAAAATCTCATAGAAGTTTCAGATAGAAATTTGGGAGTTGTAGCAAGAAGACAAAATGGTAGCTTAAACAACACCTAACGATGTGAATATGAAGAATCAATGCGTTCACCGACAAGGATATGCCTTTGGCAAGCTGATAGTCCTCGAAAAGAGTTATGACTCTTCAAGATACAAATGAGAGTGAATAGGAGTGTTGAAGTGTATTCAATGGAGTTGAATCTCTTAAAATTGCTTTGAGATGTTCAAGAGGAACTATAGAGAACTGTTGTTCGTGTTTGTAAGAGGTTTGACTGACAAAACTTCATCAGAGAGTTAGATTCAGTCTTTTAGCACTCTCGATGACGTGATGAAACATGGTACCATGGTGCAGAAGCAAGTCAAAGTAAGAAACAAGTGTTATAGCTTATCCCACAGTTCTATTAGTTTTTAGAATCTCATAGAAGTTTCTAATAGTAAATTTGGGAGTTGTTGCAAGAAGACACAAGTGGAAGCATAAAGAACACCTATTGATGTGAATATGAAGAATCAATGCTTTCAGTGACATGGATTTTACAATTTTCAAGATGATAGTCCTGGAAACATAGTTATGACCTTTCAAGATACAAATGAGAGTGAACAGATGTGTAGAAGTGTATTCAATGGAGTGGGATCTCTTAAAATTGCTTTGAGATGATCAAGATGAACTATAGAGAGCTATTGTCGCTTTTGTAAGAGGTTTGAGTGAAAAAAACTTTATCAGAGGGTTAGATTTAGTCTTTTAGCACTCTTGATGACGTAATGAAACATGGTACCATGGTGTAGAAAAAAGTCAAAGTAAGAAAAAAGCATTATAGCTTATCCAACAGTACTGTTAGTTATTAAAATCTCATACGAGTTTCGCATAGAAATTTGGGAGTTGTAGCAAGAAGACAAAATGGTAGCTTAAACAACACCTAACGATGTGAATATGAAGAATCAATGCCTTCACTGACAAGGATATGGCCGTTGTCAAGCTGATAGTCCTCGAAACAGAGTTATGACTCTTCAAGATATAAATGAGAGTGAATAGGAGTGTTGAAGTGTATTCAATGGAGTTGAATCTCTTAAAATTGCTTTGAGATGTTCAAGAGGAACTATAGAGAACTGTTGTTGTGTTTGCAAGAGGTTTGACTGACAAAACTTCATCAGAGAGTTAGATTTCATTTTAGCACTCTCGATGACGTGATGAAACATGGTACCATGGTGCAGTAATCAAAAGTAAGAAACAAGTGTTATAGCTTATCCCACAGTTATATTAGTTCTTAGAATCCCATAGAAGTTTCTAATAGTAAATTTGGGAGTTGTTGCAAGAAGACACAAGTGGATCATAAAGAACACCTATTGATGTGAATATGAAGAATCAATGCTTTCAAAGGACATGGATTTTGCAATTTTCAAGATGATAGTCCTGGAAACAGAGTTATGACCTTTCAAGATACAAATGAGAGTAAATAGATGTGTAGAAGTGTATTCAATGGAGTGGGATCTCTTAAAATTGCTTTGAGATGATCAAGATGAACTATAGAGAGCTATTGTCGTGTTTGTAAGAGGTTTGAGTGACAAAACTTCATCAGAGGGTTAGATTTAGTCTTTTAGCACTCTTGATGACGTAATGAAACATGGTACCATGGTGTAGAAACAAGTCAAAGTAAGAAAAAAACATTATAGCTTATCCAACAGTACTATTAGTTATTAGAATCTCATACGAGTTTCGCATAGAAATTTGAGAGTTGTAGCAAGAAGATAAAATGATAGCTTAAACAACACCTATCGATGTGAATATGAAGAATCAATGCCTTCACTGATAAGGATATGGCCGCTAAGTCTGATAGTCCTCGAAACAGAGTTATGACTCTTCAAGATACAAATGAGAGTGAATAGAAATGTTGAAGTGTATTCAATGGAGTTGAATGTCTTACAATAGCTTTGAGATGTTCAAGAGGAACTATAAAGAACTGTTGTCGTGTTTGCAAGAGGTTTGAGTGATAAAACTTCATAAGAGAATTAGATTCAGTCTTTTAGCACTCTTGATGACGTGATGAAACATGCTACCATGGTGTAGAAGCAAGTCAAAGTAAGAAACAAGCATTATAGCTTATCCAACAGTACTATTAGTTCTTAGAATCTCATACGAGTTTCTCATAGAAATTGGGGAGTTGTTGCAAGAAGACACAAGCGGAAGCTTAAAGAACACCTATCGATGTGAATATGAAGAATCAATGCTTTCAATGACAAGGATATGGCTGTTTTCAAGTTGATAGGCCTCGAAACAGAGTTATGATCCTTTAAGATACTAATGAGAGTGAATAGGAGTGTTGAAGTGTAATCAATGGAGTTGAATGTGTTATAATTGCTTTGAGATGTTCAAGAGGAACCATAAAGAAATGTTGTCGTGTTTGCAAGTGGTTTGAGTGATAAAACTTTATCAGAGAGTTAGATTCAGTATTTTAGCACTCTTGATGACGTGATAAAACATGCTACCATGGTGCAGAAGCAAGTCAAAGTAAGAAACAAGCATTATAGCTTATCCCACAGTTCTATTAGTTCTTAGAATCTCATAGGAGTTTCTAATCGTAAATTTGGGAGTTGTTGCAAGAAGACACAAGTGGAAGCATAAACAACACCTATTGATGTGAATATGAAGAATCAATGCTTTTAGTGACAAGGATTTGGCAATTTTCAAGATGATTCTCTTGAAACAGAGTTATGACCTTTCAAGATACAAATGAGAGTGACTAGATGTGTAGAAGTGTATTCAATGGAGTTGGATCTCTTAAAATTGCTTTGAGATGATCAAGATGAACTATAGAGAGGTATTATCGTCTTTGTAAGAGGTTTGAGAGACAAAACTTCATCAGAGGGTCAGATTTAGTCTTTTAGCACTCTTGATGACGTAATAAAACATGGTACCATGGGGTAGAAGCAAGTCAAAGTAAGAAACAAGCATTATAGCTTATCCAACAGTATTATTATTTCTTAGAATCTCATACGAGTTTCGCATAGAAATTTGGGAGTTGTAGCAAGAAGACAAAATGGTAGCTTAAACAACACCTATCGATGTGAATATGAAGAATCAATGCCTTCACTGACAAGGATATGGCCGTTGTCAAGCTGATAGTCCTCGAAACAGAGTTTTGACTCTTCAAGATACAAATGCGAGTGAATAGGAGTGTTGAAGTGTATTCAATGGAGTTGATTCTCTTACAACTGCTCTGAGATGTTCAAGAGGAACTATAGAGAACAGTTGTCGTGTTTGCAAGAGGTTTGAGTGATAAAACTTCATCAGAGAGTTAGATTCAGTATTTTAGCTCTCTTGATGACATGATGAAACATTCTACCATGGTGCAGATGCAAGTCAAAGTAAGAAACAAGCATTATAACTTATCCAATAGTACTATTAGTTCTTAGAATCTCATAGAAGTTTCTAATAGTAAATTTGGGAGTTGTTGCAAGAAGACACAAGTGGAAGCATAAACAACACCTATTGATGTGAATATGAAGGATCAATGCTTTCAGTGACATGGATTTTGCAATTTTGAAGATGATAGTCCTGGAAACATAGTTATGACCTTTCCAGATACAAATGAGAGTGAACAGATGTGTAGAAGTGTATTCAATGGAGTGGGATCTCTTAAAATTGCTTTGAGATGATCAAGATGAACTATAGAGAGCTATTGTCGTCTTTGTAACAGGTTTGAGTCACAAAACTTCATCAGAGGGTTAGATTTAGTCTTTTAGCACTCTTGATGACGTAATGAAACATGGTACCATGGTGTAGAAGCAAGTCAAAGTACGAACCAAGCATTATAGCTTCATCCAACAGTACTATTAGTTCTTAGAATCACATACGAGTTTCGCATAGAAATTTGGGAGTTGTAGCAAGAAGACAAAATGGTAGCTTAAACAACACCTATCGATGTGAATATGAAGAATCAATGCTTTCACTGACAAGGGTATGGCCGTTTTCACGCTGATAGTCCTCGAAACAGAGTTATGGTCCTTCAAGATACAAATGAGAATGAATAGGAGTGTTGAAATGTAATCAATTGAGTTGAATCTCTTAAAATTGCTTTGAGATGTTCAAGAGGAACTATAGAGAACTGTTCTCATGTTTGCAAGAGGTTTGAGTGATAAAACTTCATCAGAGAGTTAGATTATGTATTTTAGCACTCTTGATGACGTGATGAAACATGCTACCATGGTGTAGAAGCAAGTCAAAGTAAGAAACAAGCATTATAGCTTATCCAACAGTACTATTAGTTCTTAGAATCTCATACGAGTTTCTCATAGAAATTGGGGAGTTTTAGCAAGAAGACACAAGTGGAAGCTTAAAGAACACCTATCGATGTGAATATGAAGAATCAATGCTTTCACTAACAAGGGTATGGCCGTTTTCACGCTGATAGTCCTCGAAACAGAGTTATGATCCTTCAAGATACAAATGAGAGTGAATAGGATTGTTGAAGTGTATTCAATGGAGTTGAATCTGTTACAATTGCTTTGAGATGTTCAAGAGGAACCATAGAGAATTGTTATCGTGTTTGCAAGAGGTTTGAGTGTTAAAACTTCATCAGAGGGTTAGATTTAGTCTTTTAGCACTCTTGATGACGTGATGAAACATGCTACCATGGTGCAGAAGCAAGTCAAAGTAAGAAATAAGCATTATAGCTTATCCCACAGTTCTATTAGTTCTTAGAATCTCATAGGAGTTTCTAATAGTAAATTTGGGAGTTGTTGGAAGAAGACACAAGTGGAAGCATAAACAACACCTATTGATGTGAATATGAAGAATCAATGCTTTCAGTGGCAAAGATTTGGCAATTTTCAAGTTGATTGTCCTGGAAACAAAGTTATGACCTTTCAAGATACAAATGAGAGTGAATAGATGTGGAGAAGTGTATTCAATGGAGTGGGATCTCTTAAAATTGCTTTGAGATAATCAAGATGAACTATAGTGAGCTATTGTCGTCTTTGTAAGAGGTTTAAGAGAAAAAAACTTTATCAGAGGGTTAGATTTAGTCTTTTAGCACTCTTGATGACGTAATGAAACATGGTACCATGGTGTAGAAAAAAGTCAAAGTAAGAAATAAGCATTATAGCTTATCCAACAGTACTGTTAGTTATTAAAATCTCATACGAGTTTCGCATAGAAATTTGGGAGTTGTAGCAAGAAGACAAAATGGTAGCTTAAACAACACCTAACGATGTGAATATGAAGAATCAATGCCTTCACTGACAAGGATATGGCCGTTGGCAAGCTGATAGTCCTCGAAACAGAGTTATGACTCTTCAAGATACAAATGAGAGTGAATAGGAGTGTTGAAGTGTATTCAATGGAGTTGAATCTCTTAAAATTGCTTTGAGATGTTCAAGAGGAACTATAGAGAACTGTTGTTGTGTTTGCAAGAGGTTTGACTGACAAAACTTCATCAGAGAGTTAGATTCAGTCTTTTAGCACTCTCGATGACGTGATGAAACATGGTACCATGGTGCAGAAGCAAGTCAAAGTAAGAAACAAGTGTTATAGCTTATCCCACAGTTCTATTAGTTATTAGAATCTCATAGAAGTTTCTAATAGTAAATTTGGGAGTTGTTGCAAGAAGACACAAGTGGAAGCATAAAGAACACCTATTGATGTGAATATGAAGAATCAATGGTTTCAAAGGACATGGATTTTACAATTTTCAAGATGATAGTCCTGGAAACATAGTTATGACCTTTCAAGATACAAATGAGAGTGAACAGATGTGTAGAAGTGTATTCAATGGAGTGGGATCTCTTAAAATTGCTTTGAGATGATCAAGATGAACTATAGAGAGCTATTGTCGCTTTTGTAAGAGGTTTGAGTGAAAAAAACTTTATCAGAGGGTTAGATTTAGTCTTTTAGCACTCTTGATGACGTAATGAAACATGGTACCATGGTGTAGAAAAAAGTCAAAGTAAGAAAAAAGCATTATAGCTTATCCAACATTACTGTTAGTTATTAAAATCTCATACGAGTTTCGCATAGAAATTTGGGAGTTGTAGCAAGAAGACAAAATGGTAGCTTAAACAACACCTAACGATGTGAATATGAAGAATCAATGCCTTCACTGACAAGGATATGGCCGTTGTCAAGCTAATAGTCCTCGAAACAGAGTTATGACTCTTCAAGATATAAATGAGAGTGAATAGGAGTGTTGAAGTGTATTCAATGGAGTTGAATCTCTTAAAATTGCTTTGAGATGTTCAAGAGGAACTATAGAGAACTGTTGTTGTGTTTGCAAGAGGTTTGACTGACAAAACTTCATCAGAGAGTTAGATTCAGTCTTTTAGCACTCTCGATGACGTGATGAAACATGGTACCATGGTGCAGAAGCAAGTCAAAGTAAGAAACAAGTGTTATAGCTTATCCCACGGTTATATTAGTTCTTAGAATCCCATAGAAGTTTCTAATAGTAAATTTGGGAGTTGTTGCAAGAAGACATAAGTGGATCATAAAGAACACCAATTGATGTGAATATGAAGAATCAATGCTTTCAGTGACATGGATTTTGCAATTTTCAAGATGATAGTCCTGGAAACAGAGTTATGACCTTTCAAGATACAAATGAGAGTAAATAGATGTGTAGAAGTGTATTCAATGGAGTGGGATCTCTTAAAATTGCTTTGAGATGATCAAGATGAACTAT
Organism: Cardamine occulta; assembly: GCA_028015245.1. Taxonomy (NCBI): domain Eukaryota; kingdom Viridiplantae; phylum Streptophyta; class Magnoliopsida; order Brassicales; family Brassicaceae; genus Cardamine; species Cardamine occulta. Next base: position 2,275,126 of record CM051371.1, read on the forward strand.
AGAGAGCTATTGTCGTGTTTGTAAGAGGTTTGAGTGACAAAACTTCATCAGAGGGTTAGATTTAGTCTTTTAGCACTCTTGATGACGTAATGAAACATGGTACCATGGTGTAGAAACAAGTCAAAGTAAGAAAAAAACATTATAGCTTATCCAACAGTACTATTAGTTATTAGAATCTCATACGAGTTTCGCATAGAAATTTGGGAGTTGTAGCAAGAAGATAAAATGATAGCTTAAACAACACCTATCGATGTGAATATGAAGAATCAATGCCTTCACTGACAAGGATATGGCCGTTGTCAAGCTGATAGTCCTCGAAACAGAGTTATGACTCTTCAAGATTCAAATGAGAGTGAATAGAAATGTTGAAGTGTATTCAATGGAGTTGAATGTCTTACAATAGCTTTGAGATGTTCAAGAGGAACTATAAAGAACTGTTGTCGTGTTTGCAAGAGGTTTGAGTGATAAAACTTCATCAGAGAATTAGATTCAGTCTTTTAGCACTCTTGATGACGTGATGAAACATGCTACCATGGTGTAGAAGCAAGTCAAAGTAAGAAACAAGCATTATAGCTTATCCAACAAGATTATTAGTTCTTAGAATCTCATACGAAGTTTCTCATAGAAATTGGGGAGTTGTTGCAAGAAGCACAAGCGAAGCTTAAAGAACACCTATCGATGTGAATATGAAGAATCAATGCTTTCAATGACAAGGATATGGCTGTTTTCAAGTTGATAGGCCTCGAAACAGAGTTATGATCCTTCAAGATACTAATGAGAGTGAATAGGAGTGTTGAAGTGTAATCAATGGAGTTGAATGTGTTATAATTGCTTTGAGATGTTCAAGAGGAACCATAAAGAAATGTTGTCGTGTTTGCAAGTGGTTTGAGTGATAAAACTTTATCAGAGAGTTAGATTCAGTATTTTAGCACTCTTGATGATGTGATAAAACATGCTACCATGGTGCAGAAGCAAGTCAAAGTAAGAAACAAGCATTATAGCTTATCCCACAGTTCTATTAGTTCTTAGAATCTCATAGGAGTTTCTAATCGTAAATTTGGAAATTGTTGCAAGAAGACACAAGTGGAAGCATAAACAACACCTATTGATGTGAATATGAAGAATCAATGCTTTTAGTGACAAGGATTTGGCAATTTTCAAGATGATTCTCTTGGAAACAGAGTTATGACCTTTCAAGATACAAATGAGAGTGACTAGATGTGTAGAAGTGTATTCAATGGAGGTTGATCTCTTAAAATTGCTTTGAGATGATCAAGATGAACTATAGAGAGGTATTATCGTCTTTGTAAGAGGTTTGAGTGACAAAACTTCATCAGAGGGTCAGATTTAGTCTTTTAGCACTCTTGATGACGTAATAAAACATGGTACCATGGGGTAGAAGCAAGTCAAAGTAAGAAACAAGCATTATAGCTTATCCAACAGTACTATTATTTCTTAGAATCTCATACGAGTTTCGCATAGAAATTTGGGAGTTGTAGCAAGAAGACAAAATGGTAGCTTAAACAACACCTATCGATGTGAATATGAAGAATCAATGCCTTCACTGACAAGGATATGGCCGTTGTCAAGCTGATAGTCCTCGAAACAGAGTTATAAATCTTCAAGATACAAATGAGAGTGAATAGGAGTGTTGAAGTGTATTCAATGGAGTTGAATCTCTTACAATTGCTTTGAGATATTCAAGAGGAACTATAGAGAACTGTTGTCGTGTTTGCAAGAGGTTTGAGTGATAAAACTTCATCAGAGAGTTAGATTCAGTCTTTTAGCACTCTTGATGACGTGATGAAACATGCTACCACGGTGCAGAAGCACGGTGCAGAAGCAAGTCAAAGTATGGAACAAGCATTATAGCTTATCCAACAGTACTATTAGTTCTAAGAATCACATACGAGTTTCGCATAGAAATTTGGGAGTTGTAGCAAGAAGACAAAATGGTAGCTTAAACAACACCTATCGATGTGAATATGAAGAATCAATGCTTTCACTGACAAGGGTATGGCCGTTTTCAAGCTGATAGTCCTCGAAACAGAGTTATGGTCCTTCAAGATACAAATGAGAATGAATAGGAGTGTTGAAATGTATTCAATTGAGTTGAATCTCTTAAAATTGCTTTGAGATGTTCAAGAGGAACTATAGAGAACTGTTCTAATGTTTGCAAGAGGTTTGAGTGATAAAACTTCATCAGAGAGTTAGATTCAGTATTTTAGCACTCTTGATGACGTGATGAAACATGCTACCATGGTGTAGAAGCAAGTCAAAGTAAGAAACAAGCATTATAGCTTATCCAACAGTACTATTAGTTCTTAGAATCTCATACGAGTTTCGCATAGAAATTTGGGAGTTGTAGCAAGAAGACAAAATGGTAGCTTAAACAACACCTATCGATGTGAATATGAAGAATCAATGCCTTCACTGACAAGGATATGGCCGTTGTCAAGCTGATAGTCCTCGAAACAGAGTTATGACTCTTCAAGATTCAAATGAGAGTGAATAGAAATGTTGAAGTGTATTCAATGGAGTTGAATGTCTTACAATAGCTTTGAGATGTTCAAGAGGAACTATAAAGAACTGTTGTCGTGTTTGCAAGAGGTTTGAGTGATAAAACTTCATCAGAGAATTAGATTCAGTCTTTTAGCACTCTTGATGACGTGATGAAACATGCTACCATGGTGTAGAAGCAAGTCAAAGTAAGAAACAAGCATTATAGCTTATCCAACAGTACTATTAGTTCTTAGAATCTCATACGAGTTTCTCATAGAAATTGGGGAGTTGTTGCAAGAAGACACAAGCGGAAGCTTAAAGAACACCTATCGATGTGAATATGAAGAATCAATGCTTTCAATGACAAGGATATGGCTGTTTTCAAGTTGATAGGCCTCGAAACAGAGTTATGATCCTTCAAGATACTAATGAGAGTGAATAGGAGTGTTGAAGTGTAATCAATGGAGTTGAATGTGTTATAATTGCTTTGAGATGTTCAAGAGGAACCATAAAGAAATGTTGTCGTGTTTGCAAGTGGTTTGAGTGATAAAACTTTATCAGAGAGTTAGATTCAGTATTTTAGCACTCTTGATGACGTGATAAAACATGCTACCATGGTGCAGAAGCAAGTCAAAGTAAGAAACAAGCATTATAGCTTATCCCACAGTTCTATTAGTTCTTAGAATCTCATAGGAGTTTCTAATCGTAAATTTGGGAGTTGTTGCAAGAAGACACAAGTGGAAGCATAAACAACACCTATTGATGTGAATATGAAGAATCAATGCTTTTAGTGACAAGGATTTGGCAATTTTCAAGATGATTCTCTTGGAAACAGAGTTATGACCTTTCAAGATACAAATGAGAGTGACTAGATGTGTAGAAGTGTATTCAATGGAGTTGGATCTCTTAAAATTGCTTTGAGATGATCAAGATGAACTATAGAGAGGTATTATCGTCTTTGTAAGAGGTTTGAGTGACAAAACTTCATCAGAGGGTCAGATTTAGTCTTTTAGCACTCTTGATGACGTAATAAAACATGGTACCATGGGGTAGAAGCAAGTCAAAGTAAGAAACAAGCATTATAGCTTATCCAACAAGTATTATTATTTCTTAGAATCTCATACGAAGTTTGCATAGAAATTTGGGAGTTGTAGCAAGAAGACAAAATGGTAGCTTAAACAACACCTATCGATGTGAATATGAAGAATCAATGCCTTCACTGACAAGGATATGGCCGTTGTCAAGCTGATAGTCCTCGAAACAGAGTTATAAATCTTCAAGATACAAATGAGAGTGAATAGGAGTGTTGAAGTGTATTCAATGGAGTTGAATCTCTTACAATTGCTTTGAGATATTCAAGAGGAACTATAGAGAACTGTTGTCGTGTTTGCAAGAGGTTTGAGTGATAAAACTTCATCAGAGAGTTAGATTCAGTCTTTTAGCACTCTTGATGACGTGATGAAACATGCTACCACGGTGCAGAAGCAAGTCAAAGTATGGAACAAGCATTATAGCTTATCCCACACTTCTATTAGTTCTTAGAATCTCATAGAAGTTTCTAATAGTAAATTTGGGAGTTGTTGCAAGAAGACACAAGTGGAAGCATAAAGAACACCTATTGATGTGAATATGAAGAATCAATGCTTTCAGTGACATGGATTTTGCAATTTTAATGATGATAGTCCTGGAAACATAGTTATGACCTTTCAAGATAGAAATGAGAGTGAACAGATGTGTAGAAGTGTATTCAATGGAGTGGGATCTCTTAAAATTGCTTTGAGATGATCAAGATGAACTATAGAGAGCTATTGTCGTCTTTGTAAGAGGTTTGAGTCACAAAACTTCATCAGAGGGTTAGATTTAGTCTTTTAGCACTCTTGATGACGTAATGAAACATGGTACCATGGTGTAGAAGCAAGTCAAAGTAAGAAACAAGCATTATAGCTTATCCAACAGTACTATTAGTTCTTAGAATCACATACGAGTTTCGCATAGAAATTTGGGAGTTGTAGCAAGAAGACAAAATGGTAGCTTAAACAACACCTATCGATGTGAATATGAAGAATCAATGCTTTCACTGACAAGGGTATGGCCGTTTTCACGCTGATAGTCCTCGAAACAGAGTTATGGTCCTTCAAGATACAAATGAGAATGAATAGGAGTGTTGAAATGTATTCAATTGAGTTGAATCTCTTAAAATTGCTTTGAGATGTTCAAGAGGAACTATAGAGAACTGTTCTAATGTTTGCAAGAGGTTTGAGTGATAAAACTTCATCAGAGAGTTAGATTCAGTATTTTAGCACTCTTGATGACGTGATGAAACATGCTACCATGGTGTAGAAGCAAGTCAAAGTAAGAAACAAGCATTATAGCTTATCCAACAGTACTATTAGTTCTTAGAATCTCATACGAGTTTCTCATAGAAATTTGGGAGTTGTAGCAAGAAGATAAAATGATAGCTTAAACAACACCTATCGATGTGAATATGAAGAATCAATGCCTTCACTGACAAGGATATGGCCGTTGTCAAGCTGATAGTCCTCGAAACAGAGTTATGACTCTTCAAGATTCAAATGAGAGTGAATAGAAATGTTGAAGTGTATTCAATGGAGTTGAATGTCTTACAATAGCTTTGAGATGTTCAAGAGGAACTATAAAGAACTGTTGTCGTGTTTGCAAGAGGTTTGAGTGATAAAACTTCATCAGAGAATTAGATTCAGTCTTTTAGCACTCTTGATGACGTGATGAAACATGCTACCATGGTGTAGAAGCAAGTCAAAGTAAGAAACAAGCATTATAGCTTATCCAACAGTACTATTAGTTCTTAGAATCTCATACGAGTTTCTCATAGAAATTGGGGAGTTGTTGCAAGAAGACACAAGCGGAAGCTTAAAGAACACCTATCGATGTGAATATGAAGAATCAAGGCTTTCAATGACAAGGATATGGCTGTTTTCAAGTTGATAGGCCTCGAAACAGAGTTATGATCCTTCAAGATACTAATGAGAGTGAATAGGAGTGTTGAAGTGTAATCAATGGAGTTGAATGTGTTATAATTGCTTTGAGATGTTCAAGAGGAACCATAAAGAAATGTTGTCGTGTTTGCAAGTGGTTTGAGTGATAAAACTTTATCAGAGAGTTAGATTCAGTATTTTAGCACTCTTGATGACGTGATAAAACATGCTACCATGGTGCAGAAGCAAGTCAAAGTAAGAAACAAGCATTATAGCTTATCCCACAGTTCTATTAGTTCTTAGAATCTCATAGGAGTTTCTAATCGTAAATTTGGGAGTTGTTGCAAGAAGACACAAGTGGAAGCATAAACAACACCTATTGATGTGAATATGAAGAATCAATGCTTTTAGTGACAAGGATTTGGCAATTTTCAAGATGATTCTCTTGGAAACAGAGTTATGACCTTTCAAGATACAAATGAGAGTGACTAGATGTGTAGAAATGTATTCAATGGAGTTGGATCTCTTAAAATTGCTTTGAGATGATCAAGATGAACTATAGAGAGGTATTATCGTCTTTGTAAGAGGTTTGAGTGACAAAACTTCATCAGAGGGTCAGATTTAGTCTTTTAGCACTCTTGATGACGTAATAAAACATGGTACCATGGGGTAGAAGCAAGTCAAAGTAAGAAACAAGCATTATAGCTTATCCAACAGTACTATTATTTCTTAGAATCTCATACGAGTTTCGCATAGAAATTTGGGAGTTGTAGCAAGAAGACAAAATGGTAGCTTAAACAACACCTATCGATGTGAATATGAAGAATCAATGCCTTCACTGACAAGGATATGGCCGTTGTCAAGCTGATAGTCCTCGAAACAGAGTTATAAATCTTCAAGATACAAATGAGAGTGAATAGGAGTGTTGAAGTGTATTCAATGGAGTTGAATCTCTTACAATTGCTTTGAGATATTCAAGAGGAACTATAGAGAACTGTTGTCGTGTTTGCAAGAGGTTTGAGTGATAAAACTTCATCGAGAGTTTTAGATTCAGTCTCTTAGCACTCTTGATGACGTGATGAAACATGCTACCACGGTGCAGAAGCAAGTCAAAGTATGGAACAAGCATTATAGCTTATCCCACACTTCTATTAGTTCTTAGAATCTCATAGAAGTTTCTAATAGTAAATTTGGGAGTTGTTGCAAGAAGACACAAGTGGAAGCATAAAGAACACCTATTGATGTGAATATGAAGAATCAATGCTTTCAGTGACATGGATTTTGCAATTTTAATGATGATAGTCCTGGAAACATAGTTATGACCTTTCAAGATACAAATGAGAGTGAACAGATGTGTAGAAGTGTATTCAATGGAGTGGGATCTCTTAAAATTGCTTTGAGATGATCAAGATGAACTATAGAGAGCTATTGTCGTCTTTGTAAGAGGTTTGAGTCACAAAACTTCATCAGAGGGTTAGATTTAGTCTTTTAGCACTCTTGATGACGTAATGAAACATGGTACCATGGTGTAGAAGCAAGTCAAAGTAAGAAACAAGCATTATAGCTTATCCAACAGTACTATTAGTTCTTAGAATCACATACGAGTTTCGCATAGAAATTTGGGAGTTGTAGCAAGAAGACAAAATGGTAGCTTAAACAACACCTATCGATGTGAATATGAAGAATCAATGCTTTCACTGACAAGGGTATGGCCGTTTTCACGCTGATAGTCCTCGAAACAGAGTTATGGTCCTTCAAGATACAAATGAGAATGAATAGGAGTGTTGAAATGTATTCAATTGAGTTGAATCTCTTAAAATTGCTTTGAGATGTTCAAGAGGAACTATAGAGAACTGTTCTCATGTTTGCAAGAGGTTTGAGTGATAAAACTTCATCAGAGAGTTAGATTCAGTATTTTAGCACTCTTGATGACGTAATGAAACATGGTACCATGGTGTAGAAAAAAGTCAAAGTAAGAAACAAGCATTATAGCTTATCCAACAGTACTATTAGTTATTAAAATCTCATACGAGTTTCGCATAGAAATTTGGGAGTTTTAGCAAGAAGACAAAATGGTAGCTTAAACAACACCTAACGATGTGAATATGAAGAATCAATGCCTTCACTGACAAGGATATGGCAAGCTGATAGTCCTCGAAACAGAGTTATGACTCTTCAAGATACAAATGAGAGTGAATAGGAGTGTTGAAGTGTATTCAATGGAGTTGAATCTCTTAAAATTGCTTTGAGATGTTCAAGAGGAACTATAGAGAACTGTTGTTGTGTTTGCAAGAGGTTTGACTGACAAAACTTCATCAAAGAGTTAGATTCAGTCTTTTAGCACTCTCGATGACGTGATGAAACATGGTACCATGGTGCAGAAGCAAGTCAAAGTAAGAAACAAGTGTTATAGCTTATCCCACAGTTCTATTAGTTATTAGAATCTCATAGAAGTTTCTAATAGTAAATTTGGGAGTTGTTGCAAGAAGACACAAGTGGAAGCATAAAGAACACCTATTGATGTGAATATGAAGAATCAATGCTTTCAGTGACATGGATTTTACAATTTTCAAGATGATAGTCCTGGAAACATAGTTATGACCTTTCAAGATACAAATGAGAGTGAACAGATGTGTAGAAGTGTATTCAATGGAGTGGGATCTCTTAAAATTGCTTTGAGATGATCAAGATGAACTATAGAGAGCTATTGTACGCTTTTGAAGAGGTTTGAGTGAAAAAAACTTTATCGAGAGGGTTAGATTTAGTCTTTTAGCACTCTTGATGACGTAATGAAACATGGTACCATGGTGTAGAAAAAAGTCAAAGTAAGAAAAAAGCATTATAGCTTATCCAACAAGTATTCGTTAGTTATTAAAATCTCATACGAGTTTCGCATAGAAATTTGGGAGTTGTAGCAAGAAGACAAAATGGTAGCTTAAACAACACCTAACGATGTGAATATGAAGAATCAATGCCTTCACTGACAAGGATATGGCCGTTGTCAAGCTGATAGTCCTTGAAACAGAGTTATGACTCTTCAAGATATAAATGAGAGTGAATAGGAGTGTTGAAGTGTATTCAATGGAGTTGAATCTCTTAAAATTGCTTTGAGATGTTCAAGAGGAACTATAGAGAACTGTTGTTGTGTTTGCAAGAGGTTTGACTGACAAAACTTCATCAGAGAGTTAGATTCAGTCTTTTAGCACTCTCGATGACGTGATGAAACATGGTACCATGGTGCAGAAGCAAATCAAAGTAAGAAACAAGTGTTATAGCTTATCCCACAGTTATATTAGTTCTTAGAATCCCATAGAAGTTTCTAATAGTAAATTTGGGAGTTGTTGCAAGAAGACACAAGTGGATCATAAAGAACACCTATTGATGTGAATATGAAGAATCAATGCTTTCAGTGACATGGATTTTGCAATTTTCAAGATGATAGTCCTGGAAACAGAGTTATGACCTTTCAAGATACAAATGAGAGTAAATAGATGTGTAGAAGTGTATTCAATGGAGTGGGATCTCTTAAAATTGCTTTGAGATGATCAAGATGAACTATAGAGAGCTATTGTCGTGTTTGTAAGAGGTTTGAGTGACAAAACTTCATCAGAGGGTTAGATTTAGTCTTTTAGCACTCTTGATGACGTAATGAAACATGGTACCATGGTGTAGAAACAAGTCAAAGTAAGAAAATAACATTATAGCTTATCCAACAGTACTATTAGTTATTAGAATCTCATACGAGTTTCGCATAGAAATTTGGGAGTTGTAGCAAGAAGATAAAATGATAGCTTAAACAACACCTATCGATGTGAATATGAAGAATCAATGCCTTCACTGACAAGGATATGGCCGTTGTCAAGCTGATAGTTCCCGAAACAGAGTTATGACTCTTCAAGATACAAATGAGAGTGAATAGAAATGTTGAAGTGTATTCAATGGAGTTGAATGTCTTACAATAGCTTTGAGATGTTCAAGAGGAACTATAAAGAACTGTTGTCGTGTTTGCAAGAGGTTTGAGTGATAAAACTTCATCAGAGAATTAGATTCAGTCTTTTAGCACTCTTGATGACGTGATGAAACATGCTACCATGGTGTAGAAGCAAGTCAAAGTAAGAAACAAGCATTATAGCTTATCCAACAGTACTATTAGTTCTTAGAATCTCATACGAGTTTCTCATAGAAATTGGGGAGTTGTTGCAAGAAGACACAAGCGAAGCTTAAAGAACACCTATCGATGTGAATATGAAGAATCAATGCTTTCAATGACAAGGATATGGCTGTTTTCAAGTTGATAGGCCTCGAAACAGAGTTATGATCCTTCAAGATACTAATGAGAGTGAATAGGAGTGTTGAAGTGTAATCAATGGAGTTGAATGTGTTATAATTGCTTTGAGATGTTCAAGAGGAACCATAAAGAAATGTTGTCGTGTTTGCAAGTGGTTTGAGTGATAAAACTTTATCGAGAGAGTTAGATTCAGTATTTTAGCACTCTTGATGACGTGATAAAACATGCTACCATGGTGCGAAGCAAGTCAAAGTAAGAAACAAGCATTATAGCTTATCCCACAGTTCTATTAGTTCTTAGAATCTCATAGGAGTTTCTAATCGTAAATTTGGGAGTTGTTGCAAGAAGACACAAGTGGAAGCATAAACAACACCTATTGATGTGAATATGAAGAATCAATGCTTTTAGTGACAAGGATTTGGCAATTTTCAAGATGATTCTCTTGGAAACAGAGTTATGACCTTTCAAGATACAAATGAAAGTGACTAGATGTGTAGAAGTGTATTCAATGGAGTTAGATCTCTTAAAATTGCTTTGAGATGATCAAGATGAACTATAGAGAGGTATTATCGTCTTTGTAAGGGGTTTGAGTGACAAAACTTCATCAGAGGGTCAGATTTAGTCTTTTAGCACTCTTGATGATGTAATAAAACATGGTACCATGGGGTAGAAGCAAGTCAAAGTAAGAAACAAGCATTATAGCTTATCCAACAGTACTATTATTTCTTAGAATCTCATACGAGTTTCGCATAGAAATTTGGGAGTTGTAGCAAGAAGACAAAATGGTAGCTTAAACAACACCTATCGATGTGAATATGAAGAATCAATGCCTTCACTGACAAGGATATGGCCGTTGTCAAGCTGATAGTCCTCGAAACAGAGTTATAAATCTTCAAGATACAAATGAGAGTGAATAGGAGTGTTGAAGTGTATTCAATGGAGTTGAATCTCTTACAATTGCTTTGAGATATTCAAGAGGAACTATAGAGAACTGTTGTCGTGTTTGCAAGAGGTTTGAGTGATAAAACTTCATCAGAGAGTTAGATTCAGTCTTTTAGCACTCTTGATGACGTGATGAAACATGCTACCACGGTGCAGAAGCAAGTCAAAGTATGGAACAAGCATTATAGCTTATCCCACACTTCTATTAGTTCTTAGAATCTCATAGAAGTTTCTAATAGTAAATTTGGGAGTTGTTGCAAGAAGACACAAGTGGAAGCATAAAGAACACCTATTGATGTGAATATGAAGAATCAATGCTTTCAGTGACATGGATTTTGCAATTTTAATGATGATAGTCCTGGAAACATAGTTATGACCTTTCAAGATACAAATGAGAGTGAATAGATGTGTAGAAGTGTATTCAATGGAGTGGATCTCTTAAAATTGCTTTGAGATGATCAAGATGAACTATAGAGAGCTATTGTCGTCTTTGTAAGAGGTTTGAGTAACAAAACTTTATCAAAGGGTTAGATTTAGTCTTTTAGCACTCTTGATGACGTAATGAAACATGGTACCATGCTGTAGAAAAATGTCAAAGTAAGAAAAAAGCATTATAGCTTATCCAACAGTACTATTAGTTATTAGAATCTCATACGAGTTTCCCATAGAAATTTAGGAGTTGTAGCAAGAAGACAAAATGGTAACTTAAACAACACCTATCGATGTGAATATGAAGAATCAATGCCTTCACTGACAAGGATATGGCCGTTGTCAAGCTGATAGTCCTCGAAACAGAGTTTTGACTCTTCAAGATACAAATGCGAGTGAATAGGAGTGTTGAAGTGTATTCAATGGAGTTGAATCTCTTACAACTGCTCTGAGATGTTCAAGAGGAACTATAGAGAACAGTTGTCGTGTTTGCAAGAGGTTTGAGTGATAAAACTTCATCAGAGAGTTAGATTCAGTATTTTAGCACTCTTGATGACGTGATGAAACATTCTACCATGGTGCAGATGCAAGTCAAAGTAAGAAACAAGCATTATAGCTTATCCAATAGTACTATTAGTTCTTAGAATCTCATAGAAGTTTCTAATAGTAAATTTGGGAGTTGTTGCAAGAAGACACAAGTGGAAGCATAAACAACACCTATTGATGTGAATATGAAGGATCAATGCTTTCACTGACATGGATTTTGCAATTTTCAAGATGATAGTCCTGGAAACATAGTTATGACCTTTCAAGATACAAATGAGAGTGAACAGATGTGTAGAAGTGTATTCAATGGAGTGGGATCTCTTAAAATTGCTTTGAGATGATCAAGATGAACTATAGAGAGCTATTGTCGTCTTTGTAAGAGGTTTGAGTAACAAAACTTTATCAGAGGGTTAGATTTAGTCTTTTAGCACTCTTGATGACGTAATGAAACGTGGTACCATGCTGTAGAAAATACTCAAAGTAAGAAAAAAGCATTATAGCTTATCCAACAGTACTATTAGTTATTAGAATCTCATACGAGTTTCGCATAGAAATTTGGGAGTTGTAGCAAGAAGACAAAATGGTAGCTTAAACAACACCTATCGATGTGAATATGAAGAATCAATGCCTTCACTGAGAAGGATATGGCCGTTGTCAAGCTGATAGTCCTCGAAACAGAGTTATGACTCTTCAAGATACAAATGAGAGTGAATAGGAGTGTTGAAGTGTATTCAATGGAGTTGAATCTCTTACAATTGCTTTGAGATGATCAAGATGAATTATAGAGAGCTATTGTCGTCTTTGTAAGATGTTTGAGTGACAAAGCTTCATCAGAGGGTTAGATTTAGTCTTTTAGCACTCTTGATGACGTAATGAAACATGGTACCATGGTGTAGAAGCAAGTCAAAGTAAGAAACAAGCATTATAGCTTATCCAACAGTACTATTAGTTCTTAGAATCACATACGAGTTTCGCATAGAAATTTGGGAGTTGTAGCAAGAAGACAAAATGGTAGCTTAAACAACACCAATCGATGTGAATATGAAGAATCAATGCCTTCACTGACAAGGATATGGCCGCTGTCAAGCTGATAGTCCTCGAAACAAAGTTATGACTCTTCAAGATATAAATGAGAGTGAATAGGAGTGTTGAAGTGTATTCAATGGAGTTGAATCTCTTAAAATTGCTTTGAGATGTTCAAGAGGAACTATAGAGAACAGTTGTCGGGTTTGCAAGAGGTTTAAGTGATAAAACTTTATGAGAGAGTTAGATTCAGTATTTTAGCACTCTTGATGACGTGATGAAACATGCTACCATGGTGCAGAAGCAAGTCAAAGTAAGAAACAAGCATTATAGCTTATCCCACAGTTCTATTAGTTCTTAGAATTATTGAGAAAAGGCATTCCATTAAGAAGATCGGGTACTATTCATCTCGGATACTATTCATCCCAAGACCCGAGATTACTATTCATCCTGAGACTCGAGATTACTATTCATCCCGTGGATCTATTGAGAAAAGGCATTCAATGAAGAAGGTCGGGTACTATTCATCTCGGATACTATTCATCCCAAGACACGGATTACTATTCATCCCGTGCTGTAAGCTGCGGATTCATTATTGCTGCAGTTTTTTTATTTAGGGCTTCCTCCTTCAACTATAAAAGGAGGAAACCCCTCCCCTTGTAACCTAATTGACAATTCCGCCTCCTTTGGTCTAAAAGCCCTTAGGGGCTGCAGATTTTCATCTCTCTAGCTTCTCTCTAATTATTCATGCTTATTCTCCTTTATTTATGCTTAATCTCTTATTCCCAAAATCATTACAAGAAGACCGACTCACCATACTTGTTTACCGGATCATAAACCACAAGGGACAACTCTCTAAACTCTTGCTTATTCCATCATACTTAGTGTTACAATTTGTTTTCGTCTTGATATCATTAAATTCATTTCTCTTATGTGTTACTATATATTTTATCTAAGCTTCTTAAAATCCCACGGCCATTGCTTTAAAATTTTGTATCTCATGATGAAGGTACAAAGGAGTAAGTGCCGTGACTATTCTCTCAAGAAGTTTAGAGACAAAGAAAAGGATCACATGAGAAGAAATGAAGTAAAGAAGCCGTTGGTTCATTAGAAGTGTCCTATTCGATGAAAGGCTTCTAATGTTCTGCTTGTGACGACATTTGGACACAAGGGAACTACAAGAGTTAGTGTTCGTTTGGGACCAGTATGAAGTGTTTATTGGTTATGGTTTGCGAATTGTGTTTGGTTTACCGAAACGTGGTCTGTCTTGTGAAAAGTGAAGATTTTCACACCAAGGGCTAAGGAACAAGGGGGAGTTTTTCCTCTCTGTGTCACAAGCTTGATCAGATGGATACATTGATGCATGATCAAGCTTGAGGGGGAGTATGTGAGCACTATAGAGGAAAGGCGAGTGTGTTTATGAAGCGTGTGATTATGAAGTGTGGTCAAGATGGCAAGGCATGATGCGTTTGGGAAGGTTCTGATCGAAGCAAGTCAGGCAGTAACCAAGCACTCCGAGGCATACAGTATGGAGAAACGAAGGCTACCTTAAAAGAGGAGACCGGGAAACGCATATGAGTAACCAAGCTAAACAACTGGAGGAAAGAAAAAAAAATGCCAAGTCATGAGACCAGCTAGATGAGGCACATGAAAATATCCATACCGTCAAAACTATATCCTTGAAGAGGAAGTGAAAAGCAAGCTAAAGCAACAGACTGGACAAGAAGCGGAAGCTAGAAACCGGACAAGAAGAAGCATAGGAAAGTCGACGTGGCTCAAAGCTATCTTTGAAGATCGAGGTACTTAAAGTCTTCACGCTACACTCTCTTCCTTGATCATATCCCCTACTCATAGACGTTATGCTCTTTTCCTCATCATAGATTTTTTCCCAAGTGTTTTTTTTCTATGATGAGGTTTTTACCGAGGTAACGCCTATGTAGGTCCAAGCTAAGTCTTTGTTCACCGACGACTAAGCTTGAGGGGGAGTATTGAGAAAAGGCATTCCATTAAGAAGATCGGGTAATATTCATCACGGATACTATTCATCCCGAGACCCGAGATTACTATTCATCTTGAGACCCGAGATTACTATTCATCCCGTGGATCTATTGAGAAAAGGCATTCAATGAAGAAGGTCGGGTACTATTCATCTCAGATACTAGTCATCCCAAGACACGAATTACTATTCATCCCGTGCTGTAAGCTGCGGATTCATTATTGCTGCAGTTTTTTTATTTAGGGCTTCCTCCTTCAACTATAAAAGGAGGAAACCCCTCCCCTTGTAACCTAATTGACAATTCCGCCTCCTTTGGTCTAAAAGCCCTTAGGGGCTGCAGATTTTCATCTCTCTAGCTTCTCTCTAATTATTCATGCTTATTCTCCTTTATTTATGCTTAATCTCTTATTCTCTCTAGTTTAATTTGGCATAATCTCCCATTCTCCTTTACTTGTTTTATGCATCTATTCTCTTAATTCTCTCATTCTCTTATGTTTATTTCTGCATTTATTCTCACATGGTATCAGAGCAGATGGTGATGAAGAGAAAGGATGGAGGCTTGAAAGAATCGTTTGGTGCTTAAAACTGCCTCTCCATTTCAATGGTTTTGGCTTAGCTCAACGTTTTCTCTTCATTCTTAAGCCCCAGCCTTTTCTCCAAGCCATGTTTATAGATCCTTTATGATATGATTATGGCCAGCAAGGATGAGGAACCTATGCAACATGGAGACGCCAAAGAGGAGCAAAGGCAGCAGCTTGAACCGGAGCTACAAGGAGCTGAAGATTTATGCATTTCTCCGGGTCCTATCACTCGGTCTAAACAAAAGAAGCTCAAGACCACTTTGCAACATCTCCTCAACACCATCTCGGGCAGTTTGGTGTGTGCTAATCCAGCCACATTGGTTGTGATACAAGCCACCTAAACATTTATCAAGAGAAGTGATATGACTTATACTCTTTTTCCCTTCATTTGGTTTTGTCCCAATGGGTTTTCCAAATAAGGTTTTTAATGAGGTAAGCCATATCACTCACTCATCAGCCTCTTGATAAAGCTTAAGCCCATTTCTATCTACTATCCAAGTGAAGCACAGCCCAAGTCCAACAAGAGTTGAGCCAAAATCTTGAAGAACATGAAGAGTTATTTTCTTGTCAACTTTGGTTTTTAATGGTTGTAATTTTCGAGATTTCTCCTTTACTCTCTTGTGGATTTAAACTCATGTAAGGCTTCATTTGTGATTTATCAAACATCTTTTCAACTTCTAAAACTATCTGAAACTTGTTTGTTCATCCTTGCTTAAAGTGTTCGGATCTTCATCCTTCTCACCAAGCAAGTCGAAAGTCTTAGGATCTTTCACACTCCTAGGAAGTTTCATCTCGATCCACCCCTTGTTCACCTCGTCTAGGGTCTTCACCCACGTCCAGAGCAAGCCTGAAAGTCCAGAGGATCTCCATCTCCTTTGGAAGTTTCGCATCAATTCCCCAAGACTCCTCGGATCCCTTCCTAGTTCTTCACCTTTCATCTCTTCCGCATCACTCACCTTGTCACCAATCCTCACAACCTCTTGGAGAAGCATTCAGGGACTTGATCCTCATCTAGGATCATATCAAGTGGTATCAGAGCTGACTCCACGCCAGGTTGTATCTCTTCTGATCTGATATACCTTTTCATATCCCGATCTGTATTATCTGTTGACTGTTGGAATTTTCATAAATTCGTCTTGTCTGATAAAATCGTGAGATCTGTTGAATCTGCTTCAAAAAAGAGTCTAGTATTTGTTAAAATTGATTCTAGAATTTTTGAGCATGTTTTGATAATTTTCCGAACCTGATTTAGTCGAACAGTCACATTTAGAGGTTATCAGAATCTGAACAGTTATTTTCGTGTAACTTGCTAGAATTGTTTAAAATCATTGGTTAATCCTAAAATAGTGAAACTTGTTGCATTGAAACCATGATTAAGTCTAGTATTTGTTAAAATTGTCTCTGGAATTTTTGAACGTGATTTGATATTTTATTCTGTTCGATCAAGTCAAACAGTTGTTTAGGATTCTAGAAAAGTTTCTGAGTTTTCTTTGTTGTGTTTCTTTGGGCATTTTTACTTGTTACTTGTTTGAATCTGAACAGGTACCATGGTGGGAACCAGCAATGGTGAAGAGGAATGGTCAAACTCCAACAAAGAACTCCTTGATTCCTTAAGAGCCATAATGGACGAAAGTATGGCAACCATGAGAGCTGAACTAGAAAGATCCATCAATGATGCTGAACAAGAACGATTTGAGGCTATGATGGCTAAGAGGGCTCATAAGTTGTGTGAAAGTTTAACAGCCAGGAACCGACAATTTGAAGAAGTAAATCCACAACGGCATGGTCGTCTAAAAGAAAAACCGAGGAGAGAGCCATGGAGAGACAAGCCGAGACAACAAAGGGAAGAAGCAGCCTATGAATACTGTAGACCTGATGGTAAATCGTCTCATGACAGTCAAAGAAAGCCTAGAAGTGTGAAGGAAGGCAGAGGAGAACACAGCTACAAATTTGGAGATACGCCACTAGATGTTGTAGCCAAGATCGAAGCCAACCTTGCAAAAACTAAACCGAAGGTCCCGATCATCAAATCAACCGAGGGAGGAAATTTTCTTCGACCAACCATGCATAAAGAAGATTCTGGTCAAGCCAGAATTCCATTTGATGGATCCCAGTTTCAAGTTCCTAAAGACACAGCAGAAGATCCAAAGGAGCCTTTTGAAGAATCTGGTCCGAGCAGAATTCCGCTTGGAAAAGGAATAGCAAATTTGAATTCTATGAATTCTGAAAGTAAGAAGCATAACATTTGTGAAAAAAGCTGAGGAAAGCACAAGAGAGAAGAATCATCATGCGGTGTCAACCCATTCACAAGCTTGCCGAGCTGAAATGTTTGGTAACATCTTACAAGGTACTAAGGTAAGTTTAGCTAGCGAGTCTGTTCGATACTGGAATAATTCTACATTCACTCGTAGCATCAAACAACCTGTTTTGAATATTAAAATTTCAAGTATAATGCACTTGATTTTTTCCTTTAAGTGCCAAGGAAGATGCAGGTACCTTAGATGTGCAAAAGACCTAAAAGAAAACACATCGACATGGAGCTTAACAACGGAGCAAACGGAGGAAGTAACAAAGTGCAATGACATGCCATCAAACTTAGAGCTCTTGACGTGTTTTCCTGCCAATAAACAAAGAGAGGATGTCACCAACCTCATAGTGATCAAAGAGAAACCACCCGATGCTCAGCCACCAATTCAAACCCGAGGTAACTATCTAGACTCGCAAAAAAGAATGAGAGCTAACCTTCTTTCTCTTGGTGCAGATTGTACAATTTTGAGGTCACAACTTTGTCAAAGAATAGGGTATGATACATCCATCCCAACCACACCATCCCATGAGCAAACCAATCTAGCTGTCGCATGTGTCAAACTGGATCCAAAATCACTTCCATTTACCGTGACAATTACATGCACCGAATACAGCAAGGACCTTCTTCAGGTAAGTAACTCTTTAACTCAATTTGATTCTCATGATTCCAAGGTTGTGAGTAAGAGTTTATCATCTCCAGAAACTATTAAGAAAAAGTTAGGTGTATTCAAAGAATATTCGGAACCAAACTCTTGTCTTAGGACGCAAATAAAAGAGGAACATGATAAAGAAAATTCTGGGGTCCGAAATAAAACTTGTGTACTTGTTTATAGTGACTCTACGACTGTGATAATACGCTTGCTCTTTGCCAAAGGTGTTGAAAACATTGCAGGTCTAAAAGAGGAGCCACCAGACTTAGAAGTTCTCTTGACCCATTTCTTTGTGAGGACTGGAATTGGAGTTGTCTTGAGAAAGGAGTTGAACACCTTTCAAAGCTATCAAGACACGGAGCATGGAGCTTTGCCTAGAACGAAACTCCAAGAATTATCGCCGACCATCCCCGAGGATATGTTCCAAACTGGTCCAATTTTTGATTTTCTTGTCACTAACCTTGCACCGGTGCTGCCGAGAGCATCCGTTAAAGCATTTCCTTATGACATGGGAAACAAGATAGGTAAGGAAATTGTTGTGCCTGATGCAACAGTTCAAAGGTATGCATTTCTTTTTGTTCTTAAATCTAAGTTGCTGGAATATGAACACATCAAAAAGATTTATATGTCGATTGTTGATTTTAATGATGTGATTCATTATTGTGAGAAATTTGAGCATACAAAGAATTTTAGGCATGGCGGATTTCTGTTTGATAAAAGGTATGAACCGAGTATACATCTTGTGCTGATAGACAGACTCTCTAGGATAACACACTGCACTTCATATCCTAACACTAGAGAGGCTTTTTCTGTTTCGAGACCATTCACTGAAAGTTTTGACATTCTGGTCGATAACAAGTTGCTTAATGAATCAAAGGATAATACCTTTTGCACCTATGATTTCTTGTTTCGAATTTTTGTTGAAAGTGCACAGGATAAACAAGCTGAAGAAATGAAAGCTCATACACCAGAAACATGGTTAATTTACTTGTGGCTAATGCGGTTTACTGTCAACGTTGATTATGACCCGTTGAAACAATGGAGAAAGGAACAGCGAGCAAACATTGAGGTGAATTCTTTTGGCATTCGAAAAGGTAATGAAATTATTGTGTATGATGCAATAATTCCAAGGTATGTGTTTTTTTGCTCATGAAGCTAGGTTAATGGAAGTTGAAATCATTAAGAGGCTTTATGGTTTAAATGATAATTTTAAAAATATGTTTCCATCTTTCGAGGAGTTTGAGCATAAGAAATTCTTTAGGCATGGAGGATTTTTGTTTGATAAAATGTGTGAACCTAATAGAAATTATGTGCTCATAGATATTGCTAATTTCTCTAATTTTGCTAGTGCTTCACCCAATGCTGAATTATTCTTTGGAGAAATTGTTTATTATGATAGCATTCTGAATTTTAATAAACACTTAGATGATCATATTGAACCTTTGAAATCTGTTTTAGATGATCTAAGTAATAAATTGTGTGCTAGTCGGAATGACTATATTCTTTGCACCTACGATCTCTTGTTTCGAGTCTTTGTTGTGAGGATACAGGATATACAGGATGGAGAGCTAAATTTTCATGCACCTAGGACGTGGCTCTACCATGTTTGGCTTAAGAAAACTGTTGTTCAAATTGTTCTTAAACCAAAGGAGCGTTTGCTAGACATAGAGCATCAAAAGCCAGCAAACGAAGAGGAGAATATTAAGAACTTTGAGATTGGTTACCAGTTTTGGATTCGTATGAAGGAGAAACGTTTTGCAGACCAAGAGGAGTTCAAACTAATGCAAGAAGGATATTGTTCACTTCGAGTCATAGAACAGATCCATTCCTACAAAATCTGCTTGCAAGGTGAGTATATTCCGACTTACTTCAAGTATTCTAATTTAATCTTTTTCCTTGCAGATTGTTCGGATTTGAGGATGGATAGCATGGATGGCTTGGAGCTTGGAACTAATCAACAGCTTAAACCTGGGGAGCTGGGAGCTAAAGAACAACTAAACAACGCCTACCAGCTTGATCTCCAAGGTAAGTACCATGTAAGTTTGAGTTTTAATATTACTGATTTGGTTCCTTATTTTGCAGAAGAAACAGATTTGAGGTCAAATCCTTTTCAAGAGGGAGAGGATGATATGATTATGGCCAGCAAGGATGAGGAACCTATGCAACATGGAGACGCCAAAGAGGAGCAAAGGCAGCAGCTTGAACCGGAGCTACAAGGAGCTGAAGATTTATGCATTTCTCCGGGTCCTATCACTCGGTCTAAACAAAAGAAGCTCAAGACCACTTTGCAACATCTCCTCAACACCATCTCGGGCAGTTTGGTGTGTGCTAATCCAGCCACATTGGTTGTGATACAAGCCACCTAAACATTTATCAAGAGAAGTGATATGACTTATACTCTTTTTCCCTTCATTTGGTTTTGTCCCAATGGGTTTTCCAAATAAGGTTTTTAATGAGGTAAGCCATATCACTCACTCATCAGCCTCTTGATAAAGCTTAAGCCCATTTCTATCTACTATCCAAGTGAAGCACAGCCCAAGTCCAACAAGAGTTGAGCCGAAATCTTGAAGAACATGAAGAGTTATTTTCTTGTCAACTTTGGTTTTTAATGGTTGTAATTTTCGAGATTTCTCCTTTACTCTCTTGTGGATTTAAACTCATGTAAGGCTTCATTTGTGATTTATCAAACATCTTTTCAACTTCTAAAACTATCTGAAACTTGTTTGTTCATCCTTGCTTAAAGTGTTCGGATCTTCATCCTTCTCACCAAGCAAGTCGAAAGTCTTAGGATCTTTCACACTCCTAGGAAGTTTCATCTCGATCCACCCCTTGTTCACCTCGTCTAGGGTCTTCACCCACGTCCAGAGCAAGCCTGAAAGTCCAGAGGATCTCCATCTCCTTTGGAAGTTTCGCATCAATCCCCCCAAGACTCATCGGATCCCTTCCTAGTTCTTCACCTTTCATCTCTTCCGCATCACTCACCTTGTCACCAATCCTCACAACCTCTTGGAGAAGCATTCAGGGACTTGATCCTCATCTAGGATCATATCACTTTATGACAATGAGGAGAAGGAAGTGAGGCGTGGTGAAGAACCACAAGAGAAGAAAAGAAATCTGTTAGCTGAAAGCTCCTAGCTGTTGGTATCTTTGGATCCATGGTTTGCTGGGCTCAGATTCTTTTCTCATCATCTCTAAGCCTCATTTGTCTTGTCTAAGTCATTGTTAGTTTTGAATAAGACTCAAAATCGTTTTTTTTTTATCTTTAAAACCTTTGATGAATTTTTAGTTCCATTGGAATAGAAAAGTGAAATCCATTGTAATTTTTGATTCAGATTTGCGATTTGGGTGATTCAAAACATGGGAACCACGCTGAAGGTGCTTAATTTCTATAGATCTAATGCACCTAGTGTCGTGATATATATGTTCATTTGATTCTGCTTTTGACAATGAAGAGATGAGTTTGGTGGCTGTGGATAATAAACCACAAAAGAGAGAAAGAAATAAGTATGCTACAAGCGCTTAATCCATGGATTCATGGTTTTGCTGGGCACTTAATCTACTCTCTTTAAACCCCATCTGAAATCTCTAAGTCATCCGTTTAGTGTCTTAAAGCTGTGTTGAAAATCGGTTAAAGGAAGGTGAACCTGGGTTCATTTTGCTCTTATGAGCGTAAATGACCTTGCTGAATCCAAGCTTCCAATTAAAGGGAGGAGAACCTGGGTTCATTCAGCTCTTATGAGTGTAAATGACCTTGCTGAATCCAAGCTTCCTTGAGAAAGAGATTTATAGTAAAAGCTTCTTCCTTGTGGAAACAAGCATAAACTAAAATTAAATCATCTTCTCTTCAAAAGCCGAGTTGATTCCAGCTAAAGGAAAGAGAACCCTAGTTCATTATGCCCTTGTGGGTAGAAATGGCCTTGTTGAATCCGAATTCCTCTTTTACTGAGAACCATAGTAAAATTTGCTTAACCCTTATGGATTGAAGCGTGTGAAGCTATGATGAATCCGGCTTTAAAGGAAAGAGAACCATGTTTCATTTAGCTCTTATGAGTTTACATGAGCATGTTGAATCCAAATTTCCCTTTTAAATCAAAAGAATGAGAACCTTGATGAATCTGTAGCTAGAGTCCTAGAGGAACCTGAATCTTTTTAAATAAGGAGAGGAAACCTTAAGGATACTCATGGCTGTAGAACCTTGCTAAATCCAAGTTCTTTTGATCAAAATCAGACCTTGGACTACTTTCAAAATATTTTAAGTCCTTGGTTCCTTCAATCTTTAAATTATTTTTCATTTCTATTCCTTGAATTTAAAACCTTGGACCGCTTCTAAGCGTTGAAGCCCCTGGTTCATGAGTTTGCTCCCTAAGGTGAAATGGTCCGTATTAAAATTCCTTGTGAGTTTAAAATACACCTAAGATCATTTTTCACCCGAGTTAAATCATGACTAGCTACTTTAAAGCACTGAAGTCCATGATTGTTTTCAAAAGATGAACACTGATCTGGGAAAATTTTTTTATGTGAAGTATTTTCAAATAAATCATTGTTCATCCCTTGTTTTCAAATGAAAAGATGAATCTTAGTCTGCTTTCCTTCTTATGAATGCGAAACAAAATATGGCTTTGGTACATCTCAGTTTTGCTAAGGATAAAATTTTGGTCCGAGTTTCATATCTTAATGATTTAAAAATTCCTAAGACCATAATTAAATCCAGGCTCTCATAAGAGAGTAAATAGTCTTTATGGTGAAGAACCATAAAGAGGAAATTTTTTTTTCTACTAACCCTTGTGTATGCATAGGTAAAAGTGTATAGATCCCAAGAAGAAAATGCATGAAGATCACATTGATCAATCCAATTCATGACCAATGGGGCACTATCTGAGTTATCAACCCAAAGGGAGTACACTTGAACTTGTCATTAATTTGAATATCTTTGAGTCTTGTGAATTATTTCTCTTATTTCTTTAATATGCAAACCCAATTTGTTTTACCTTCTTAAACCCCCCATGGCAATCACTTACTGAATTTAAGTCCTCTATGAAGGGTTTAAACAAGGAAAGCCGGGATTATTCTTGGTGAGAGAAGTGTTAAAGAAGAAGGGGACACATAGAGAAGAAATAGAGTAAAGAAGTCCTTGGAGCTTACATATTCATAAGATGGATAAAGAACGGTGTTACTCAAGAAATGTTGAGAAGAATATCCACTTAAGGTGTTCCCAAAATCATTACAAGAAGACCGACTCACCATACTTGTTTACCGGATCATAAACCACAAGGGACAACTCTCTAAACTCTTGCTTATTCCATCATACTTAGTGTTACAATTTGTTTTCGTCTTGATATCATTAAATTCATTTCTCTTATGTGTTACTATATATTTTATCTAAGCTTCTTAAAATCCCACGGCCATTGCTTTAAAATTTTGTATCTCATGATGAAGGTACAAAGGAGTAAGTGCCGTGACTATTCTCTCAAGAAGTTTAGAGACAAAGAAAAGGATCACATGAGAAGAAATGAAGTAAAGAAGCCGTTGGTTCATTAGAAGTGTCCTATTCGATGAAAGGCTTCTAATGTTTTGCTTGTGACGACATTTGGACACAAGGGAACTACAAGAGTTAGTGTTCGTTTGGGACCAGTATGAAGTGTTTATTGGTTATCGTTTGCGAATTGTGTTTGGTTTACCGAAACGTGGTCTGTCTTGTGAAAAGTGAAGATTTTCACACCAAGGGCTAAGGAACAAGGGGGAGTTTTTCCTCTCTGTGTCACAAGCTTGATCAGATGGATACATTGATGCATGATCAAGCTTGAGGGGGAGTATGTGAGCACTATAGAGGAAAGGCGAGTGTGTTTATGAAGCGTGTGATTATGAAGTGTGGTCAAGATGGCAAGGCATGATGCGTTTGGGAAGGTTCTGATCGAAGCAAGTCAGGCAGTAACCAAGCACTCCGAGGCATACAGTATGGAGAAACGAAGGCTACCTTAAAGGAGGAGACCGGGAAACGCATATGAGTAACCAAGCTAAACAACTGGAGGAAAGAAAAAAAATGCCAAGTCATGAGACCAGCTAGATGAGGCACATGAAAATATCCATACCGTCAAAACTATATCCTTGAAGAGGAAGTGAAAAGCAAGCTAAAGCAACAGACTGGACAAGAAGCGGAAGCTAGAAACCGGACAAGAAGAAGCATAGGAAAATCGACGTGGCTCAAAGCTATCTTTGAAGATCGAGGTACTTAAAGTCTTCACGCTACACTCTCTTCCTTGATCATATCCCCTACTCATAGACGTTATGCTCTTTTCCTCATCATAGATTTTTTCCCAAGTGTTTTTTTTCTATGATGAGGTTTTTACCGAGGTAACGCCTATGTAGGTCCAAGCTAAGTCTTTGTTCACCGACGACTAAGCTTGAGGGGGAGTATTGAGAAAAGGCATTCCATTAAGAAGATCGGGTAATATTCATCACGGATACTATTCATCCCGAGACCCAAAATTACTATTCATCTTGAGACCCGAGATTACTATTCATCCCGTGGATCTATTGAGAAAAGGCATTCAATGAAGAAGGTCGGGTACGATTCATCTCGGATACTATTCATCCCAAGACACGGATTACTATTCATCCCGTGCTGTAAGCTGCGGATTCATTATTGCTGCAGTTTTTTTATTTAGGGCTTCCTCCTTCAACTATAAAAGGAGGAAACCCCTCCCCTTGTAACCTAATTGACAATTCCGCCTCCTTTGGTCTAAAAGCCCTTAGGGGCTGCAGATTTTCATCTCTCTAGCTTCTCTCTAATTATTCATGCTTATTCTCCTTTATTTATGCTTAATCTCTTATTCTCTCTAGTTTAATTTTGCATAATCTCCCATTCTCCTTTACTTGTTTTATGCATCTATTCTCTTAATTCTCTCATTCTCTTATGTTTATTTCTGCATTTATTCTCACATGGTATCAGAGCAGATGGTGATGAAGAGAAAGGATGGAGGCTTGAAAGAATCGTTTGGTGCTTAAAACTGCCTCTCCATTTCAATGGTTTTGGCTTAGCTCAACGTTTTCTCTTCATTCTTAAGCCCCAGCCTTTTCTCCAAGCCATGTTTATAGATCCTTTATGACAATGAGGAGAAGGAAGTGAGGCGTGGTGAAGAACCACAAGAGAAGAAAAGAAATCTGTTAGCTGAAAGCTCCTAGCTGTTGGTATCTTTGGATCCATGGTTTGCTGGGCTCAGATTCTTTTCTCATCATCTCTAAGCCTCATTTGTCTTCTCTAAGTCATTGTTAGTTTTGAATAAGACTCAAAATCGTTTTTTTTTATCTTTAAAACCTTGGATGAATTTTTAGTTCCATTGGAATAGAAAAGTGAAATCCATTGTAATTTTTGATTCAGATTTGCGATTTGGGTGATTCAAAACATGGGAACCACGCTGAATGGTGCTTAATTTCTATAGATCTAATGCACCTAGTGTCGTGATATATATGTTCATTTGATTCTGCTTTTGACAATGAAGAGATGAGTTTGGTGGCTGTGGATAATAAACCACAAAAGAGAGAAAGAAATAAGTATGCTACAAGCGCTTAATCCATGGACTCATGGTTTTGCTGGGCACTTAATCTACTCTCTTTAAACCCCATCTGAAATCTCTAAGTCATCCGTTTAGTGTCTTAAAGCTGTGTTGAAAATCGGTTAAAGGAAGGTGAACCTGGGTTCATTTTGCTCTTATGAGCGTAAATGACCTTGCTGAATCCAAGCTTCCAATTAAAGGGAGGAGAACCTGGGTTCATTCAGCTCTTATGAGTGTAAATGACCTTGCTGAATCCAAGCTTCCTTGAGAAAGAGATTTATAGTAAAAGCTTCTTCCTTGTGGAAACAAGCATAAACTAAAATTAAATCATCTTCTCTTCAAAAGCCGAGTTGATTCCAGCTAAAGGAAAGAGAACCCTAGTTCATTATGCCCTTGTGGGTAGAAATGGCCTTGTTGAATCCGAATTCCTCTTTTACTGAGAACCATAGTAAAATTTGCTTAACCCTTATGGATTGAAGCGTGTGAAGCTATGATGAATCCGGCTTTAAAGGAAAGAGAACCATGTTTCATTTAGCTCTTATGAGTTTACATGAGCATGTTGAATCCAAATTTCCCTTTTAAATCAAAAGAATGAGAACCTTGATGAATCTGTAGCTAGAGTCCTAGAGGAACCTGAATCTTTTTAAATAAGGAGAGGAAACCTTAAGGATACTCATGGCTGTAGAACCTTGCTAAATCCAAGTTCTTTTGATCAAAATCAGACCTTGGACTACTTTCAAAATATTTTAAGTCCTTGGTTCCTTCAATCTTTAAATTATTTTTCATTTCTATTCCTTGAATTTAAAACCTTGGACCGCTTCTAAGCGTTGAAGCCCCTGGTTCATGAGTTTGCTCCCTAAGGTGAAATGGTCCGTATTAAAATTCCTTGTGAGTTTAAAATACACCTAAGATCATTTTTCACCCGAGTTAAATCATGACTAGCTGCTTTAAAGCACTGAAGTCCATGATTGTTTTCAAAAGATGAACACTGATCTGGGAAAATTTTTTTATGTGAAGTATTTTCAAATAAATCATTGTTCATCCCTTGTTTTCAAATGAAAAGATGAATCTTAGTCTGCTTTCCTTCTTATGAATGCGAAACAAAATATGGCTTTGGTACATCTCAGTTTTGCTAAGGATAAAATTTTGGTCCGAGTTTCATATCTTAATGATTTAAAAATTCCTAAGACCATAATTAAATCCAGGCTCTCATAAGAGAGTAAATATTCTTTATGGTGAAGAACCATAAAG
This sequence comes from Cardamine occulta, assembly GCA_028015245.1. Taxonomy (NCBI): domain Eukaryota; kingdom Viridiplantae; phylum Streptophyta; class Magnoliopsida; order Brassicales; family Brassicaceae; genus Cardamine; species Cardamine occulta. The sequence goes on from CM051371.1 coordinate 2,302,148, forward strand.
AGGAAATTTTTTTTTTCTACTAACCCTTGTGTATGCATAGGTAAAAGTGTATAAATCCCAAGAAGAAAATGCATGAAGATCACATTGATCAATCCAATTCATGACCAATGGGGCACTATCTGAGTTATCAACCCAAAGGGAGTACACTTGAACTTGTCATTAATTTGAATATCTTTGAGTCTTGTGAATTATTTCTCTTATTTCTTTAATATGCAAACCCAATTTGTCTTACCTCCTTAAACCCCCACATCAATTACTTACTGAATTTAAGTCCTCTATGAAGGGTTTAAACAAGGAAAGCCGGGATTATTCTTGGTGAGAGAAGTGTTAAAGAAGAAGGGGACACATAGAGAAGAAATAGAGTAAAGAAGTCCTTGGAGCTTACATATTCATAAGATGGATAAAGAACGGTGTTACTCAAGAAATGTTGAGAAGAAGATCCACTTAAGGTGTTCCCAAAATCATTACAAGAAGACCGACTCACCATACTTGTTTACCGGATCATAAACCACAAGGGACAACTCTCTAAACTCTTGCTTATTCCATCATACTTAGTGTTACAATTTGTTTTCGTCTTGATATCATTAAATTCATTTCTCTTATGTGTTACTATATATTTTATCTAAGCTTCTTAAAATCCCACGGCCATTGCTTTAAAATTTTGTATCTCATGATGAAGGTACAAAGGAGTAAGTGCCGTGACTATTCTCTCAAGAAGTTTAGAGACAAAGAAAAGGATCACATGAAAAGAAATGAAGTAAAGAAGCCGTTGGTTCATTAGAAGTGTCCTATTCGATGAAAGGCTTCTAATGTTCTGCTTGTGACGACATTTGGACACAAGGGAACTACAAGAGTTAGTGTTCGTTTGGGACCAGTATGAAGTGTTTATTGGTTATGGTTTGCGAATTGTGTTTGGTTTACCGAAACGTGGTCTGTCTTGTGAAAAGTGAAGATTTTCACACCAAGGGCTAAGGAACAAGGGGGAGTTTTTCCTCTTTGTGTCACAAGCTTGATCAGATGGATACATTGATGCATGATCAAGCTTGAGGGGGAGTATGTGAGCACTATAGATGAAAGGTGAGTGTGTTTATGAAGCGTGTGATTATGAAGTGTGGTCAAGATGGCAAGGCATGATGCGTTTGGGAAGGTTCTGATCGAAGCAAGTCAGGCAGTAACCAAGCACTCCGAGGCATACAGTATGGAGAAATGAAGGCTACCTTAAAAGAGGAGACCGGGAAACGCATATGAGTAACCAAGCTAAACAACTGGAGGAAAGAAAAAAAATGCCAAGTCATGAGACCAGCTAGATGAGGCACATGAAAATATCCATACCGTCAAAACTATATCCTTGAAGAGGAAGTGAAAAGCAAGCTAAAGCAACAGACTGGACAAGAAGCGGAAGCTAGAGACCGGACAAGAAGAAGCATAGGAAAGTCGACGTGGCTCAAAGCTATCTTTGAAGATCGAGGTACTTAAAGTCTTCACGCTACACTCTCTTCCTTGATCATATCCCCTACTCATAGACGTTATGCTCTTTTCCTCATCATAGATTTTTTCCCAAGTGGTTTTTTTTTCTATGATGAGGTTTTTACCGAGGTAACGCCTATGTAGGTCCAAGCTAAGTCTTTGTTCACCGACGACTAAGCTTGAGGGGGAGTATTGAGAAAAGGCATTCCATTAAGAAGATCGGGTAATATTCATCACGGATACTATTCATCCCGAGACCCGAGATTACTATTCATCTTGAGATCCGAGATTACTATTCATCCCGTGGATCTATTGAGAAAAGGCATTCAATGAAGAAGGTCGGGTACTATTCATCTCGGATACTATTCATCCCAAGACACGGATTACTATTCATCCCGTGCTGTAAGCTGCGGATTCATTATTGCTGCAGTTTTTTTATTTAGGGCTTCCTCCTTCAACTATAAAAGGAGGAAACCCCTCCCCTTGTAACCTAATTGACAATTCCGCCTCCTTTGGTCTAAAAGCCCTTAGGGGCTGCAGATTTTCATCTCTCTAGCTTCTCTCTAATTATTCATGCTTATTCTCCTTTATTTATGCTTAATCTCTTATTCTCTCTAGTTTAATTTGGCATAATCTCCCATTCTCCTTTACTTGTTTTATGCATCTATTCTCTTAATTCTCTCATTCTCTTATGTTTATTTCTGCATTTATTCTCACATGGTATCAGAACAGATGGTGCTTGAAAGAATCGTTTGGTGCTTAAAACTGCCTCTCCATTTCAATGGTTTTGGCTTAGCTCAACGTTTTCTCTTCATTCTTAAGCCCCAGCCTTTTCTCCAAGCCATGTTTATAGATCCTTTATGACAATGAGGAGAAGGAAGTGAGGCGTTGTGAAGAACCACAAGAGAAGAAAATAAATCTGTTAGCTGAAAGCTCCTAGCTGTTGGTATCTTTGGATCCATGGTTTGCTGGGCTCAGATTCTTTTCTCATCATCTCTAAGCCTCATTTGTCTTGTCTAAGTCATTGTTAGTTTTGAATAAGACTCAAAATCGTTTTTTTTTTATCTTTAAAATCTTGGATGAATTTTTAGTTCCATTGGAATAGAAAAGTGAAATCCATTGTAATTTTTGATTCAGATTTGCGATTTGGGTGATTCAAAACATGGGAACCACGCTGAATGGTGCTTAATTTCTATAGATCTAATGCACCTAGTGTCGTGATATATATGTTCATTTTATTCTGCTTTTGACAATGAAGAGATGAGTTTGGTGGCTGTGGATAATAAACCACAAAAGAGAGAAAGAAATAAGTATGCTACAAGCGCTTAATCCATGGATTCATGGTTTTGCTGGGCACTTAATCTACTCTCTTTAAACCCCATCTGAAATCTCTAAGTCATCCGTTTAGTGTCTTAAAGCTGTGTTGAAAATCGGTTAAAGGAAGGTGAACCTGGGTTCATTTTGCTCTTATGAGTAAATGACCTTGCTGAAACAAAGCTTGAAATTAAAGGGAGGAGAACCAGGGTTAATGCAGCTATTATGAGTGTAAATGACCTTGTTGAATCCAAGCTTCCTTGAGAAAGAGATTTATAGTAAAAAGCTTCTTCCTTGTGGAAACAAGCATAAACTAAAATTAAATCATCTTCTCTTCAAAAGCCGAGTTGATTCCAGCTAAAGGAAAGAGAACCCTAGTTCATTATGCCCTTGTGGGTAGAAATGGCCTTGTTGAATCCGAATTCCTCTTTTACTGAGAACCATAGTAAAATTTGCTTAACCCTTATGGATTGAAGCGTGTGAAGCTATGATGAATCCGGCTTTAAAGGAAAGAGAACCATGTTTCATTTAGCTCTTATGAGTTTACATGAGCATGTTGAAGATTTTCAACTAGATTTTTATCTCTCTATCTTCTCTCTAATTATTCATGCTTATTCTCCTTTATTTATGCTTAATCTCTTATTCTCTCTAGTTTAATTTTGCATAATCTCTCATTCTCCTTTACTTGTTTTATGCATCTATTCTCTTAATTATCTCATTCTCTTATGTTTATTTCTGCATTTATTCTCACAAGAATCTCATAGCAGTTTCTAATAGTAAATTTGGGAGTTGTTGCAAGAAGACACAAGTGGAAGCATAAACAACACCTATTGATGTCAATATGAAGAATCAATGCTTTCAGTGACACGGATTTTGCAATTTTCAAGATGATAGTCCTGGAAACAGAGTTATGACTCTTCAAGATACAAATGAGAGTGAATAGATGTGTTGAAGTGTATTCAATGGAGTCGGATCTCTTACAATTGCTTTGAGATGATTAAGATGAACCATAGAGAGATATTGTCGTCTTTGTAATAGGTTTGAGTGATAAAACTTCATGAGAGAGTTAGATTCAGTATTTTAGCACTCTTGATGACGTGATGAAACATGCTACCATGGTGCTGAAGCAAGTCAAAGTAAGAAACAAGCATTATAGCTTATCCAACAGTACTATTAGTTCTTAGAATCTCATAAGAGTTTCTAATAATAAATTTGGGAGTTGTAGCAAGAAAACACAAGTGGAAGCATAAACAACACCTATTGATGTGAATATGAAGAATCAATGCTTTCAGTGACAAGGATATGGCAATTTTCAAGATGATTGTCCTGGAAACAGAGTTATGACCTTTCAAGATACAAATGAGAGTGAATAGATGTGTAGAAGTGTATTCAATGGAGTTGGATCTCTTAAAATTGCTTTGAGATGATCAAGATGAACTATAGAGAGCTATTGTCGTCTTTGTAAGAGGTTTGAGTGACAAAACTTCATCAGAGGGTTAGATTTAGTCTTTTAGCACTCTTGATGACGTAATGAAACATGGTACCATGGTGTATAAGCAAGTCAAAGTAAGAAACAAGCATTATAGCTTATCCAACAATACTATTAGTTCTTAGAATCTCATACGAGTTTCGCATAGAAATTTGGGAGTTGTAGCAAGAAGATAGAATGGTAGCTTAAACAACACCTATCGATGTGAATATGAAGAATCAATGCCTTCACTGACAAGGATATGGCCGTTGTCAAGCTAATAGTCCTCGAAACAGAGTTATGACTCTTCAAAATACAAATGAGAGTGAATAGGAGTGTTGAAGTGTATTCAATGGAGTTGAATCTCTTACAATTGCTTTGAGATGTTCAAGAGGAACTATAGAGAACTGTTGTCGTGTTTGAAAGAGGTTTGAGTGATAAAACTTCATCAGAGAATTAGATTCAGTCTTTTAGCACTCTTGATGACGTGATGAAACATGCTACCATGGTGCAGAAGCAAGTCAAAGTAAGAAACAAGCATTATAGCTTATCCCACAGTTCTATTAGTTCATAGAATCTCATAGAAGTTTCTAATAGTAAATTTGGGAGGTGTTACAAGAAGACACAAGTGGAAGCATAAACAACACCTATTGATGTGAATATGAAGAATCAATACTTTCAGTGACAAGAATTTGGCAATTTTCAAGATGATAGTCCTGGAAACATAGTTATAACCCTTCAAGATACAAATGAGAGTGAATAGATGTGTTGAAGTGTATTCAATGGAGTCGGATCTCTAACAATTGCTTTGAGATGATCAAGATGAACTATAGAGAGCTATTATCGTCTTTGTAAGAGGTTTGAGTAACAATACTTCATCAGAGGGTTAGATTTAGTCTTTTAGCACTCTTGATGATGTAATGAAACATGGTACCATGGTGTAGAAGCAAGTCAAAGTAAGAAACAAGCATTATAGCTTATCCAATAGTACTATTAGTTCTTAGAATTACATACAAGTTTCTCATAGAAATTTGGGAGTTGTAGCAAGAAGACAAAATGGTAGCTTAAACAACACCTATCGATGTGAATATGAAGAATCAATGCCTTCACTGACAAGGATATGGCCGTTGTCAAGCTGATAGTCCTCGAAACAGAGTTATGACTTATCAAGATACAAATGAGAGTGAATAGGAGTGTTGAAGTGTATTCAATGGAGTTGAATGTCTTACAATTACTTTGAAATGTTCAAGAGGAACTATAGAGAACTGTTGTCGTGTTTGCAAGAGGTTTGAATGATAAATCTTCATCAGAGAGTTAGATTCAGTATTTTAGCACTCTTGATGACGTGATGAAACATGCTACCATGGTGCAGAAGCAAGTCAAAGTAAGAAACAAGTATTATAGCTTATCCCACAGTTCTATTAGTTCTTAGAATCTCATAGAAGTTTCTAATAGTAAATTTGGGAGTTGTTGCAAGAAGACACAAGTGGAAGCATAAACAACACCTATTGATGTGAATATGAAGAATCAATGCTTTCAATGACAAGGATTTGGCAATTTTCAAGATGATTGTCCTGGAAACACAGTTATGACCTTTCAAGATACAAATGAGAGTGAATAGATGTGTAGAAGTGTATTCAATGGAGTTGGATCTTTTAAAATTGCTTTGAGATGATCAAGATGAACTATAGAGAGCTATTGTCGTCTTTGTAAGAGGTTTGAGTGACAAAACTTCATCAGAGGGTTAGATTTAGTCTTTTGGCACTCTTGATGATGTAATGAAACATGGTACCATGGTGTAGAAGCAAGTCAAAGTAAGAAACAAGCATTATAGCTTATCCAACATTACTATTAGTTCTTAGAATCTCATACGAGTTTCGCATAGAAATTTGGGAGTTGTGGCAAGAAGACAAAATGGTTGCTTAAACAACACCTATCGATGTGAATATGAAGAATCAATGCCTTCACTGACAAGAATATGGCTGTTGTCAAGCTGATAGTCCTCGAAACAGAGTTATGACTCTTCAAGATACAAATGAGAGTGAATAGGAGTGTTGAAGTGTATTCAATGGAGTTGAATCTCTTACAATTGCTTTGAGATGTTGAAGAGGAACTATAGAGAACTGTTGTCGTTTTTGCAAGAGGTTTGAGTGATAAAACTTCATCACAGAGTTAGATTCAGTATTTTAGCATTCTTGATGACGTGATGAAACATGCTACCATGGTGCAGAAGCAAGTCAAAGTAAGAAACAAGCATTATAGCTTATCCCATAGTTCTATTAGTTCTTAGAATCTCATAGCAGTTTCTAATAGTAAATTTGGGAGTTGTTGCAAGAAGACACAAGTGGAAGCATAAACAACACCTATTGATGTGAATATGAAGAATCAATGCTTTCAGTCACATGGATTTTGCAATTTTCAAGATGATAGTCCTGGAAACAGAGTTATGACCCTTCAAGATACAAATGAGAGTGAATAGATGTGTTGAAGTGTATTTAATGGAGTCGGATCTCTTACAATTGCTTTGAGATGATCAAGATGAACTATAGAGAGCTATTGTCGTCTTTGTAAGAGGTTTGAGTGACAAAACTTCATCAGAGGGTTAGATTTAGTCTTTTGGCACTCTTGATAACGTAATGAAACATGGTACCATGGTGTAGAAGCAAGTCAAAGTAAGAAACAAGCATTATAGCTTATCCAACAGTACTATTAGTTCTTAGAATCTCATACGAGTTTCTCATAGAAATTAGGGAGTTGTAGCAAGAAGACACAAGTGGAAGCTTAAAGAACACCTATCGATGTGAATATGAAGAATCAATGCTTTCACTGACAAGGATATGCCCGTTTTCAAGCTGATAGTCCTCGAAACAGAGTTATGATCCTTGAAGATACAAATGAGAGTGAATAGGAGTGTTGAAGTGTATTCAATGGAGTTGAATCTCTTACAATTGCTTTGAGATGTTCAAGAGGAACCATAGAGAATTGTTGTCGTGTTTGCAGGAGGTTTGAGTGATAAAACTTCATGAGAGGATTCAGTATTTTAGCACTCTTGATGACGTGATGAAATGATGTGATCCTCCCAAGGATTCGACACTTTCGAGTTGTGGAAATGGATAGATCGAATGGTCACACAAGAGTTGCGGACGGCTCTTGATATACCTCAATGTCTCCTAGGATATGACACACCTAGACAAGACAAGGTTTGATTGTTGGATATTACACACCAAGCAATCGAAAGTTCTAAAAGAACAAAAGAGATTCACTCTAAAATATGTTGAAAAGAAAGTTGAATGATCATTTGTGATAGTCTAGATGTGCTTATATAGCACAAGGAAGGGTAGAAAATATCTAAGCAATATTAATTGCTGAAAATAAAAAAAAACTTAAAATAAAAGAAAATAAAATATCTCTTGTACATCTTGTACTTCTTGTACTTCATCTCCACGAAATGGATCTTCATTTTTGGGCCAGGAGACATTTTGTGGGCTTTGGATAAGTTCTCTTATGGACTTGATGAACAAGTGATCCAATTTGCCTCATTAAAACCTTCCTTTGGAAAAACCCATTGGGAAAAACCCAAAGGTTAGGAAAAAGAGTACAAATGGATCACCCTCTTATTGAGAAAAGGCATTCCGTGAAGATGAATGGGTACTATTCATCCCTGGTACTATTCATCATGAGACCCGAGATTACTATTCATCCCGTGAATCTATTGAGAAAAGGCATTCCGTGTAGAAGGTCGGGTACTATTCATCTCGGGTACTATTCATCTCGAGACGCGAGATTACTATTCATCCCGTGCTGTATGCTGCGGTTTCACTTTTGCTGCAGTTTTTTTTTATCTAGGGCTTCCTCCTTCCTCTATAAAAGGAGGAAACCCTATTTTCTTGTTAGTTAACACAATATGGACGCCTCCTTAGGCTTATAAGAAGAAAATGGCTGTGCATTTCATTCTCTCTAATTCATCTAATCTCTGTCCTTATTTCTCTATCTAATCTCTTTAAATTCTCATGGTATCAGAGCAGGTTACTGATCCTCCATTTGTTTTCAATCAGTTCTAGCTATTCTCTTGATTTCTCCTCAGTTACTATTCTCTTCTTGCTCAGCCATTTTTGTTCTCAAGTTCTCAAACCCTAAAATTGTTTGTTCTCCTTGTTAACACTTGTTGATCTTAGCAGATATCTGTCCTATCTCTGTTCTTTTAATCTCCATTGCTGCCCTCTACAGATCTGCAGATCTCTTCTGGTTTGTACAGATTTCAGAGGTACTGTAGCAACAGTGACACCAACAGAATTTTTGATTTATTAGCAAAGTTAGGATCAATCTGGAAATTTGTGGGTGCATTGGCTGTAAGAAACTCTGAAGCATGGATTCTTCAAAATCTGTTCCTATACCAGTTACTCTCAAAGGTGTGAACTACTTGCTCTGGGCTAGAACCACCTAGACAAATCTGTGTGGTCGTGGTCTTTGGAATCACATTGAAACCCAAGATAAGAAAGTAATCACAGATGAAGATGGAAAAGAGATCAGTGGAGATCCAAGTTCTGAAGATGGCAAATGGTTTCAAGAAGATCAGGGGGTTCTTGGACTACTTCAAAACTCACTTGAAGCTGCAATACTTGAAGCTTATTCTTATTGTGAGACGGCAAAGGAGCTATGGGACACACTAAAGAATATCTATGGAAATGTCTCCAATCTTACCAGAGTGTTTGAAGTTAAGAAAGCTATAAACAATCTCAGCCAAGAAGATCTTGACTTCACAAAACACTTTGGAAAATTTAGATCACTGTGAACTGAACTCGAGATGCTAAGACCTTTCTCGGTGGATCCAAGTGCTCTCAAGGAAAGGGGTGAACAAGTGCTCTCAAGTACTATGTTACATTTATTGATGAGAAATCGAAATATACATGGGTCACACTACTTGCATCTAAGGATAGAGTATATGATGCATTTGTTAATTTTCAATTATATGTTACTAACCAGTTTAATGCCAAGATCAAGGTATTTAGGTATGATAATGGTGGAGAATACACTAGTCACAAGTTCAAAGATCACTTAGCAAGACATGGGATCATACACCAAACTAGCTGCCCATATACACCTCAACAAAATGGTGTAGATGAGAGGAAGAATAGACATCTTATGGAAGTTGCAAGATCCATGATGTTTAACACCAATGTCCCAAGGAGATTCTGGAGTGATGCTGTCATGGCGGCTTGTTACCTGATAAATAGGATACCAACAAGGATCCTAAGTGATTTAGCGCCATTTGAGGTATTGAACCGAACCAAACCTTCTATTGATCACTTACGAGTGTTTGGTTGCATTTGTTTTGTACTGAGACCAGGTGAACTGAGGGACAAGCTTGAAGCTAAGAGCACAAAATGCATGTTCCTAGGCTACTCTACTACTCAAAAGGGCTACAAGTGTTATGACTTCTCAAAGAACAGAACAATTGTGTCAAGAGATGTCAAGTTCATTGAGCACCAAGGGTATTACGATAAGAAGGATTGGGGGAGTTTGAAAGATTTGGCAAGATCACCATCAGATAAAGCCGCTAGTCTCCAACATCTCCTTAGTCATCTTGGGAATCCTCCTCCTTGGAGAGAAGAACACTCTGATAATGTCGAAACAAACCAACAAGGAGTGGAGACTACAGAAGATCAACCCAATACTGACCTTGGGAATACACATGCTGCTCCAAACCACATGGAAGAAACTGATACCACTGAGCACACTCAGCAGCCGGAACCGAACCCACTTGACATGGAACAAGACCAAGATCAAGATGAGGATGGTATGACTGAAGATGTGGTTCAAGAGGATCACCATGATGAGGTTACACATGAAGCAGAAACTCCTCCTCCTCCACCACCACCTCCTCTTCGGAGAAGCACTAGACAGAGGTTTGGACCCAAACATTAGAAGGTAACTAGAGTCTATTTAACAACCAAGCTGTGGTGCATCCTATACAAGCTGTGTGTTCGCTTGACCTGTTACCAACTGCTCATCAAGCCTTCCTTGGAAAAATTGATGCTCAATGGATTCCACAGAGTTATGAAGAAGCCAAACGGAGTAACGAATGGCTCGGAGCAGTGGATAATGAGGTTGGGGCTACGGAAAGGAATCATACATGGGATGAAGCTGACCTACCTTTGGGAAAAAAGGCTGTTAGTTCAAGGTGGCTTTTCATTATCAAGTATCTGAGCAATGGAGATGTTGAGAGGTATAAAGCCAGACTTGTTGCAAGAGGATTCACACAGACTTATGGAGATGATTACACAGAAACATTTGCTCCAGTCGCCAAGCTGCATACAGTTAGAGTTGTTCTCTCATTGGCTACAAATCTGGATTGGGAGTTATGGCAAATGGATGTGAAGAATGCGTTCTTGCAAGGAGAACTTGAAGAAGAAGTGTACATGACTCCACCACCAGGCCTTGAAGACTCCATTGCTCCGGGAAAAGTTCTGCGGCTTAGAAAAGCCATCTATGGACTAAAGCAATCTCCAAGAGCTTGGTACCACAAACTGAGCTGTACTCTCGAAGAGAAAGGGTTCAAGCGATCTGAAGCTGATCACACATTGTTCATAGTCCAAAGTCCACGAGGAATCGTTGTAGTATTGGTCTACGTGGATGACCTTATCATTTCCGGCAATGATAAGGAAGGTATTCTCGAAACTAAAACCTATCTTAAAACTGTATTTGATATCAAAGATCTTGGAGAACTAAAATATTTCCTAGGGATTGAAGTATGTCGCTCTTCGGAGGGCTTATTTCTATCACAAAGGAAATATACTCTTGACTTGCTGAATGAGACAGGTAAAATAGGAGCAAAGCCAGCCAAAACTCCTCTTGCAGATGGCTACAAGGTCAAGCGAAAGGGGGAGAAAAAGGGAAAGGGGCTCGAAGAACAAGATCCATTAGACAAACCATATGCAGATCCTCTCCAATACCCAAGACTAGTGGGTAAGCTTATCTATCTGACTTTAACAAGACCTGACTTATGTTCTGCTGTGAATCAGGTGAGTCAATACATGCAAAAACCCACAGTCTACCATTGGAACATGGTGGAGAGGATACTCAGATATCTAAAAGGGAGTCCGGGACAAGGCATATGGATGGAAAAGAATGAGAATGCCGAGATTGTTGGTTATTGTGATGCAGACTACGCTGGTGACACGAATGATAGGAAGTCAACCACTGGATATTGCACATTTATTGGAGGGAATTTGGTGACATGGAAGTCTAAGAAGCAGAAGGTAGTGTCATGTTCAAGTGCTGAATCCGAGTATAGAGCAATGAGGAAGCTCACGGAAGAACTCATTTGGCTTAAGGCACTACTCAGAGATCTAGGCATTGAAACCACAAGACCCATCACCATGCATTGTGACAATCAAGCTGCTATACACATTGCCAGCAACTCTGTGTTTCACGAGAGGACCAAGCACATAGAAGTTGACTGCCACAAAGTTCGAGAGAAGATCAAAGAAGGAGTCACACTACCATGCTTTACAAGAAGTGAAGATCAACTAGCAGACATCTTCACCAAAGCTGCGAGTCTTAAGGTTTGCAAACACATCTACAACAAACTAGGGCTTGTGGATCCAACTCACCCTTGATTATATCCCCTACTCATAGACGTTATGCTCTTTTCCTCATCATAGATTTTTTCCCAACTGGTTTTTTCTATGATGAGGTTTTTACCGAGGTAACGCCTATGTAGGTTTAAGCTTAGTCTTGTTCACCGACGACTAAGCTTGAGGGGGAGTATTGAGAAAAGGCATTCCGTGAAGATAGATGGGTACTATTCATCCCGGGTACTATTCATCCCGAGACCCGATATTACTATTCATCCCGTGAATCTATTGAGAAAAGGCATTCCGTGTAGAAGGTCGGGTACTATTCATCTTGGGTACTATTTATCCCGAGACACAAGATTACTATTCATCCCGTGCTGTATGCTGCGGTTTCACTTTTGCTGCAGTTTTTTTTTATCCAGGGCTTCCTCCTTCCTCTATAAAAGGAGAAAACGCTATTCTCTTGTTAGTTAACACAATATGGACGCCTCCTTAGGCTTATAAGAAGAAAATGGCTGTGCATTTCATTCTCTCTAATTCATCTAATCTCTGTCCTTATTTCTCCATCTAATCTCTTTAAATTCTCACCTCTTTGTTAATCCATTTGAGAAGGTGTTGCCATCAGCATATTCTGATATCCAATGTACTTTGTGAAATCCTTAGATGCTTGATGATTGCCCACTTGAGTGAGAAGTCCATTGATTGAATTCTGAAGTGCCTTGGCTCTTGCTCTTGTCATAGGTCCACTTGGTACAACCAATAAATCCTCAACTCCATGTATGTTCTCCTCAGGTTCATGCCGCATTTGATTGTTCTCCATGATCACATCATCCCCCTCTTCTTGAAAAGGATTTGACCTCAAATCGTGTTCATCTGCAACAAAGGGAATTAAGTCAGCAACGTGAAAACTAGAACTCACTTTGTACTTACCTTGTAGATCAAGTTGGTAAGCATTGTCACTGATCCTCTTTGTGACTCGGAATGGTCCATCAATTCTTGGTTTCAGTTTGGACTTTCTTTCAGCTGGAAATCTTTCTTTCCTCAAATGTATCCACACTAGGTCTCCTTCTTCAAAGATCTTCTTATGCCGGCCCTTGTTGGCATATTTTTCATACAGCTTAGTTTTCTCCTCTATGTTCTTCCGAGCTTTCTCATGGATCTGTCTAACAAGTTCAGCTTTCTTTTTCCCATCTGTGCTTGCTCTTTCACTCAAAGGTAGAGGGGTTAGATCCAAAGGAGAAATAGGATTAAATCCATAGACAATTTCGAATGGAGAAAACTTTGTGGTTGAATGCATTGAGCGATTATATGCAAATTCAACATGCGGCAAACACTCTTCCCAAGTTTTCAGGTTCTTTTTAATCAATGCACGTAAAAGAGTAGACAAAGTTCTATTCACAACTTCAGTTTGCCCATCAGATTGAGGATGACAAGTAGTTGAAAATAACAACTTAGTTCCTAGCTTAGACCAAAGTGTTTTCCAAAAGTAGCTCAAGAACTTAGTGTCCCTATCACTAACAATAGTTCTGGGCATGCCATGAATCCTAACTATTTCTTTAAAGAACAAGTTAGCTACATGAGAAGCATCATCAGTTTTATGACAAGCAATGAAATGTGCCATCTTAGAAAACCTATCAACAACAACAAAGATGGAGTCTTTTCCAGTCCTAGTTCTAGGCAATCCAAGCACAAAATCCATAGATATGTCATTCCAGGGCTGAGTAGGGATTGGTAAAGGGGTGTACAAACCTTGAGACTGTACCTTTGATTTGGCTTGTTTGCAAGTGACACATCTTCCGCAGACTCTCTCCACATCTCTCTTCATATGCGGCCAATAGAATTGCTCTTGTAGTACTTTGAGAGTCTTAGCAATTCCAAAATGTCCCATTAAGCCTCCTCCATGTGCTTCCCTAACTAGCAAATCTCTCACAGAGCAATTAGGCACACACAAACGATTTTCAAAGAATAAGAATCCTTCATGCCTAAAATACTTTCCAAAAGCAAATTTAACACAAGACTTGTAAATTTCTTGAAATTCAGAATCAGTCTCGTATAAATCCTTTAGTTGCTCAAAACCTAAAAACTTAGCATCCAAAGTAGTAATCAAAACATACCTCCGAGATAAGGCATCGGCAACAATGTTTTCTTTACCTTTTTTGTACTTGATTACATACGGAAATGTTTCAATGAACTCTATCCACCTAGCATGCCGTTTGTTAAGCTTTTGCTGACCTTTCAAATGCTTTAATGACTCATGATCATTATGGATGACGAACTCCTTTGGCCATAGGTAGTGCTGCCATGTTTGCAAAGCCCGGACCAAGGCATACAACTCCTTGTCGTAGGTCAGATAGTTCAAAGTGCCTCCTCCAAGCTTCTCACTGAAAAAGGCAATGGGTTTCTTCTCTTGCATCAAAACCACACCAATACCTACACCAGATGCATCACATTCAATTTCAAAAGTTTTCATAAAATCTGGTAAAGACAAAAGGGGTGCATTGGTAAGTTTCTCCTTCAAGGTTTGGAATGCTTTTTCTTGTGCTTCTTTCCATTTGAATCCCACACTTTTCTTGATCACTTCAGTAAGTGGAGCAGCTATGGTGCTAAAATCTTTCACAAATCTCCTATAGAATCCAGCAAATCCATGGAAACTCCTCACTTCGCTCACAGTACTAGGACTTGGCCATTCACGGATAGCTCTCACTTTTTCTTTATCAACCTGTATACCCTGTGCACTCACAACAAATCCTAGAAACACAAGATTATCCATGCAAAAGGTACACTTCTTTAGGTTAGCAAACAATTTTTTTGTTCTTAGAACTTTTAAAACAGATTTCAAATGCTCAAAATGATCGTCTAAGTTTTTGCTATACACCAGAATGTCATCAAAGTAGACAACAACAAAAATTCCAATGAAAGCTCTTAAAAGTGCTCGGTGCATTAGTTAATCCAAAAGGCATTACTAACTACTCATATAATCCATGTTTTGTTTTAAAAGCTGTTTTCCACTCATCACCCTCTTTCATGCGAATTTGGTGATATCCACTTTTAAGATCAATTTTAAAAACACACTAGAGCCTTATAGTTCATCTAGCATATCGTCTAAACGAGGAATAGGATGGCGATACTTAACTGTTATGTTGTTGATGGCTCGACAATCAATACACATCCTCCATGTTCCATCCTTCTTTGGTACAAGTAGAACCGGCACAGCACAAGGGCTCATGCTCTCTCGGATGTAACCCTTGTCCATGAGTTCGCTCACTTGTTTTTGCAACTCCTTGGTCTCAACTGGGTTGGTTCTATAAGCTGGCCTGTTGGGAAGTGAAGCTCCAGGCATGAAATCTATTTGGTGCTCAATCCCACGGATAGGTGGTAATCCCTTGGGGTTTTCCTCCGGAAAGATGTCTTCAAATTCCTGCAAAAGAGAAGTAACCTTACTCGGCAATTCCGGTGAGAGGTTAGTATGATTCATAAGTGCTTCTTTGTAAACAAATAGAAGAATGGGTTGTTTAGAGAAAAGAGCTCTCTTAACCACATTAGATCTCACAAAGAAGTTAGAATGCCTCACGGGTTTACTCTCACAGGCCTTTTTCTTGCTTTTTCTCAAACTCTCTTTTTTTTTTTTGTGGTGAAGTGTGTAGGGGGTCACTCACAGTTGTTTTTCCTTGGTGTGTCATCGGGATCTGGGCTTGGTATTCTGCGTGTGGTGCTAGAGGAGCAAGGACTCTTTTCCGGCCTTTGTACTCAAAAGAATACCTATTGGTGAAACCATCATGCAAAACCCTTCTATCAAACTGCCATGGTCTTCCAAGTAAGATGTGGCCAGCCTCCATAGGTAGAATATCACACAAAATTTCGTCCTCATATTTGCCTATGGTTATGGGAACCAATACTTGGCTGTTCACCGCCATCTCACCAGCATCATTCAGCCATTGAAGCTTATAAGGCTTCGGATGCTCAATGACTTTCAACACTAACTTCCTCACCATTGTTTCACTAGCTACATTGGTGCAGCTTCCTCCATCAATTATAAGGCTGCAAACCTTTCCTTCAACAATGCATCTAGTACGAAACAAATTTTCTCTTTGATCATGTTCATTTACCTTAGCTTGAACACTCAATGATCGCCGTGTTACCAAAAGCTCTCCAACGGCTGGTAACTCCACTTGCTTTTCATCTTCCGAGGCTGAATCATTCTCCTCCTCTTCCTCGGTCTCAATCTCCCCACTCTCCAAGAGAATCATAATCTTCTTGTTAATACATTCATTGGTGTAGTGCCCCCTCCCTTGACACTTAAAACATCGAACTTCTCTAGTTTTAGAAGGGGCTGCCTCTGCTTCACCTTTGGGGTTCGGATTGGTGGTGAATGGTCTTGACTCGGTCTTTGGTTTAGCAATGGTTTTGTCCTCTTTATGATAAGTGGCCCTAGCATGAGATGCTCCAGCCCCATATGACGTTTTAGAGCTACCCCTCCTCTTGATTTGATGTTCTACTAGCACAGCCTTATGTAGCATTTCCTCCAAATCTTCGTATGTTTGTAGTTCATTCGGTCTTGGATGTCACGGGACAAATCACTAAGGAACCTTGCCATTGTTGCTTCAGAATCTTCTTCTATGTCGGCTTTGATCATAAGAGACTCCATTTCTTGGAAATATTCATCCACACTTTTACTCCCTTGGCTTAATCTCCTAAGCCTTTGATGCAACTCCCGGTGGTAATGACTCGGAACAAACCTCTTTCTCATCAGATTTTTCATCTCCTCCCAAGTCTCCACACGTGGTTCATGGTTGCGTTTCCTACTTGTCACAATTTGATCCCACCAGTTGATGGCATAATCATAGAATTCGGTTGCGGCAAGTTAGACTTTCTTGTATTCCGAATATGTTTGACAATCAAACACTAGCTCTATCTTCTTCTCCCACTCTAGGTAAGCATCCGAATCACTCTTCCCATAGAATGGTTGTATTTTCAACTTCAGACCATTGATATTGTCTTCATTTCGGCCTCTTGCTTCGTGATCACGTCTAGTTCTTCGATGAGTCCTATTAGAGATTCGACTTCCTCCACTGTAATAGTCATCTTCCTCCATGTCCCTTTCTTGCCTAAGTTGCTCTCTCCTTCTCCTAACAACATTTCCCCGCTGTACCAATGGTGGTGGTACTTCAGATTGCCCTTGGACAGATTCTTGGATTTTATCGATCCTCTCATGAACTACACCTAGTTATGTCCTCAGCATGCGCCTCATTTCTCCCATGATAGCTTGCAGTTCTAGCTTAGGAATTCTAGAAGCACCCTCTCTGTTGGCATTATCAGAATTATCTCCTTCACTCGCCATTTATTTTTCCCTGCAAAACAGAATGGTTAGTAAAAAACTCACAAAATGTTTCTTTCTCAAGTGTTTCTCTCAAGTGTTTCACTCAGCTCTCATCAATGATCTCACTAGTAGCGAAATCTCAACAGTTCTTATCAAACTAATCAATCTAACTTGGTGGAAAACCAACAAACAGGCAGAAAGAATGATTTAAGATAGAGAGACAAGATTTTTTTCGGAAAATGAGAGATTTGAAAGACAACTTCTGGAAAATTGATATAGAACGATAATGATCAAGGATTTTTTTTTCTTTGAAGAGGTGATTGATCAGATCACGAATATTAATCAAGCACCAAATACCCAACAAGGAATAAAAGAAGAGAGGCCCAAGAAGAGAAGGCCAGAACTGACGCCCAAATTGTTTTCGTCTCCAACAGCTCTATTTTGAACTCCAACGGCTTTATTACTATTCCCAACGGATAGATTAGACTCTGAACTACAAGATATACCTAGTTATTTTTGCGTTTAAGAGTTCTATGAATATGTAATCCATTGTAACACTTTACAACTACTGAGATAATAAAATCTCATAAGAGATAATAAAATCTCTCTATTCTCAATCTTATTATTATTCATTCAGCTACTCTCATTCTTGTTTCTAGCAAACTTAAACTCTGAATTCTAACATGGTATCAGAGCATTGATCCATAAACAAGATCAAGTTTTTGATTTCCTCATTCTCTTCATCTGTTTCTTTTTTTTTCAAAATTGACATTGTCAACGTAAAATTTCGTAAACTGGTTCTTCAAGATTCAGTCCTCCTCTTTGTCTCCTTTGCATTAACATCATCTCCTCCTTCATATTCAAAGTTTCCGCAGCATTCACAAGCTCTACAGAGCTCCAAATCGAAAGAATTTTTTCAAAAATTCAAATTTCTGTCCGTTTTTGGTACTGTTCACTGTCTTCTCCGAAAATTTCTTTGGTTTTCCTGGAAATACATCCTTTTAACTTCCTCCAAAAGCTCTGAGATTGATATATATTCATCCTAGACGAGCTGTGTAAAGTTAGAGTGGTTTATTTCTGGAGATTTCTCAAAGAACATTTTCCCAACTCTGAGATTGAAATTAATTCATCCTAGACGAGTTAGTGAAGTTGAGGCAGTGTAGTATCAAACGGTTAGTCATATTTTTTTTATCATGGAGGAGACAAAACCAACCGCAATTAGAGTCACCCTAAGAGGAGAGAACTATCTCCTATGGTCATGATCGACAAAATCCAACTTGTACGGACGCGGCTTGTGGAATCAGGTTGAACCAGCAAAAGGAAAAGAGCTTCAAGAAGGAGATGAAGAAGCTCGGGAAAAGTGGCTGCAAAAAGATCAAATGGTGCTCAGCATAATCCACAGCTCCTTGAGTGATTCAATATTTGAATCTTACTCATATTGTGAGACAGCTCAAGAACTTTGGGAAACTCTAAAGAAGGTGTATGGAGACATCACCAATCTTTCAAGAGTATTCGAAGTGAAGAAAGATCTCAGCAACCTCACTCAAGAAGATCAAGATTTTACCAAACACTTTGGTAAATATAGATCATTACTTGCTGAACTGGATATGCTGAGGCCAAGCACAAAAGACCTCAAAATTATAGAGGAAAGAAAAGAGCAAGATCGAGTATTTGGACTTCTCCAATCTCTCCATCCGAAATTTAATGACCTTATAAAGTACATTTTAAGGGAGGAGAAGCTACCAAGCCTTGAGAATGTCTGCTCTCAAATCCAAAAGGAGCAAGGCTCCTTAGATCTCTTCAGCAAAGGAGAGTTGCCAACGGCAAACAAAGGGTTTTACAAACCTCCATTCAGTTCCAACAAGAAAGGAACAACAAAGCAATGTGAACATTGCAAGAACATTGGCAAATTCAACCAAGGGAGAGGACACACCAAGGAGGAGTGCTTTATCCTTCATCCTCATCTCAGAGCCAACTTCAGAGCAAGCCAACAAGCAAATGAAGCAAACGCTTCAAATTATGCTCCAGCCACTCAACCAACTACAGCACTCGGTATGAACCCAAGTGCTCCAAACGGCCATTCTAATCAAGCCTTTACTTCAGAGAACAATGGCATGATCACCATGAGCAGAACAGACTTAGAGGCAATGATCAAGACCATGCAAATTTGCAAGGAGTCTGGTATCACCTTTCTAGCCTCTAACCATTCTAGATGCTCCAACTCTGCTAGTTTGCCATTTATTAAATCGTGTCATGTAGCTAGTAGTTCAAATGATTTATGGCATGGTAGATTAGGCCATCCTCATTCTAGAGCTTTAAAATTAATTATGCCCAATGTAGTATTTGATAATTCTAAGTGTGAGTCTTGTATTATGGGAAAACATTGCAGAAGTGTTTTCCAAAACTCCTTATCAATATATGAGAATTGTTTTGATTTAGTTCACTCTGATGTTTGGACCTCACCTTGCCTATCTAGAGATAACCTAAAATACTTTGTGACATTCATAGATGAAAAATCAAAATATACATGGGTCACATTGTTACCTTCTAAAGATAGAGTATTTGAGGCATTTGTCAACTTTCAAACATATGTGACTAATCATTTCAATGCTAAAATTAAGGTGCTAAGATCGGATAAGATCTCATGGCATCCTTCACCAAACGAGCTGTCCTTATACTCCACAACAAAATGGAGTGGCCGAAAGGAAGAATAGGCATCTGATGGAAGTAGCAAGATCAATGATGTTCCACAAAAACATGCCAAGGAGATTTTGGGGAGATGCTGTCATGACCGCATGCTACCTCATAAATAGAATTCCAACAAAAGTCTTAGATGACTTATCACCATTTGAGGTATTAAACAAAACCAAACCAAATATTAATCACTTACGTGTGTTTGGTAGTGTTTGTTTTGTCTTAGTGCCAAGGGATCAAAGGAATAAGTTAGATGCTAAAAGCACTAGAAGCGTGTTCATTGGATACTCCACTACTCAAAAAGGGTACATATACTATGATCCAAGCACCAAACGCATCATGACGTCTAGAGATGTAAAATTCCTAGAAGATCAAAGTTATTTTGAGAAGTCGGGCTGGGAATGAAAGACTTGGCTGACTCTACAACAGATCGAGCAGCCTCTCTTCAACACATTTTAAGTCACATGGGTCTTCCTCAAATGAATGAAGATCAAACAGCCCCTGCAAACAATCAAGAAGATCAGATTCAAGAAGAAGGGGTAAATGTTCAAAATGAGCAAGAGAATGACGAAGGAGTAAATGAACAAGGGGAAGTTAATCAAGAAACTCCACCAGAAGCTGATATTCAGGAAAATGAATATCATGAGGAAGAAGAGGCACCAGCACCAACCTTGCGAAGAAGCACACGCCAAAGATTTGGTCCAGACCATTGGAAACAAACTAGGGTCTGGATGGATGCATTCCTTGGAAAGATAGAGCAGCATTACATTCCAAGGACCTATGAAGAAGCAAAAGAAATCAAGGTCTGGATGGATGCTATAGATGCTGAGATAGAAGCAATGGTTAGAAATCACACTTGGGATGTAAGTGATCTACCTTCGGGAAAAAGAGCTGTTACATCTAAATGGGTATTCACCATCAAGTATCACAGCAATGGAGAAATCGAAAGGTATAAAGCTCGAATGGTTGCAAGGGGATTTACTCAAACTTATGGAGAAGACTATACGGACACCTTTGCACTAGTGGCTAAGCTCCATACAGTTCGAGTGATTTTATCATTGGCAACCAATCTATCTTGGGAATTATGGCAAATGGATGTCAAAAACGCATTCCTCCAAGGAGAGCTTGAAGAAGAAGTGTACATGAAGCCTCCACCAGGTCTTGAAAGTTCAATTCCTCATGGTAAAGTTTTCAAACTTAGAAAAGCCATTTATGGCTTGAAGAAATCCCCAAGAGCCTGGTACCACAAGCTAAGCTTTACACTAACAGCCAAAGGATTTAAAAGATCAGAGGCTGATCACACCTTGTTTACTTCTCAAAGTGCTCAAGGAATCATTGTAGTCTTGGTATATGTAGATAACTTGATCATTTCCGGCAATAATCAAGCAAGTATTCAAGAAACCAAACTTTTCCTTAAATCTGTATTTGATATAAAAGATCTAGGTGAACTTAAATATTTTCTAGGTATAGAGATATGCCGCTCTCCGGAAGGCTTGTTTCTATCCCAAAGAAAATATTCACTTGATTTGCTTACAGAGACAGGAAAATTAGGTTCTAAACCGGCCAAGACACCTCTGGAAGATGGCTACAAGGTCAGGAGAAAGGGGGAGAAAGGACAAGATCCACTTGACAAACCATTTGAAGATCCAGCTCAATACCGGCGGCTTGTAGGTAAGTTAATTTACTTAACCATAACAAGGCCTGACCTATGCTTTGCTGTGAATCAGGTGAGCCAACACATGAAAGAGCCCTTGGTGCACCACTGGAATATGGTGGAAAGAATTCTGAGATACATCAAAGGATCACCAGGGCAAGGTGTTTGGATGGGAAAAAATAATAGTACTGAAGTTGTGGGCTATTGTGATGCGGATTATGCTGGAGATACGATGGATAGAAAATCCACAACTGGCTATTGCACATTTATTGGAGGGAACTTAGTAACCTGGAAATTTAAGCAAACAAAAGGTCGCCTCATGCTCAAGCGCTGAAAGTGAGTATAGAGCAATGAAGAAGCTCACAAATGAGCTAGTATGGCTAAAGGCGCTTCTAAAGGATCTGGGAATTGAGAGCAAAAGTCCCATTACCATGCATTGTGACAATCAAGCAGCAATTCACATTGCTACAAACTCAGTCTTCCATGAACGAACCAAGCACATAGAAGTGGATTGTCACAAAGTTAGAGAGAAGATCATTGAAGGAGTAATCCTCCCATGCTACACAAGAAGCGAAGATCAGCTTGCTGACATATTCACCAAATCTACAAGTCTCAAGATTTGCAACCACATTCAGAGCAAGCTTGGACTAATAGAACTCACTCATCCTTGATCATGCCTTTCCATTTCCAGAGACACTACACTCTTTTCCTCACAAGGAGTTTTTCCCACTGGGTTTGTACTTGTGAGGTTTTTAATGAGGTAGTTGTGAGGATTTGTTTCTGGAAAATCAAACTTAGTCTCCATACTCATTCCGGCTAAGTTTGAGGGGGAGTATTAATCAAGCAACAAATACCCAACAAGGAATAAAAGAAGAGAGGCCCACGAAGAGAAGGCCAGAACTGACGCCCAAATTGTTTTCGTCTCCAACAGCTATATTTTGAACTCCAACGGCTCTATTACTATTTCCAACGGATAGATTAGACTCTGAAATACAAGATACACCTAGTTATTTTTGCGTTTAAGAGTTCTATAAATATGTAATCCATTGTAACACTTTACTACTACTGAGATAATAAAATCTCATAAGAGATAATAAAATCTCTCTATTCTCAATCTTATTATTATTCATTCAGCTACCTCATTCTTGTTTCTAGCAAAGTTAAACTCTGAATTCTAACAAGGAAATGATGTAGGGAAATTTTTTTTTTTTTTTTTGACTGCAGATCAGACTAGATCTCTTAGGGTAGAAGAACAGAAAGGTAGAAAAGAGTTTTAGGAATGGTGGGAAGGTGAGAAGATGATAGAAATGGATACAAACTCGAAAATGTGCTCTGATGGATAGATGATGGATCAAATGGTCACACAAGAGTTGCGGAAGGCTCTTGATATACCTCAATGTCTCCTAGGATATGACACACCTAGACAAGACAAGGTTTGATTGTTGGATATTACACACCAAGCAATCGAAAGTTCTAAAAGAACAAAAGAGATTCACTCTAAAATATGTTGAAAAGAAAGTTGAATGATCATTTGTGATAGTCTAGACGTGCTTATATAGCACAAGGAAGGGTAGAAAATATCTAAGCAATATTAATTGCTGAAAATAAAAAAAACTTAAAATAAAAGAAAATAAAATATCTCTTGTACTTCTTGTACTTCTTGTACTTCATCTCCACGAAATGGATCTTCATTTTTGGGCTAGGAGACATTTTGTGGGCTTTGGATAAGTTCTCTTATGGACTTGATGAACAAGTGATCCAATTTGCCTCATTAAAACCTTCCTTTGGAAAAACCCATTGGAAAAAACCCAAAGGTTAGGAAAAAGAGTACAAATGGATCACCCTCTTTGTTAATCCATTTGAGAAGGTGTTGCCATCAGCATATTCTGATATCCAATGTACTTTGTGAAATCCTTAGATGCTTGATGATTGCGCACTTGAGTGAGAAGTCCATTGATTGAATTCTGAAGTGCCTTGGCTCTTGCTCTTGTCATAGGTCCACTTGGTACCACCAATAAATCCTCAACTCCACGTATGCTCTCCTCAGGTTCATGCCGCATTTGATTGTTCTCCATGATCACATCATGAAACATGCTACCATGGTGCAGAAGCAAGTCAAAGTAAGAAACAAGCATTATAGCTTATCCCACAGTTCTATTAGTTCTTAGAATCTCATAGGAGTTTCTAATAATAAATTTGGGAGTTGTTGCCAGAAGACACCAGTGGAAGCATAAACAACACCTATTGATGTGAATATGAAGAATCAATGCTTTCAGTGACAAGGATTTGGCAATTTTCAAGATGATTGTTCTGGAAACAGAGTTATGACCTTTCAAGATACAAATGAGTGTGAATAGATGTGTAGAAGTGTATTCAATGGAGTTGGATCTCTTAAAATTGCTTTGAGATGATCAAGATAAACTATAGAGAACTATTGTCGTCTTTGTAAGAGGTTTGAGTGACAAAACTTCATCAGAGGGTTTGATTTAGTCTTTTAGCACTCTTGATGACGTAATGAAACATGGTACCATGGTGTAGAAGAAAGTCAAAGTAAGAAACAAGCATTATAGCTTATCAACCAGTACTATTCGTTCTTAGAATCTCATACAAGTTTCGCATAGAAATTTGGGAGTTGTAGCAAGAAGACAAAATGGTAGCTTAAACAACACCTATCGATGTGAATATGAAGAATCAATGCTTTCATAAACAACACCTATTGATGTGAATATGAAGAATCAATGCTTTCAGTGACAAGGATTTTGCAATTTTCAAGATGATAGTCCTAGAAACAGAGTTATGACCCTTCAAGATACAAATGAGAGTGAATAGATGTATTGAAGTATATTCAATGGAGTCGGATTTCTTACAATTGCTTTGAGATGATCAAGATGAACTATAGAGAGCTATTGTCGTCTTTGTAAGAGGTTTGAGTGACAAAACTTCATCAGAGGGTTAGATTTAGTCTTTTAGCACTCTTGATGACGTAATGAAACATGGTACCAAGGTGTAGAAGCAAGTCAAAGTAAGAAACAAGCATTATAGCCTATCCAACAGTACTATTAGTTCTTAGAATCTCATACGAGTTTCTCATAGAAATTGGGGAGTTGTAGCAAGAAGACAAAATTGTAGCTTAAACAACATCTATCGATGTGAATATGAAGAATCAATGCTTTCAGTGATATGGATTTTGCAATTTTCAAGATGATAGTCTTGGAAACAGAGTTATGACCCTTCAAAATACAAATGAGAGTGAATAGATGTGTTAAAGTGTATTCAATGGAGTCGGATCTCTTACAATTGCTTTGAGATGATCAAGATGAACTATAGAGAGCTATTGTCGTCTTTGTAAGAGGTTTGAGTATTAAAACTTCATCAGAGGGTTAGATTTAGTCTTTTAGCACTCTTGATGATGTAATGAAACAATGTACCATGGTGTAGAAGCAAGTCAAAGTAAGAAACAAGCATTATAGCTTATCCAACAGTACTATTAGTTCTTAGAATCTCATACGAGTTTTGCATAGAAATTTGGGAGTTGTAGCAAGAAGACAAAATGGTAGCTTAAACAACACCTATCGATGTGAATATGAAGAATCAATGCGTTCACTGACAATGATATGTCCGTTGTCAAGCTGATAGTCCTCGAAACAGAGTTATGACTCTTGAAGATACAAATGAGAGTGAATAGGAGTGTTGAAGTGTATTCAATGGAGTTGAATCTCTTACAATTGCTTTGAGATGTTCAAGAGGAACTATAGAGAACTGTTGTCGTGTTTGCAAGAGGTTTGAGTGATAAAACTTCATCAGAGAGTTAGATTCAGTCTTTTAGCACTCTTGGTGACGTGATGAAACATGCTACCATGGTGTAGAAGCAAGTGAAAGTAAGAAACAAGCATTATAGCTTATCCAACAGTACTATTAGTTCTTAGAATCTCATACGAGTTTCTCATAGAAATTGGGGAGTTGTAGCAAGAAGACATAAGTGGAAGCTTAAAGAACACCTATCGATGTGAATATGAAGAATCAATGCTTTCACTGACAAGGATATGGCCGTTTTCAAGCTGATAGTCCTTGAAACATAGTTATGATCCTTCAAGATACAAATGAGAGTGAATAAGAGTGTTGAAGTGTATTCAATGGAGTTGAATCTCTTACAATTGCTTTGAGATGTTCAAGAGGAACTATAGAGAACTTATGTCGTGTTTGCAATAGGTTTGAGTATAAAACTTCATCAGAGAGTTAGATTCAGTATTTTAGCACTCTTGATGACGTGATGAAACATGGTACCATGGTGCAGAAGCAAGTCAAAGTAAGAAACAAGCATTATAGCTTATCCAACAGTACTATTAGTTCTTAGAATCTCATACGAGTTTCGCATAGAAATTTGGGAGTTGTAGCAAGAAGACAAAATGGTAGCTTAAACAACACCTATCGATGTGAATATGAAGAATCAATGCGTTCATTGACAATGATATGGCCGTTGTTAAGCTGATAGTCCTGGAAACCGAGTTATGACTCTTCAAGATACAAATGAGAGTGAATAGGAGTGTTGAAGTGTATTCAATGGAGTTGAATCTCTTACAATTGCTTTGACATGTTCAAGAGGAACTATAGAGAACTGTTGTCGTGTTTGCAAGAGGTTTGAGTGATAAAACTTCATCAGGGAGTTAGATTCAGTCTTTTAGCACTCTTGATGACGTGATGAAACATGCTACCATGGTGTAGAAGTAAGTCAAAGTAAGAAACAAGCACTATAGCTTATCCAACAGTACTATTAGTTCTTAAAATCTCATACGAGTTTCTCATAGAAATTGGGGAGTTGTAGCAAGAAGACACAAATGGAAGCTTAAAGAACACATATCGATGTGAATATGAAGAATCAATGCTTTCACTGGTAAGGATATGGCCGTTTTCAAGCTGATAGTCCTCGAAACAGAGTTATGATCCTTCAAGATACAAATGAGAGTGAATAGGAGTGTTGAAGTGTATTCAATGGAGTTGAATCTCTTACAATTACTTTGAGATGTTCAAGAGGAACCATAGAGAACTGTTGTCGTGTTTGCAAGAGGTTTGAGTGATAAAACTTGATCATAGAGTTAGATTCAGTATTTTAGCACTCTTGATGACGTGATGAAACATGCTACCATGGTGTAGAGGCAAGTCAAAGTAAGAAACAAGCATTATAGCTTATCCCACAGTTCTATTAGTTCTTAGAATCTCATAGAAGTTTCTAATAGTAAATTTGGGAGTTGTTGCAAGAAGACACGAGTGGAAGCATAAACAACACCTATTGATGTGAATATGAAGAATCAATGCTTTCAGTGACATGGATTTTGCAATTTTCAAGATGATAGTCCTGGAAACAGAGTTATGACCCTTCAAGATACAAATGAGAGTGAATAGATGTGTTGAAGTGTATTCAATGGAGTTGGATCTGTGAGAATAGATTGCGGAATAAGATGAGATTTGAGTAAGAGTAACAAGAGATTCAGCTAGTAAAACAAGAGAGATTACAGAGAATAAGGAGGCGCCTCCAGCCCCTTTTGGGACCAAAGAACGTGACTCTCCAACTTAATTATTATTTTTTACAAATAAGGAAGCTCCTTCCTTTTATATTAAAAGGAAGGGAGCCCTAAAAATACATCAGTTGCAAATAAAATTATACAACAGTTACAGTAGCTTCCTAAAACCTTATAAAACTTCTAACCCATGTAATGCCTTTTCTCAATATACTGCCTTTTCTCAATACTCCCCCTCAAGCTTAGCCGTCGGTGACCGAAGACTAAGCTTGGACCTACATAGGCGTTACCTCGGTAAAAACCTCATCATAGAAAAAACCACTTGGGAAAAAATCTATGATGAGGAAAAGAGCATAACGCCTATGAGTAGGGGATATGATCAAGGAAGATAGAGTGAAGTGAAGACATTAAGTACAAAGAACTTCAAGGATAGATTTAAGCGTTACCAGCTTTCTAGGCTTCCTCTTGTCTTATCTTTTGCTTCCGCTTGCATTTGGCTTGTGTTACCAACTTTCTAGGCTTCCTCCTTTGGTACTTGGGAACGAACTCACACTCGTATGGTAGTGGTGGTGATTTCTTCAAATGGTTCTTCTCGCGGGTCTATTGGCTTTGTATTTCCTTTCCCCTCTTTTTCGTGGCTTTGTAGCCACTTCCATCTACCTCTCGGATCACCACTCTCACCCATGCCTAGGTCTGTCCTGCCTCTCTGGTCTGCCATTTTGGTCAGCCATCTCGGGACTTATTTGACTCTCCTTTAGACTTAGGGTCCTCGTTCGTTTCACCTTTGGTTTCCTCTTTGAGGTAGCCTTTGTTACAACTTCATGTGGAGACTTGGAAAGACTTGGCAGACTTCTGAACAAATCTTGGCAGAATGAGGTTCAAATGATCTTGTGAAAGGATTGATTTTGGCCTTGTTGATGTCATAAGTATGATCTCTGAAGATACCTTAGTCACAGCTCTTCCATTTTCCTTGATCAAAACCTTCCTTCTGATATTTTATGATGAATGTACAAGTAGAAGCTTTTCCATCTCTCGGCGATGTCTCGGAATCCTCGGTCATAATGAACTAAAGGATATTGTTGGTCTTGGAGATTCTGATTGAACCAACACCTTCACCATCTCTGACTTTGTGAGTGATTCTTCATTGAGTCCACACATTGAGTTGTAGAACATGCTTCTTACTCTTTTATTTTGAACTTTCCTTGGCCATCTTGATCATATATCTTTAACCATCTTACTTTGTTGTAACCTTCTCTTGCCATATACCCAAGTGATCATCTTGCACATAGAACCCTTTGTCTTGAACCAACTCTTGTTCCAGCCTCCATAGACAACTATCCTTGCCATCTTTGACCACCAGCTTCGTAACCACTAAACCAACTCTCACGCCTTGCTTCCCAATACTGAATTCTCCCCCTCAAGCACAAGTGGAGGGACTCCCCCTTAAGCTTGAAACATAGAGGTGTACTTCCTCTTTCTTTGTTAGACAAGGCAACAATACCAACTTCTCTTCATGGTTTGTATCCTTACAAATTTGTTGTGAGATTGTCCATAACACCTTCTTCACGGCTTGAGTTCTCCAAGCTTGATGTGAAGCCTTCCTTCGGTAGTAACATGAAACTCAACTCATCATTTCTTTTGTATGACCCCACATATCGCCAAACAGACCTCTCTTCAGTAACCGGAGCATAACTCGCAAACCGTAACCCTAAACCACATACTGATCCCAAACGAACACTAACTCTTGTAGCTTCATCAATTCTTCTTATGTTATCTCTTTGCATTGTCTCCAAACTTCTTCTTAGTCACATCACTTACTCCTTTGTACCTTCATCAAGAGATACAAAATTTTTAAGCAATGGCCTTGGGGTTTTAAAAGTGTTTAAGATGACAAATAAGAGAAAAGAATGTAACACTATCAAGACGAATAACAAATTGTAACACTAAGAGTTTAGAGAGTTGTCCTTTATAGTTCATGATCTGGTGAGTAAGTAGGTCTCCTGTCATCATTTGGTGGGTCTTCCTCTCAACATTTCTCTTGGGCGAAACCTTTATTTCTCCACTTTATGAATATACACACTCCAAGAACTTCTTGACTCCATTTCTTCTTTATATGTCCCCTTCTTCTTTAACGCTTCTCTCACCAAGTATAATCCAGGCTTTCCTCGTTTAAACCCTTCATAGAGGATTTAAATTCAGTGAGTAATGGCCGTGGGGGATTGAGAAGGTTAAAAACATTGGTTTACAATTTAAAGAAATAAGAGTAATAATTCACAAGGCGCAATGATAGTTAGAGTAACGAAAAAGGTTAGAGTGGACTCCCTTTTTGTTGATGATCTGAAGAGGTTTGTGAGTATTTGCTCAGCTTAGGGTCAACAATAGTTTGTAACAACATATTGCGATTTCCCTTTTTATTGGCATGCCTATAAGAACAAAGGTTAGTAAACAAATTTTCCTCTTTATGGTTCTTTACCATAAAGACCATGTACTCTCTTTTGAGAGAAAGGATTGAATTATGGTCTTGGGAATTCTCAAATCACAAAGATAGAAAATCGGACCAACGATGTTATCCTTAACAAAGCTTAGATAAATCAAAGTCATGTGTTGTTTCACATTCATAAGAAGGAAATCAGACTAAAATTCATCTTTTCATTTGAAAACAAGGGATGAACAATGATTTCTTTGGAAATACTTCACAAAAATATTTTCCCAGATCAATGTTCATCATTTCAAAAACAACCAAGGACTTAAATGCTGAGAAGCAGTCCAAGGTTTTAAGAATAACCAAAGATATTTGGATTCAGCAAGGCTTAAAGGCTTAAGACTCCATTGAGTAAAAGCGGCCAAGGTTCTCATTCCTTTGATAAATTTAAACAAAATGATACTTGGATTCATCATGGCTTTATGCTTTTACTCATAAGAGTTTAGCTTTACCAAGGTTCACTTCCCATATAAATTGAAGAAATGATATACCACACCTTAGATCTTTAATTCATATGAATCAAGCATCTTTAGGTGTTTTCTTCTTCTCATAAATAACTTAAACTACACACATAATCAGAGAGATACCAATTGATTTTGAAACATCAAGCTTATGCATATTTGAGTTTAATTTAAAAGTAACCGTGACTTAGAGAAAAAAAATGGGCTAGAGAGAATGAGAAAGTAGAATGAGACACCAATGCTATCCATGGGTCTGAGTATAAGGAACCCACGGAAAATGCTGGAGATGATCTCATCTTCTTTCTCTTCTTCATGGGATTTCACCACAACCACATTTAGTTTCTCTTCATTGTCACCACGAAGAGAGGAAGAAATTAAATTTGAAGTAATTTTCACGTCATTAAACTCTTAGATTTATAAAAATCAAACAACTTTAGGCGTGATTTCCTTAAGGATCTAGCATGACTTCATTCCTAGATGAAAAACAAGCATGGTTCACTTATGGATTCATCATAACAATGTTTATACGTCTAAGAAGAAAGCACCCATGTTCCAAAAGAAAACAAAACCAAGAAAATTAAAAGAAAAACATGAACCAAGGACTAAAAAAAAACGTGAAGGGAAGAAAACATTGTCCAAGGATTAAAAGATAACTAAACGAAATCTGGATTCAACAAGGTTCTCTTTTGAGTAAGAGTGACCATGGTTCTCATTTCATTTTTCAAACAAACAAGACACAAATAGAAATTGGATTCATCAAGGTTCACTAGCTAGATATCTTCTTAAGGTATTCCCAAAGATATCTAGTCACGGATTCGACAAGGATCTCTCTCTTTTGGATTCAAAATGGTGATTCAAACAGAGATTGGATTCATCAAGGTTCTCTAGCTAGACATTTTCCTAGGGTTTTCCCAAAGATATCTAGTCATGGATTCAACAAAGATCTCTCTCTTTTGATTCAGCCATTATATTAAACAACTTTTAATGCTTTAATTCATAGGAATCAAGCATCATTTCAAGTGTGGTTCTTTAAAATGACCTTAACCGTATATCCAAAACAAAAACTTCCAATGAACTTCATGTTCCTTCATTTCAAACGAACTCAGAATCCATTCAAGGTTTTAAATCATTAAAGGATGCAATTTAAAGGCCCATTTTAAAGCCTAAGTAAATGAACATATATACCACGACACTAGGTGCAATAAATCTATAGAAATCAAGCACCATTCAGCGTGGTTCCCATATTTTGAATCACCCAAATCGCAAATCTAAATAAGAAAATACAATGGATTTCACTTTTCTATTCCAATGGAACTAGAAATTCATCCAAGGTTTTAAAGAGAAACACAATGCGATTTTGAGTCTTATTCAAAATTAATAATGACTTAGAGAAGACAAATGAAGCTTAGAGATGATGAGAAAAGAATCTGAGCCCAGCAAACCATGGATCCAAAGATACCAACGGCTAGGAGCTTTCAGCTAACAGATTTCTTTTCTTCCCTTGTGGTTCTTCACCACACCTCACTTCCTTCTCTTTATTGTCATAAAGGATCTATTGAGTTTTGAAGCAAACCTGAACCTGAAGGATCTCGTGATGGGTCTTGCTGAATCTCGTGATGGGTCTTGCAAACCTGAAGCATGGATCTAAATGATGAGGTTTTGCTGCTCTTCAACCTGAAGGATCTTCATTGTTGACCTTATCTTCTTTGAGGAATTTCATCAAACATTTGGTATGCATATGGTCAGATGCTTTACACAACCACAAAAAAACCAACGTGTGTGAGAATAAATGCAGAAATAAACATAAGAGAATGAGAGAATTAAGAGAATAGATGCATAAAACAAGTAAAGGAGAATGGGAGATTATGCAAAATTAAACTAGAGAGAATAAGAGATTAAGCATAAATAAAGGAGAATAAGCATGAATAATTAGAGAGAAGCTAGAGAGATGAAAATCTAAAGCCCCTAAGGGCTTTTAGACCAAAGGAGGCGGAATTATCAATTAGGTTACAAGGGGAGGGGTTTCCTCCTTTTATTGTTGAAGGAGGAAGCCCTAAATAAATAAAAACTGCAGCAATAATGAAAACGCAGCTTACAGCACGGGATGAATAGTAATCCATGTCTCGGGATGAATAGTATCCAAGATGAATAGTACCCGACCTTCTTCATTGAATGCCTTTTCTAATAGATTCACGGGATGAATAGTAATCTCGGGTCTCAGGATAAATAGTAATCTTGGGTCTCGGGATGAATAGTATCCGAGATGAATAGTATCCGATCTTCTTAATGGAATGCCTTTTCTCAATAACGTGACCCTAGCCCAAAGCAAGTAATTCACTCCAGATTGAGAAATACTCCAATCCATGTAAGATTAAGACTACATTAGCTAAGTAGAGCTCCAGATTTTCGTAGAGATTAAAGGAAGAAGATGATGAATAGTAACTGAAGAATGAGATATTTGAGAACCAAGAATCAATAACATGCTCTGATACCATGTGAGAATAGATTGCGGAATAAGATGAGATTTGAGTAAGAGTAACAAGAGATTCAGCTAGTAAACCAAGAGAGATTAGAGAGAATAAGGAGGTGCCTCCAGCCCCTTTTGGGACCAAAGAACGTGACTCTCCAACTTAATTATTATTTTTTACAAATAAGGAAGCTCCTTCCTTTTATATTAAAAGGAAGGGAGCCCTAAACATACATCAGTTGCAAATAAAATTATACAACAGTTACAGTAGCTTCCTAAAACCTTATAAAACTTCTAACCCATGTAATGCCTTTTCTCAATAGGATCTCTTACAATTGCTTTGAGATGATCAAGATGAACTATAGAGAGCTATTGTCATCTTTGTAAGAGGTTTGAGTGACAAAACTTCATCAGAGGGTTAGATTTAGTATTTTAGCACTCTTGATGACGTAATGAAACATGGTACCATCGTGTAGAAGCAATTCAAAGTAAGAAACAAGCATTATAACTTATCCAACAGTACTATTAGTTCTTAGAATCTCATACGAGTTTCGCATAGAAATTTGGGAGTTGTAGCAAGAAGACAAAATGGTAGCTTAAACAGCATCTATCGATGTGAATATGAAGAATCAATGCCTTCACTGACAAGGATATGGCCGTTGTCAAGCTGATAGTCCTCGAAACAGTGTTATGACTCTTCAAGATACAAATAAGAGTGAATAGGAGTGTTGAAGTGTATTCAATGGAGTTGAATCTCTTACAATTGCTTTGAGATGTTCAAGAGGAACTATAGAGAACTGTTGTCATGTTTGCAAGAGGTTTGAGTGATAAAACTTCATTAGAGAGTTAGATTCAGTCTTTTAGCACTCTTGATGACGTGATGAAACATGCTACCTTGGTGCAGAAACAAGTCAAAGTAAGAAACAAGCATTATAGCTTATCCCACAGTTCTATTAGTTCTTAGAATCTCATAGAAGTTTCTAATAGTAAATTTGGGAGTTGTTGCAAGAAGACACAAGTGGAAGCATAAACAACACCTATTGATGTGAATATGTAGAATCAATGCTTTCAGAGACATGGATTTTGCAATTTTCAAGATGATAGTCCTGGAAATAGAGTTATGACCTTTCAAGATACAAATGAAAGTGAATAGATGTGTTGAAGTGTATTCAATGGAGTCGGATCTCTTACAATTGCTTTGAGATGATCAAGATGAACTATAGAGACCTATTGTCGTCTTTGTAAGAGGTTTGAGTGAAAAAACTTCATCAGAATGTTAGATTTAGTCTTTTAGCACTCTTGATGATGTAATGAAACATGGTAACATGGTGTAGAAGCAAGTCAAAGTAAGAAACAAGCATTATAGCTTATCCAACAGTACTATTAGTTCTTAGAATCTCATACGAGTTTCTCATAAAAATTTGGGAGTTGTAGCAAGAAGACACAAGTTGATGTGATTCTCCTACCACCCGAGAAAACCAACGTGCCTTGTTCAGATCAAATGAAGTCCAAGCTCAATTTTCACATTTCAAAAACCCCTTGGACTATACTTTCAACTCATCAGAGGTTCATATCGAAGTGGAATCGGTCCAATCAGAGTTCAGATGAAGGAGATATGCAAATTACAAGTCAGATGATCTCTGACTTACGCGATTTAGACCTACTCGCATTGAATGAAGTATTCCGACCAAACCAGGAGGATTTAAGCTACAAAACAAATTTTCCTGGAATCTTGATCCACTCCAAAACCACGTCAAATTGGAATCTCATCAAAAGAGTTTCAGACTCAAAAGATATTGATTTTACAAGTCAGTGGATCTGTCCTGCGCCTAACTACGAGTCCAGGCCAGAGATCGTGTTCCACAGCCCAACTCAAGAACAATATCGACACAAGACCAGTTGGAGAATGTTAATGCATCTCTCATCGTTTCAACAAGCCCAAGAAAAGAAGGAAATTCCATCGGATGAGAAAGATACACTCTATTTGCCAAGATGGGTCAATCTGGTTCAAAACTTGAAGAGTTCTAGACCCAATTGGTTTGCAAGCTTCCAGACTTATGTTTGGCATCCAGGAGGTATTTCTACCAAGTCCACAAGGCCCAAATAGTGATCCATTTCGTGGAGCTGAAGTACAAGAAGTACAAGAAGTACAAGAGTTATTTTATTTTCTTTTGTTTTAAGTTTTATTTTATTTTCAGCAATTAATATTGCTTAGATATTTTCTACTCTTCCTTGTGCTATATAGGCACGCCTAGACCATCACAAATAATAAAAATCAACTTTCTTTTCAACATATTTTAGAGTGAATCTCTTTTGTTCTTTTAGAACTTTCGATTGCTTGGTGTGTAATATCCAACAATCAAACCTTGTCTTGTCTAGGTGTGTCATATCCTAGGAGACATTGAGGTATATCAAGAGCCTTCCAACTCTTGTGTGACCATTCGATCCATCATCTATCCATCTATCCATTTCCACAACTCGAAAGTGTCGAATCCTTGGGAGGATCGCATCATTTGGTATCAGAGCCCATTTTCGAGTTTGTGACTATTTTCTATCATCTTCTCACCTTACCACCATCCTTTATCTCCTTTCTATCTGTTCTCTTCGTGATCAGATCTGTTTCAAAAAAAAAAAAAAAAAATCTGTCCGATCAACTCCCTTGCTTGATTAATTTTGTGTCAGTTACGTTTATCAAAAGATGTCTTTTGGTTTATTGAAAAAGAGTAAGCCAGAAAAAGTTCAAAGGAGATCACAAGAGAGCCCTCTAAGAAGAGAGATAAACTACCTGAGGCAACCAAGATATGAGGAGGCAACTTATTACTACCATCGTGATGATAAGTCATCTCAAGACAACCAAAGGAGACTTAGACAAATATGGGAAGAGCAGCCTATTTCAAAACCAAAGGCGTTCTCTAAGTCCTATACAGCAAATCCAGTAGCTAAAGGGAAGGCCAAGGTTAGTACTTCAAAGGCTCGACATAAAGGAGAAAGAGAACCAAAAGAAGCTGAAGTGGTTTTTGATTCATTGTCATCATCGGAGAAAAAGAAGATCTATCAAGATCAGTTGTTGCTTGAGTCAAAGAATGAGGAAGTCATCTTATCCAAGGAGATTCTCAAAGGAGCTGAGCCGGTGACACCGTGCCACCACCAAACTGAAGAGGAAATTGAATCTAATTATATTTCATCATTGGACGAAAATTGCCAAAAGCTTGTTACCAAGGGAGATTTATTGGCTACAAGAACCTCATGGTGTGAGCACACTAAAACCAATGAACAAGCGAACAATAGTGAAGATGGCGCTGCAAAGTGGGAATTGTTGGTAGGAAAGGGATCTCGGAATACGCCATCCCAAAGGGAAAGTAATGTGCAATGGGAGAAGTTATTTCATACGACATGTCACATTCAAGTAAAGGGTAAACCCCCTGGAGTCCTTTTTCCCATTCTACTCAAGGAGAGGCCGCCAGACCTATATCAACACTTCCTAGCTCAGGATTGTACAGTTTCGAGGACGAAACATTTTCAAGACACAAGTTGATGTGATTCTCCTACCACCCGAGAAAACCAACGTGCCTTGTTCAGATCAAATGAAGTCCAAGCTCAATTTTCACATTTCAAAAACCCCTTGGACTATACTTTCAACTCATCAGAGGTTCATATCGAAGTGGAATCGGTCCAATCAGAGTTCAGATGAAGGAGATATGCAAATTACAAGTCAGATGATCTCTGACTTACGCGATTTAGACCTACTCGCATTGAATGAAGTATTCCGACCAAACCAGGAGGATTTAAGCTACAAAACAAATTTTCCTGGAATCTTGATCCACTCCAAAACCACGTCAAATTGGAATCTCATCAAAAGAGTTTCAGACTCAAAAGATATTGATTTTACAAGTCAGTGGATCTGTCCTGCGCCTAACTACGAGTCCAGGCCAGAGATCGTGTTCCACAGCCCAACTCAAGAACAATATCGACACAAGACCAGTTGGAGAATGTTAATGCATCTCTCATCGTTTCAACAAGCCCAAGAAAAGAAGGAAATTCCATCGGATGAGAAAGATACACTCTATTTGCCAAGATGGGTCAATCTGGTTCAAAACTTGAAGAGTTCTAGACCCAATTGGTTTGCAAGCTTCCAGACTTATGTTTGGCATCCAGGAGGTATTTCTACCAAGTCCACAAGGCCCAAATAGTGATCCATTTCGTGGAGCTGAAGTACAAGAAGTACAAGAGTTATTTTATTTTCTTTTGTTTTAAGTTTTATTTTATTTTCAGCAATTAATATTGCTTAGATATTTTCTACTCTTCCTTGTGCTATATAGGCACGCCTAGACCATCACAAATAATAAAAATCAACTTTCTTTTCAACATATTTTAGAGTGAATCTCTTTTGTTCTTTTAGAACTTTCGATTGCTTGGTGTGTAATATCCAACAATCAAACCTTGTCTTGTCTAGGTGTGTCATATCCTAGGAGACATTGAGGTATATCAAGAGCCTTCCGCAACTCTTGTGTGACCATTCGATCCATCATCTATCCATCTATCCATTTCCACAACTCGAAAGTGTCGAATCCTTGGGAGGATCGCATCATTTGGTATCAGAGCCCATTTTCGAGTTTGTGACTATTTTCTATCATCTTCTCACCTTACCACCATCCTTTATCTCCTTTCTATCTGTTCTCTTCGTGATCAGATCTGTTTCAAAAAAAAAAAAAAAAAAATCTGTCCGATCAACTCCCTTGCTTGATTAATTTTGTGTCAGTTACGTTTATCAAAAGATGTCTTTTGGTTTATTGAAAAAGAGTAAGCCAGAAAAAGTTCAAAGGAGATCACAAGAGAGCCCTCTAAGAAGAGAGATAAACTACCTGAGGCAACCAAGATATGAGGAG
Organism: Cardamine occulta; assembly: GCA_028015245.1. Classification (NCBI taxonomy): domain Eukaryota; kingdom Viridiplantae; phylum Streptophyta; class Magnoliopsida; order Brassicales; family Brassicaceae; genus Cardamine; species Cardamine occulta. The sequence goes on from CM051371.1 coordinate 2,339,451, forward strand.
GCAACTTATTACTACCATCGTGATGATAAGTCATCTCAAGACAACCAAAGGAGACTTAGACAAATATGGGAAGAGCAGCCTATTTCAAAACCAAAGGCGTTCTCTAAGTCCTATACAGCAAATCCAGTAGCTAAAGGGAAGGCCAAGGTTAGTACTTCAAAGGCTCGACATAAAGGAGAAAGAGAACCAAAAGAAGCTGAAGTGGTTTTTGATTCATTGTCATCATCGGAGAAAAAGAAGATCTATCAAGATCAGTTGTTGCTTGAGTCAAAGAATGAGGAAGTCATCTTATCCAAGGAGATTCTCAAAGGAGCTGAGCCGGTGACACCGTGCCACCACCAAACTGAAGAGGAAATTGAATCTAATTATATTTCATCATTGGACGAAAATTGTAAAAAGCTTGTTACCAAGGGAGATTTATTGGTTACAAGAACATCATGGTGTGAGCAAACTAAAACCAATGAACAAGAGAACAATAGTGAAGATGGCGCTGCAAAGTGGGAATTGTTGGTAGGAAAGGGATCTCGGAATACGCCATCCCAAAGGGAAAGTAATGTGCAATGGGAGAAGTTATTTCATACGACATGTCACATTCAAGTAAAGGGTAAACCCCCTGGAGTCCTTTTTCCCATTCTACTCAAGGAGAGGCCGCCAGACCTATATCAACACTTCCTAGCTCAGGATTGTACAGTTTCGAGGACGAAACATTTTCAAGAGGAGGATTATGATGTGATTCTCCTACCACCCGAGAAAACCAACGTGCCTTGTTCAGATCAAATGAAGTCCAAGCTCAATTTTCACATTTCAAAAACCCCTTGGACTATACTTTCAACTCATCAGAGGTTCATATCGAAGTGGAATCGGTCCAATCAGAGTTCAGATGAAGGAGATATGCAAATTACAAGTCAGATGATCTCTGACTTACGCGATTTAGACCTACTCGCATTGAATGAAGTATTCCGACCAAACCAGGAGGATTTAAGCTACAAAACAAATTTTCCTGGAATCTTGATCCACTCCAAAACCACGTCAAATTGGAATCTCATCAAAAGAGTTTCAGACTCAAAAGATATTGATTTTACAAGTCAGTGGATCTGTCCTGCGCCTAACTACGAGTCCAGGCCAGAGATCGTGTTCCACAGCCCAACTCAAGAACAATATCGACACAAGACCAGTTGGAGAATGTTAATGCATCTCTCATCGTTTCAACAAGCCCAAGAAAAGAAGGAAATTCCATCGGATGAGAAAGATACACTCTATTTGCCAAGATGGGTCAATCTGGTTCAAAACTTGAAGAGTTCTAGACCCAATTGGTTTGCAAGCTTCCAGACTTATGTTTGGCATCCAGGAGGTATTTCTACCAAGTCCACAAGGCCCAAATAGTGATCCATTTCGTGGAGCTGAAGTACAAGAAGTACAAGAAGTACAAGAGTTATTTTATTTTCTTTTTGTTTTAAGTTTTATTTTATTTTCAGCAATTAATATTGCTTAGATATTTTCTACTCTTCCTTGTGCTATATAGGCACGCCTAGACCATCACAAATAATAAAAATCAACTTTCTTTTCAACATATTTTAGAGTGAATCTCTTTTGTTCTTTTAGAACTTTCGATTGCTTGGTGTGTAATATCCAACAATCAAACCTTGTCTTGTCTAGGTGTGTCATATCCTAGGAGACATTGAGGTATATCAAGAGCCTTCCGCAACTCTTGTGTGACCATTCGATCCATCATCTATTCATCTATCCATTTCCACAACTCGAAAGTGTCGAATCCTTGGGAGGATCGCATCATTTGGTATCAGAGCCCATTTTCGAGTTTGTGACTATTTTCTATCATCTTCTCACCTTACCACCATCCTTTATCTCCTTTCTATCTGTTCTCTTCGTGATCAGATCTGTTTCAAAAAAAAAAAAAAAAAAAAAAAATCTGTCCGATCAACTCCCTTGCTTGATTAATTTTGTGTCAGTTACGTTTATCAAAAAGATGTCTTTTGGTTTATTGAAAATGAGTAAGCCAGAAAAAGTTCAAAGGAGATCACAAGAGAGCCCTCTAAGAAGAGAGATAAACTACCTGAGGCAACCAAGATATGAGGAGGCAACTTATTACTACCATCGTGATGATAAGTCATCTCAAGACAACCAAAGGAGACTTAGACAAATATGGGAAGAGCAGCCTATTTCAAAACCAAAGGCGTTCTCTAAGTCCTATACAGTAAATCCAGTAGCTAAAGGGAAGGCCAAGGTTAGTACTTCAAAGGCTCGACATAAAGGAGAAAGAGAACCAAAAAGAAGCTGAAGTGGTTTTTGAGTCATTGTCATCATCGGAGAAAAAGAAGATCTATCAAGATCAGTTGTTGCTTGAGTCAAAGAATGAGAAAGTCATCTTATCCAAGGAGATTCTCAAAGGAGCTGAGCCGGTGACACCGTGCCACCACCAAACTGAAGAGGAAATTGAATCTAATTATATTTCATCATTGGACGAAAAATTGTAAAAAGCTTGTTACCAAGGGAGATTTATTGGTTACAAGAACATCATGGTGTGAGCAAACTAAAACCAATGAACAAGAGAACAATAGTGAAGATGGCGCTGCAAAGTGGGAATTGTTGGTAGGAAAGGGATCTCGGAATACGCCATCCCAAAGGGAAAGTAATGTGCAATGGGAGAAGTTATTTCATACGACATGTCACATTCAAGTAAAGGGTAAACCCCCTGGAGTCCTTTTTCCCATTCTACTCAAGGAGAGGCCGCCAGACCTATATCAACACTTCCTAGCTCAGGATTGTACAGTTTCGAGGACGAAACATTTTCAAGAGGAGGAGTATGATGTGATTCTCCTACCACCCGAGAAAACCAACGTGCCTTGTTCAGATCAAATGAAGTCCAAGCTCAATTTTCACATTTCAAAAACCCCTTGGACTATAATTTCAACTCATCAGAGGTTCATATCGAAGTGGAATCGGTCCAATCAGAGTTCAGATGAAGGAGATATGCAAATTACAAGTCAGATGATCTCTGACTTACGCGATTTAGACCTACTCGCATTGAATGAAGTATTCCGACCAAACCAGGAGGATTTAAGCTACAAAACAAATTTTCCTGGAATCTTGATCCACTCCAAAACCACGTCAAATTGGAATCTCATCAAAAGAGTTTCAGACTCAAAAGATATTGATTTTACAAGTCAGTGGATCTGTCCTGCGCCTAACTACGAGTCCAGGCCAGAGATCGTGTTCCACAGCCCAACTCAAGAACAATATCGACACAAGACCAGTTGGAGAATGTTAATGCATCTCTCATCGTTTCAACAAGCCCAAGAAAAGAAGGAAATTCCATCGGACGAGAAAGATACACTCTATTTGCCAAGATGGGTCAATCTGGTTCAAAACTTGAAGAGTTCTAGACCCAATTGGTTTGCAAGCTTCCAGACTTATGTTTGGCATCCAGGAGGTATTTCTACCAAGTCCACAAGGCCCAAATAGTGATCCATTTCGTGGAGCTGAAGTACAAGAAGTACAAGAAGTACAAGAGTTATTTTATTTTCTTTTGTTTTAAGTTTTATTTTATTTTCAGCAATTAATATTGCTTAGATATTTTCTACTCTTCCTTGTGCTATATAGGCACGCCTAGACCATCACAAATAATAAAAATCAACTTTCTTTTCAACATGTTTTAGAGTGAATCTCTTTTGTTCTTTTAGAACTTTCGATTGCTTGGTGTGTAATATCCAACAATCAAACCTTGTCTTGTCTAGGTGTGTCATATCCTAGGAGACATTGAGGTATATCAAGAGCCTTCCGCAACTCTTGTGTGACCATTCGATCCATCATCTATCCATCTATCCATTTCCACAACTCGAAAGTGTCGAATCCTTGGGAGGATCGCATCATTTGGTATCAGAGCCCATTTTCGAGTTTGTGACTATTTTCTATCATCTTCTCACCTTACCACCATCCTTTATCTCCTTTCTATCTGTTCTCTTCGTGATCAGATCTGTTTCAAAAAAAAAAAAAAAAAATCTGTCCGATCAACTCCCTTGCTTGATTAATTTTGTGTCAGTTACGTTTATCAAAAGATGTCTTTTGGTTTATTGAAAAAGAGTAAGCCAGAAAAAGTTCAAAGGAGATCACAAGAGAGTCCTCTAAGAAGAGAGATAAACTACCTGAGGCAACCAAGATATGAGGAGGCAACTTATTACTACCATCGTGATGATAAGTCATCTCAAGACAACCAAAGGAGACTTAGACAAATATGGGAAGAGCAGCCTATTTCAAAACCAAAGGCGTTCTCTAAGTCCTATACAGCAAATCCAGTAGCTAAAGGGAAGGCCAAGGTTAGTACTTCAAAGGCTCGACATAAAGGAGAAAGAGAACCAAAAGAAGCTGAAGTGGTTTTTGATTCATTGTCATCATCGGAGAAAAAGAAGATCTATCAAGATCAGTTGTTGCTTGAGTCAAAGAATGAGGAAGTCATCTTATCCAAGGAGATTCTCAAAGGAGCTGAGCCGGTGACACCGTGCCACCACCAAACTGAAGAGGAAATTGAATCTAATTATATTTCATCATTGGACGAAAATTGTAAAAAGCTTGTTACCAAGGGAGATTTATTGGTTACAAGAACATCATGGTGTGAGCAAACTAAAACCAATGAACAAGAGAACAATAGTGAAGATGGCGCTGCAAAGTGGGAATTGTTGGTAGGAAAGGGATCTCGGAATACGCCCATCCCAAAGGGAAAGTAATGTGCAATGGGAGAAGTTATTTCATACGACATGTCACATTCAAGTAAAGGGTAAACCCCCTGGAGTCCTTTTTCCCATTCTACTCAAGGAGAGGCCGCCAGACCTATATCAACACTTCCTAGCTCAGGATTGTACAGTTTCGAGGACGAAACATTTTCAAGAGGAGGAGTATGATGTGATTCTCCTACCACCCGAGAAAACCAACGTGCCTTGTTCAGATCAAATGAAGTCCAAGCTCAATTTTCACATTTCAAAAACCCCTTGGACTATAATTTCAACTCATCAGAGGTTCATATCGAAGTGGAATCGGTCCAATCAGAGTTCAGATGAAGGAGATATGCAAATTACAAGTCAGATGATCTCTGACTTACGCGATTTAGACCTACTCGCATTGAATGAAGTATTCCGACCAAACCAGGAGGATTTAAGCTACAAAACAAATTTTCCTGGAATCTTGATCCACTCCAGAACCACGTCAAATTGGAATCTCATCAAAAGAGTTTCAGACTCAAAAGATATTGATTTTACAAGTCAGTGGATCTGTCCTGCGCCTAACTACGAGTCCAGGCCAGAGATCGTGTTCCACAGCCCAACTCAAGAACAATATCGACACAAGACCAGTTGGAGAATGTTAATGCATCTCTCATCGTTTCAACAAGCCCAAGAAAAGAAGGAAATTCCATCGGATGAGAAAGATACACTCTATTTGCCAAGATGGGTCAATCTGGTTCAAAACTTGAAGAGTTCTAGACCCAATTGGTTTGCAAGCTTCCAGACTTATGTTTGGCATCCAGGAGGTATTTCTACCAAGTCCACAAGGCCCAAATAGTGATCCATTTCGTGGAGCTGAAGTACAAGAAGTACAAGAAGTACAAGAGTTATTTTATTTTCTTTTGTTTTAAGTTTTATTTTATTTTCAGCAATTAATATTGCTTAGATATTTTCTACTCTTCCTTGTGCTATATAAGCACGCCTAGACTATCACAAATAATAAAATCAACTTTCTTTTCAACATATTTTAGAGTGAATCTCTTTTGTTCTTTTAGAACTTTCGATTGCTTGGTGTGTAATATCCAACAATCAAACCTTGTCTTGTCTAGGTGTGTCATATCCTAGGAGACATTGAGGTATATCAAGAGCCTTCCGCAACTCTTGTGTGACCATTCGATCCATCATCTATCCATCTATCCATTTCCACAACTCGAAAGTGTCGAATCCTTGGGAGGATCGCATCATTTGGTATCAGAGCCCATTTTCGAGTTTGTGACTATTTTCTATCATCTTCTCACCTTACCACCATCCTTTATCTCCTTTCTATCTGTTCTCTTCGTGATCAGATCTGTTTCAAAAAAAAAAAAAAAAAAAAAAAATCTGTCCGATCAACTCCCTTGCTTGATTAATTTTGTGTCAGTTACGTTTATCAAAAGATGTCTTTTGGTTTATTGAAAAAGAGTAAGCCAGAAAAAGTTCAAAGGAGATCACAAGAGAGCCCTCTAAGAAGAGAGATAAACTACCTGAGGCAACCAAGATATGAGGAGGCAACTTATTACTACCATCGTGATGATAAGTCATCTCAAGACAACCAAAGGAGACTTAGACAAATATGGGAAGAGCAGCCTATTTCAAAACCAAAGGCGTTCTCTAAGTCCTATACAGCAAATCCAGTAGCTAAAGGGAAGGCCAAGGTTAGTACTTCAAAGGCTCGACATAAAGGAGAAAGAGAACCAAAAAGAAGCTGAAGTGGTTTTTGATTCATTGTCATCATCGGAGAAAAAGAAGATCTATCAAGATCAGTTGTTGCTTGAGTCAAAGAATGAGGAAGTCATCTTATCCAAGGAGATTCTCAAAGGAGCTGAGCCGGTGACACCGTGCCACCACCAAACTGAAGAGGAAATTGAATCTAATTATATTTCATCATTGGACGAAAATTGTAAAAAGCTTGTTACCAAGGGAGATTTATTGGTTACAAGAACATCATGGTGTGAGCAAACTAAAACCAATGAACAAGAGAACAATAGTGAAGATGGCGCTGCAAAGTGGGAATTGTTGGTAGGAAAGGGATCTCGGAATACGCCATCCCAAAGGGAAAGTAATGTGCAATGGGAGAAGTTATTTCATACGACATGTCACATTCAAGTAAAGGGTAAACCCCCTGGAGTCCTTTTTCCCATTCTACTCAAGGAGAGGCCGCCAGACCTATATCAACACTTCCTAGCTCAGGATTGTACAGTTTCGAGGACGAAACATTTTCAAGAGGAGGAGTATGATGTGATTCTCCTACCACCCGAGAAAACCAACGTGCCTTGTTCAGATCAAATGAAGTCCAAGCTCAATTTTCACATTTCAAAAACCCTTGGACTATAATTTCAACCCATCAAAGGTTAATATCGAAGTGGAATCGGTCCAATCAGAGTTCAGATGAAGGAGATATGCAAATTACAAGTCAGATGATCTCTGACTTACGCGATTTAGACCTACTCGCATTGAATGAAGTATTCCGACCAAACCAGGAGGAGTTAAGCTACAAAACAAATTTTCCTGGAATCTTTATCCACTCCAGAACCACGTCAAATTGGAATCTCATCAAAAGAGTTTCAGACTCAAAAGATATTGATTTTACAAGTCAGTGGATCTGTCCTGCGCCTAACTACGAGTCCAGGCCAGAGATCGTGTTCCACAGCCCAACTCAAGAACAATATCGACACAAGACCAGTTGGAGAATGTTAATGCATCTCTCATCGTTTCAACAAGCCCAAGAAAAGAAGGAAATTCCATCGGATGAGAAAGATACACTCTATTTGCCAAGATGGGTCAATCTGGTTCAAAACTTGAAGAGTTCTAGACCCAATTGGTTTGCAAGCTTCCAGACTTATGTTTGGCATCCAGGAGGTATTTCTACCAAGTCCACAAGGCCCAAATAGTGATCCATTTCGTGGAGCTGAAGTACAAGAAGTACAAGAAAGAGTTATTTTATTTTCTTTTGTTTTAAGTTTTATTTTATTTTCAGCAATTAATATTGCTTAGATATTTTCTACTCTTCCTTGTGCTATATAAGCACGCCTAGACCATCACAAATAATAAAAATCAACTTTCTTTTCAACATATTTTAGAGTGAATCTCTTTTGTTCTTTTAGAACTTTCGATTGCTTGGTGTGTAATATCCAACAATCAAACCTTGTCTTGTCTAGGTGTGTCATATCCTAGGAGACATTGAGGTATATCAAGAGCCTTCCGCAACTCTTGTGTGACCATTCGATCCATCATCTATCCATCTATCCATTTCCACAACTCGAAAGTGTCGAATCCTTGGGAGGATCGCATCATTTGGTATCAGAGCCCATTTTCGAGTTTGTGACTATTTTCTATCATCTTCTCACCTTACCACCATCCTTTATCTCCTTTCTATCTGTTCTCTTCGTGATCAGATCTGTTTCAAAAAAAAAAAAAAAAAAAAAAAAATCTGTCCGATCAACTCCCTTGCTTGATTAATTTTGTGTCAGTTACGTTTATCAAAAGATGTCTTTTGGTTTATTGAAAAAGAGTAAGCCAGAAAAAGTTCAAAGGAGATCACAAGAGAGTCCTCTAAGAAGAGAGATAAACTACCTGAGGCAACCAAGATATGAGGAGGCAACTTATTACTACCATCGTGATGATAAGTCATCTCAAGACAACCAAAGGAGACTTAGACAAATATGGGAAGAGCAGCCTATTTCAAAACCAAAGGCGTTCTCTAAGTCCTATACAGCAAATCCAGTAGCTAAAGGGAAGGCCAAGGTTAGTACTTCAAAGGCTCGACATAAAGGAGAAAGAGAACCAAAAGAAGCTGAAGTGGTTTTTGATTCATTGTCATCATCGGAGAAAAAGAAGATCTATCAAGATCAGTTGTTGCTTGAGTCAAAGAATGAGGAAGTCATCTTATCCAAGGAGATTCTCAAAGGAGCTGAGCCGGTGACACCGTGCCACCACCAAACTGAAGAGGAAATTGAATCTAATTATATTTCATCATTGGACGAAAATTGTAAAAAGCTTGTTACCAAGGGAGATTTATTGGTTACAAGAACATCATGGTGTGAGCAAACTAAAACCAATGAACAAGAGAACAATAGTGAAGATGGCGCTGCAAAGTGGGAATTGTTGGTAGGAAAGGGATCTCGGAATACGCCATCCCAAAGGGAAAGTAATGTGCAATGGGAGAAGTTATTTCATACGACATGTCACATTCAAGTAAAGGGTAAACCCCCTGGAGTCCTTTTTCCCATTCTACTCAAGGAGAGGCCGCCAGACCTATATCAACACTTCCTAGCTCAGGATTGTACAGTTTCGAGGACGAAACATTTTCAAGAGGAGGAGTATGATGTGATTCTCCTACCACCCGAGAAAACCAACGTGCCTTGTTCAGATCAAATGAAGTCCAAGCTCAATTTTCACATTTCAAAAACCCCTTGGACTATAATTTCAACTCATCAGAGGTTCATATCGAAGTGGAATCGGTCCAATCAGAGTTCAGATGAAGGAGATATGCAAATTACAAGTCAGATGATCTCTGACTTACGCGATTTAGACCTACTCGCATTGAATGAAGTATTCCTACCAAACCAGGAGGATTTAAGCTACAAAACAAATTTTCCTGGAATCTTGATCCACTCCAGAACCACGTCAAATTGGAATCTCATCAAAAGAGTTTCAGACTCAAAAGATATTGATTTTACAAGTCAGTGGATCTGTCCTGCGCCTAACTACGAGTCCAGGCCAGAGATCGTGTTCCACAGCCCAACTCAAGAACAATATCGACACAAGACCAGTTGGAGAATGTTAATGCATCTCTCATCGTTTCAACAAGCCCAAGAAAAGAAGGAAATTCCATCGGATGAGAAAGATACACTCTATTTGCCAAGATGGGTCAATCTGGTTCAAAACTTGAAGAGTTCTAGACCCAATTGGTTTGCAAGCTTCCAGACTTATGTTTGGCATCCAGGAGGTATTTCTACCAAGTCCACAAGGCCCAAATAGTGATCCATTTCGTGGAGCTGAAGTACAAGAAGTACAAGAAGTACAAGAGTTATTTTATTTTCTTTTGTTTTAAGTTTTATTTTATTTTCAGCAATTAATATTGCTTAGATATTTTCTACTCTTCCTTGTGCTATATAAGCACGCCTAGACCATCACAAATAATAAAAATCAACTTTCTTTTCAACATATTTTAGAGTGAATCTCTTTTGTTCTTTTAGAACTTTCGATTGCTTGGTGTGTAATATCCAACAATCAAACCTTGTCTTGTCTAGGTGTGTCATATCCTAGGAGACATTGAGGTATATCAAGAGCCTTCCGCAACTCTTGTGTGACCATTCGATCCATCATCTATCCATCTATCCATTTCCACAACTCGAAAGTGTCGAATCCTTGGGAGGATCGCATCATTTGGTATCAGAGCCCATTTTCGAGTTTGTGACTATTTTCTATCATCTTCTCACCTTACCACCATCCTTTATCTCCTTTCTATCTGTTCTCTTCGTGATCAGATCTGTTTCAAAAAAAAAAAAAAAAAAAATCTGTCCGATCAACTCCCTTGCTTGATTAATTTTGTGTCAGTTACGTTTATCAAAAGATGTCTTTTGGTTTATTGAAAAAAGAGTAAGCCAGAAAAAGTTCAAAGGAGATCACAAGAGAGTCCTCTAAGAAGAGAGATAAACTACCTGAGGCAACCAAGATATGAGGAGGCAACTTATTACTACCATCGTGATGATAAGTCATCTCAAGACAACCAAAGGAGACTTAGACAAATATGGGAAGAGCAGCCTATTTCAAAACCAAAGGCGTTCTCTAAGTCCTATACAGCAAATCCAGTAGCTAAAGGGAAGGCCAAGGTTAGTACTTCAAAGGCTCGACATAAAGGAGAAAGAGAACCAAAAAGAAGCTGAAGTGGTTTTTGATTCATTGTCATCATCGGAGAAAAAGAAGATCTATCAAGATCAGTTGTTGCTTGAGTCAAAGAATGAGGAAGTCATCTTATCCAAGGAGATTCTCAAAGGAGCTGAGCCGGTGACACCGTGCCACCACCAAACTGAAGAGGAAATTGAATCTAATTATATTTCATCATTGGACGAAAATTGTAAAAAAGCTTGTTACCAAGGGAGATTTATTGGTTACAAGAACATCATGGTGTGAGCAAACTAAAACCAATGAACAAGAGAACAATAGTGAAGATGGCGCTGCAAAGTGGGAATTGTTGGTAGGAAAGGGATCTCGGAATACGCCCATCCCAAAGGGAAAGTAATGTGCAATGGGAGAAGTTATTTCATACGACATGTCACATTCAAGTAAAGGGTAAACCCCTGGAGTCCTTTTTTCCCATTCTACTCAAGGAGAGGCCGCCAGCCCTATATCAACACTTCCTAGCTCAGGATTGTACAGTTTCGAGGACGAAACATTTTCAAGAGGAGGAGTATGATGTGATTCTCCTACCACCCGAGAAAACCAACGTGCCTTGTTCAGATCAAATGAAGTCCAAGCTCAATTTTCACATTTCAAAAACCCCTTGGACTATAATTTCAACTCATCAGAGGTTCATATCGAAGTGGAATCGGTCCAATCAGAGTTCAGATGAAGGAGATATGCAAATTACAAGTCAGATGATCTCTGACTTACGCGATTTAGACCTACTCGCATTGAATGAAGTATTCCGACCAAACCAGGAGGATTTAAGCTACAAAACAAATTTTCCTGGAATCTTGATCCACTCCAGAACCACGTCAAATTGGAATCTCATCAAAAGAGTTTCAGACTCAAAAGATATTGATTTTACAAGTCAGTGGATCTGTCCTGCGCCTAACTACGAGTCCAGGCCAGAGATTGTGTTCCACAGCCCAACTCAAGAACAATATCGACACAAGACCAGTTGGAGAATGTTAATGCATCTCTCATCGTTTCAACAAGCCCAAGAAAAGAAGGAAATTCCATCGGATGAGAAAGATACACTCTATTTGCCAAGATGGGTCAATCTGGTTCAAAACTTGAAGAGTTCTAGACCCAATTGGTTTGCAAGCTTCCAGACTTATGTTTGGCATCCAGGAGGTATTTCTACCAAGTCCACAAGGCCCAAATAGTGATCCATTTCGTGGAGCTGAAGTACAAGAAGTACAAGAAGTACAAGAGTTATTTTATTTTCTTTTGTTTTAAGTTTTATTTTATTTTCAGCAATTAATATTGCTTAGATATTTTCTACTCTTCCTTGTGCTATATAAGCACGCCTAGACCATCACAAATAATAAAAATCAACTTTCTTTTCAACATATTTTAGAGTGAATCTCTTTTGTTCTTTTAGAACTTTCGATTGCTTGGTGTGTAATATCCAACAATCAAACCTTGTCTTGTCTAGGTGTGTCATATCCTAGGAGACATTGAGGTATATCAAGAGCCTTCCGCAACTCTTGTGTGACCATTCGATCCATCATCTATCCATCTATCCATTTCCACAACTCGAAAGTGTCGAATCCTTGGGAGGATCGCATCATTTGGTATCAGAGCCCATTTTCGAGTTTGTGACTATTTTCTATCATCTTCTCACCTTACCACCATCCTTTATCTCCTTTCTATCTGTTCTCTTCGTGATCAGATCTGTTTCGAAAAAACAAAAAAAAAAATCTGTCCGATCAACTCCCTTGCTTGATTAATTTTGTGTCAGTTACGTTTATCAAAAGATGTCTTTTGGTTTATTGAAAAAGAGTAAGCCAGAAAAAGTTCAAAGGAGATCACAAGAGAGTCCTCTAAGAAGAGAGATAAACTACCTGAGGCAACCAAGATATGAGGAGGCAACTTATTACTACCATCGTGATGATAAGTCATCTCAAGACAACCAAAGGAGACTTAGACAAATATGGGAAGAGCAGCCTATTTCAAAACCAAAGGCGTTCTCTAAGTCCTATACAGCAAATCCAGTAGCTAAAGGGAAGGCCAAGGTTAGTACTTCAAAGGCTCGACATAAAGGAGAAAGAGAACCAAAAGAAGCTGAAGTGGTTTTTGATTCATTGTCATCATCGGAGAAAAAGAAGATCTATCAAGATCAGTTGTTGCTTGAGTCAAAGAATGAGGAAGTCATCTTATCCAAGGAGATTCTCAAAGGAGCTGAGCCGGTGACACCGTGCCACCACCAAACTGAAGAGGAAATTGAATCTAATTATATTTCATCATTGGACGAAAATTGTAAAAAGCTTGTTACCAAGGGAGATTTATTGGTTACAAGAACATCATGGTGTGAGCAAACTAAAACCAATGAACAAGAGAACAATAGTGAAGATGGCGCTGCAAAGTGGGAATTGTTGGTAGGAAAGGGATCTCGGAATACGCCATCCCAAAGGGAAAGTAATGTGCAATGGGAGAAGTTATTTCATACGACATGTCACATTCAAGTAAAGGGTAAACCCCTGGAGTCCTTTTTCCCATTCTACTCAAGGAGAGGCCGCCAGACCTATATCAACACTTCCTAGCTCAGGATTGTACAGTTTCGAGGACGAAACATTTTCAAGAGGAGGAGTATGATGTGATTCTCCTACCACCCGAGAAAACCAACGTGCCTTGTTCAGATCAAATGAAGTCCAAGCTCAATTTTCACATTTCAAAAACCCCTTGGACTATAATTTCAACTCATCAGAGGTTCATATCGAAGTGGAATCGGTCCAATCAGAGTTCAGATGAAGGAGATATGCAAATTACAAGTCAGATGATCTCTGACTTACGCGATTTAGACCTACTCGCATTGAATGAAGTATTCCGACCAAACCAGGAGGATTTAAGCTACAAAACAAATTTTCCTGGAATCTTTATCCACTCCAGAACCACGTCAAATTGGAATCTCATCAAAAGAGTTTCAGACTCAAAAGATATTGATTTTACAAGTCAGTGGATCTGTCCTGCGCCTAACTACGAGTCCAGGCCAGAGATCGTGTTCCACAGCCCAACTCAAGAACAATATCGACACAAGACCAGTTGGAGAATGTTAATGCATCTCTCATCGTTTCAACAAGCCCAAGAAAAGAAGGAAATTCCATCGGATGAGAAAGATACACTCTATTTGCCAAGATGGGTCAATCTGGTTCAAAACTTGAAGAGTTCTAGACCCAATTGGTTTGCAAGCTTCCAGACTTATGTTTGGCATCCAGGAGGTATTTCTACCAAGTCCACAAGGCCCAAATAGTGATCCATTTCGTGGAGCTGAAGTACAAGAAGTACAAGAAGTACAAGAGTTATTTTATTTTCTTTTGTTTTAAGTTTTATTTTATTTTCAGCAATTAATATTGCTTAGATATTTTCTACTCTTCCTTGTGCTATATAAGCACGCCTAGACCATCACAAATAATAAAAATCAACTTTCTTTTCAACATATTTTAGAGTGAATCTCTTTTGTTCTTTTAGAACTTTCGATTGCTTGGTGTGTAATATCCAACAATCAAACCTTGTCTTGTCTAGGTGTGTCATATCCTAGGAGACATTGAGGTATATCAAGAGCCTTCCGCAACTCTTGTGTGACCATTCGATCCATCATCTATCCATCTATCCATTTCCACAACTCGAAAGTGTCGAATCCTTGGGAGGATCGCATCATTTGGTATCAGAGCCCATTTTCGAGTTTGTGACTATTTTCTATCATCTTCTCACCTTACCACCATCCTTTATCTCCTTTCTATCTGTTCTCTTCGTGATCAGATCTGTTTCAAAAAAAAAAAAAAAAAAATCTGTCCGATCAACTCCCTTGCTTGATTAATTTTGTGTCAGTTACGTTTATCAAAAGATGTCTTTTGGTTTATTGAAAAAAGAGTAAGCCAGAAAAAAGTTCAAAGGAGATCACAAGAGAGTCCTCTAAGAAGAGAGATAAACTACCTGAGGCAACCAAGATATGAGGAGGCAACTTATTACTACCATCGTGATGATAAGTCATCTCAAGACAACCAAAGGAGACTTAGACAAATATGGGAAGAGCAGCCTATTTCAAAACCAAAGGCGTTCTCTAAGTCCTATACAGCAAATCCAGTAGCTAAAGGGAAGGCCAAGGTTAGTACTTCAAAGGCTCGACATAAAGGAGAAAGAGAACCAAAAAGAAGCTGAAGTGGTTTTTGATTCATTGTCATCATCGGAGAAAAAGAAGATCTATCAAGATCAGTTGTTGCTTGAGTCAAAGAATGAGGAAGTCATCTTATCCAAGGAGATTCTCAAAGGAGCTGAGCCGGTGACACCGTGCCACCACCAAACTGAAGAGGAAATTGAATCTAATTATATTTCATCATTGGACGAAAATTGTAAAAAGCTTGTTACCAAGGGAGATTTATTGGTTACAAGAACATCATGGTGTGAGCAAACTAAAACCAATGAACAAGAGAACAATAGTGAAGATGGCGCTGCAAAGTGGGAATTGTTGGTAGGAAAGGGATCTCGAATACGCCATCCCAAAGGGAAAGTAATGTGCAATGGGAGAAGTTATTTCATACGACAGGTCACATTCAAGTAAAGGGTAAGCCCCCTGGAGTCCTTTTTCCCATTCTACTCAAGGAGAGGCCGCCAGACCTATATCAACACTTCCTAGCTCAGGATTGTACAGTTTCGAGGACTAAACATTTTCAAGAGGAGGAGTATGAGGTCATTCTGCTACCACCCGAGAAAACCAACGTGCCTTGTTCAGATCAAATGAAGTCCAAGCTCAATTTTCACATTTCAAAAACCCTTGGACTATAATTTCAACTCATCAGAGGTTCATATCGAAGTGGAATCGGTCCAATCAGAGTTCAGATGAAGGAGATATGCAAATTACAAGTCAGATGATCTCTGACTTACGCGATTTAGACCTACTCGCATTGAATGAAGTATTCCGACCAAACCAGGAGGATTTAAGCTACAAAACAAATTTTCCTGGAATCTTGATCCACTCCAGAACCACGTCAAATTGGAATCTCATCAAAAGAGTTTCAGACTCAAAAGATATTGATTTTACAAGTCAGTGGATCTGTCCTGCGCCTAACTACGAGTCCAGGCCAGAGATCGTGTTCCACAGCCCAACTCAAGAACAATATCGACACAAGACCAGTTGGAGAATGTTAATGCATCTCTCATCGTTTCAACAAGCCCAAGAAAAGAAGGAAATTCCATCGGATGAGAAATATACACTCTATTTGCCAAGATGGGTCAATCTGGTTCAAAACTTGAAGAGTTCTAGACCCAATTGGTTTGCAAGCTTCCAGACTTATGTTTGGCATCCAGGAGGTATTTCTACCAAGTCCACAAGGCCCAAATAGTGATCCATTTCGTGGAGCTGAAGTACAAGAAGTACAAGAAGTACAAGAGTTATTTTATTTTCTTTTGTTTTAAGTTTTATTTTATTTTCAGCAATTAATATTGCTTAGATATTTTCTACTCTTCCTTGTGCTATATAAGCACGCCTAGACCATCACAAATAATAAAAATCAACTTTCTTTTCAACATATTTTAGAGTGAATCTCTTTTGTTCTTTTAGAACTTTCGATTGCTTGGTGTGTAATATCCAACAATCAAACCTTGTCTTGTCTAGGTGTGTCATATCCTAGGAGACATTGAGGTATATCAAGAGCCTTCCGCAACTCTTGTGTGACCATTCGATCCATCATCTATCCATCTATCCATTTCCACAACTCGAAAGTGTCGAATCCTTGGGAGGATCGCATCATTTGGTATAAGACCATTAGTTCTTAGAATCTCTTAACAAATTCTAATAGTAAATTTGGGAGTTGTTGCTAGAAGACACAAGTGGAAGCATAAAACAACACCTATTTGTTAGTATTCAGAGTTTAAGTTTGCTAGAAACAAGAATGAGAGTAGCTGAATGAATAATAATAAGATTGAGAATAAAGAGATTTTATTATCTCTTATGAGATTTTATTATCTCAGTAGTTGTAAAGTGTTACAATGGATTACATATTTATAGAACTCTTAAACGCAAAAATAACTAGGTGTATCTTGTAGTTCAGAGTCTAATCTATCCGTTGGGAATAGTAAAATAGCCATTGGAGTTCAAAATAGAGCTGTTGGAGACGAAAACGATTTGGGCGTCATTTCTGGGCTTCTCTTCTTGGGCCTCTCTTCTTTTATTCCTTGTTGGGTATTTGTTGCTTGATTAATACTATTGATGTGAATATGAAGAATCAATGCTTTCAGTGACATGGATTTTGCAATTTTCAAGATGATTGTCTTGGAAACAGAGTTATGACCTTTCAAGATACAAATGAGAGTGAATAGATGTGTAGAAGTGTATTCTATAGATTTTAAGAACTTTGAGATGTTCAAGAGGAACTATAGAGAACTGTTGTCGTGTTTGCAAGAGGTTTAAGTGATAAAACTTCATCAGAGAGTTAGATTCAGTGTTTTAGCACTCTTGATGACGTGATGAAACATGCTACCATGGTGCAGAAGCAAGTCAAAGTAAGAAACAAGCATTATAGCTTATCCCACAGTTCTATTAGTTCTTAGAATCTCATAGAAGTTTCTAATAGTAAATTTGGGAGTTGTTGCAGGAAGACACAAGTGGAAGCATAAACAACACCTATTGATGTGAATATGAAGAATCAATGCATTCTGTGACATGGATTTTGCAATTTTCAAGATGATAGTCCTGGAAACAGAGTTATGACCCTTCAAGATACAAATGAGAGTGAATAGATGTGTTGAAGTGTATTCAATGGAGTCGGATCTCTTACAATTGCTTTGAGATGATCAAGATGAACTATAGAGAGCTATTGTCGTCTATGTAAGAGGTTTGAGTGACAAAACTTCATCAGAGGGTTAGATTTAGTCTTTTAGCACTCTTGATGATGTAATGAAACATGGTACCATGATGTAGAAGCAAGTCAAAGTAAGACACTAGCATTATAGCTTATCCAACAGTACTATTAGTTCTTAGAATCTCATACGAGTTTCGCATAGAAATTTGGGAGTTGTAGCAAGAAGACAAAATGGTAGCTTAAACAACACCTATCGATGTGAATATGAAGAATCAATGCCTTCATTGACAAGGATATTGAGATTTTAAAGAGATTAGATGGGGAAATAAGGACAGAGATTAGATGATTTAGAGAGAATGAAAAGTACAGCCATTTTCTTCTTTTAGCCTAAAGAGGCGTGATAATTCTGTTAGATACAAGAGAATAGGGTTTCCTCCTTTTATAGAAGCAGGAGGAAGCCCTAGATGAAAAAAAACTGAGCAAAAGTGAAACCGCAGCTTACAGCACGGGAAGAATAGTAATCACGGGTCTCGGGATGAATAGTACCCGAGATGAATAGTACCCGACCTTCTACACGGAATGTCTTTTCTCAATAGACTCGCGGGATGCATAGTAATCTTAGGTCTCGGGATAAATAGTACCCGGGATGAATACTACCCGACCATCTTCACGGAATGCCTTTTCTCAATACTCCCCCTCAAGCTTAGCCTTCGGTGAACAAAGACTAAGCTTGGACCTACATAGGCGTTACCTCGGTAAAAACCTCATCATAGAAAAAACCACTTGGGAAAAAATCTATGATAAGGAAAAGAGCATAACGTCTATAAGTAGGGGATATGATCAAGGGTGAGTTGGATCCACAAGCCCTAGTTTGCTGTAGATGTGTTTGCAAACTTTTAGACTCGTAGCTTTCGTGAAGATGTCTGCTAGTTGATCTTCACTTCTTGTAAAACATGGTAGTGTGACTCCTTATTGGATCTTCTCTCGAACTTTGTGGCAGTCAACTTCTATGTGGTTGGTCCTTTCGTGAAACACAGAGTTGCTGGCAATGTGTATAGCTGCTTGATTGTCACAATGCATGGTGATGGGTCTTGTGGTTTCAATGCCTAGATCTCTGAGTAGTGCCTTAAGCCAAATGAGTTCTTCCGTGAGCTTCCTCATTGCACTTCCATGTCACCAAATTCCCTCCAATGAATGTGCAATGTCCAGTGGTTGACTTCCTATCATTCGTGTCACCAGCGTAGTCTGCATCACAATAACCAATAATCTCGGCATTCTCATTCTTTCCTATCCATATGCCTTGTCCCGGACTCCCTTTTAGATATTTGAGTATCCTCTCCAGCATGTTCCAATGGTATACTGTGGGGTTTTGCATGTATTGACTCACCTGATTCACAGCAAAACATAAGTCAGGTCTTGTTAAAGTCAGATAGATAAGCTTACCCACTAGTCTTCGGTATTGGAGAGGATCTGCATATGGTTTGTCTAATGGATCTTCTTTTTCGAGCTCCTTTCCCTTTTTCTCCCCCTTTCGCTTGACCTTGTAGCTATCTACAAGAGGAGTTTTGGCTGGCTTTGCTCCTATTTTACCTGTCTCATTCAGCAAGTCAAGAGTATACTTCCTTTGTGATAGAAATAAGCCCCCCGAAGAGCGACATACTTCAATCCCTAGGAAATATTTTAGTTCTCCAAGATCTTTGATATCAAACACAGTTTTAGGGTAGGTTTTAGTTTCGAGAATACCTTCCTTATCATTGCCGAAAATGATAAGGTCATCCACATAGACCAATACTACAACAATTCCTCGTGGACTTTGGACTGTGAACAATGTGTGATCAGCTTCAGATCGCTTGAACCCTTTCTCTTCGAGAGTACAGCTCAGTTTGTGGTACCAAGCTCTAGGAGATTGCTTTAGTCCATAGATGGCTTTTCTAAGCCGCAGAACTTTTCCCGGAGCAATGGAGTCTTCAAGGCCTGGTGGTGGAGTCATGTACACTTCTTCTTCAAGTTCTCCTTGCAAGAACGCATTCTTCACATTCATTTGCCATAGCTCCCAATCCAGATTTGTAGCCAATGAGAGAACAACTCTAACTGTATGCAGCTTGGCGACTGGAGCAAACGTTTCTGTGTAGTCATCTCCATAAGTCTGTGTGAATCCTCTTGCAACAAGTCTGGCTTTGTACCTCTCAACATCTCCATTGCTCAGATACTTGATAGTGAAAACCACCTTGAACTAACAGCCTTCTTTCCCAAAGGTAGGTCAGCTTCATCCCATGTATGATTCCTTTCCATAGCCCCAACCTCATTATCCACTGCGCCGAGCCATTCGTTACTCCCTTTGGCTTCTTCATAACTCTGTGGAATCCATTGAGCATCAATTTTCCCAAAAAAGGCTTGATGAGCAGTTGGTAACAGGTCAAGCGAACACACAGCTTGTATAGGATACGCCACAGCTTGGTTGTTGAAATAGACTCTAGTGACCTTCCAATGTTCAGGTCCAAACCTCTGTCTAGTGCTTCTCTGAAGAGGAGGTGGTGGTGGAGGAGGAGGAGTTTCTGCTTCATGTCCAACCTCATCATGGTGATCCTCTTGAACCACATCTTCAGTCATACCATCCTCTTCTTGATCTTGGTCTTGTTCCATGTCAAGTGGGTTTGGTTCAGGCTGAGTGTGCTCAGTGGTATCAGTTTCTTCCATGGGGTTTGGAGCAGCATGTGTATTCCAAAGGTCAGTATTGGGTTGATCTTCTGTAGTCTCCACTCCTTGTTGGTTGGTTTCAACATTATCACATTGTTCTTTTCTCTGAGGAAAAGAATTCCCAAGATGACTAAGGAGATGTTGGAGACTAGCGGCTCTATCTGATGGTGATCTTGCCAAATCTTTCAAACTCCCCCAATCCTTCTTATCGTAATACCCTTGGTGCTCAATGAACTTGACATCTCTTGACACAATTGTTCTGTTCTTTGAGAAGTTATAGCACTTGTAGCCCTTTTGAGTAGTAGAGTAGCCTAGGAACATGCATTTTGTGCTCTTAGCTTCAAGCTTGTCCCTCAGTTCACCTGGTCTCAGTACAAAACAAATGCAACCAAACACTCGTAAGTGATCAATAGAAGGTTTGGTTCTGTTCAATACCTCAAATGGCGCTAAATCAGTTAGGATCCTTGTTGGCGTCCTATTTATAAGGTAACAAGCTACCATGACAGCATCACTCCGGAATCTCCTTGGGACATTGGTTTTAAACATCATGGATCTTGCAACTTCCATAAGATGTCTATTCTTCCTCTCAGCTACACCATTTTGTTGAGGTGTATATGGGCAGCTAGTTTGGTGTATGATCCCATGTCTTGCTAAATGATCTTTGAACTTGTGACTAGTGTATTCTCCACCATTATCAGACCTGAATACCTTGATCTTGGCATTAAACTGGTTAGTAACATATGATTGAAAATTAACAAATGCATCATATACTCTATCCTTAGATGCAAGCAGTATATTTCGATTTCTCATCAATAAATGTAACATAGTATTTATTATTGTCTCTAGATAAACATGGGGCAGTCCAAACATCTGAATGCACAAGATCAAAACATTTTTCATAAATAGTTGAAGACTTAGAAAAAACAGTTTTACAATGCTTTCCTAGAATACATGCTTCACAGTTCGTATGATTAAAGACAACATGGGGTAACATAATCTCTAAAGCCCTAGCATGAGGGTGACCAAGTCTATCATGCCACAATTTATTTGGGCTAACAGCATAACATGATTGACAAGAAAGAGAAGTAGATTTTGTTGCTGGAGAATCCTCAAAAACATATAAGTCACCGTTAGTGTTCCCTTTTCCCAAAACTTTTCCACTCTCAATATCCTGAAAATGAAAGCTATTAGGACCAAATATAGCATAGCAATTAAGATCATTTGTAGCTCTTTTTACTGAGACAAGATTAGAGGTGAACTCGGGCATAAAGAACGCTTTAGAGTTCTTATCACAAAGTTTTAAATCACCTACTCCTCTTATGGGAGTCCTATCACCATTTGCTATTATCACATTTCCATTAATAGGTTTAACATTATTAATGAGGTTAGGGTTACTAATCATATGATGAGAAGCCCCAGAATCAATAATCAATGTTTGATTTTGTGATTTAGGTAAAGAAGCAAAGTGAGTGATACCGGATTCTTTATTGGTAAGGGCAGCAATGGACTTGATAAGAGCTTCAAGGTCCGACTTCGTAACAACATCATTGGAGTAGGCAACCATAGCCAGTTCATCTCCTTATCTAGATGGTCCAGCCCGAGCTTGCTCAGTTAAGGCTTCTTGAGAGTAGTTCGCTTCAACTTTGAACTTTCCTGGCTTAAGATGTGGATGTAGTATCCAACATTTATCCTTGATATGGCCTCTCTTCTTGCAGTGATCACACACAAAAATCTTCCTATCTTCAGACTTGAAAGTAACTTTGTGTGCCATGACCATTTCCCCTTTGCCACTGAAAAGACCTACAGAGCCTTGTTCACGTTGGATTTGAGAGCACACCTCATCTAAGCTTGGTAACTTCTCCGCTCTAAGGATGTGCTTGATGAGATCATTGTAAGTCGGGTTCAATGTGAGAAGCAGAGCAAAGACCCTATCTTGTTCACCCCTTTCATTGAGAGCACTTGGATCCACCGAGAAACGTCTTAGCATTTCGAGTTCAGCCCACAGTGATCTGAATTTTCCAAAGTGTTTTGTGAAGTCAAGATCTTCTTGGCTGAGATTGTTGATAGCTTTCTTAACTTCAAACACTCGGGTAAGATTGAAGACATTTCCATCGACGTTTTTTAGTGTGTCCCATAGCTCCTTTGCCGTCTCACAATAAGAATAAGCTTCAAGTATTGCAGCTTCAAGTGAGTTTCGAAGTAGTCCAAGAACCCCCTGATCTTCTTGAAACCATTTGCCATCTTTAGAACTTGGATCTCCACTGATCTCTTTTCCATCTTCATCCGTGATTACTTTCTTATCTTGGGTTTCAATGTGATTCCAAAGACCACGACCACACAGATTTGTCTTGGTGGTTCTAGCCCAGAGCAAGTAGTTCACACCTTTGAGAGTAACTGGTATAGGAACAGATTTTGAAGAATCCATGCTTCAGCGTTTCTTACAGCCAATGCACCCACCAATTTTCAGATTTATCCTAACTTTGCTGATAAATCAAAAAATTCTGTTGGTGTCACTGTTGCTACAGTACCTCCGAAATCTGTAGAAACAAGAAGAGATCTGCAGATCTGTATAGGGCAGCAATGGAGATTAAAAGAACTAGGATAGGACAGAGATCTGCTGAGATCAACAAGTATTAACAAGGAGAACAAACAATTTTAGAGTTTGAGAACTTGAGAACAAAAATGGCTGAGCATGAAGAGAATAGTAACTGAGGAGAAATCAAGAGAAAAGCTAGAACTAATTGAATACAAACAGAGAATAAGTAACCTGCTCTGATACCATGAGATTTTAAAGAGATTAGATGGGGAAATAAGGACAGAGATTAGATGATTTAGAGAGAATGAAAAGCACAGCCTAAAGAGGCGTGATAATTCTGTTAGATACAAGAGAATAGGGTTTCTTCCTTTTATAGAAGAAGGAAGAAGCCCTAGATAAAAAAAAACTGAGCAAAAGTGAAACCGCGAGATAAATAGTACCCGACCTTCTACACGGAATGCCTTTTCTCAATAGACTCCCGGAATGAATAGTAATCTTAGATCTCGAGATGAATAGTACCCAGGATGAATAGTACCCGGCCATCTTCACGGAATGCCCTTTCTCAATAGATATGGCCGTTGTCAAGCTGATAGTCCTCGAAACAGAGTTATGACACTTCAAGATACAAATGAGAGTTAATATGAGTGTTGAAGAGTATTCAATGGAGTTGAATCTCTTACAATTGCTTTGAGATGTTCAAGAGGAACTATAGAGAACTGTTGTCGTGTTTGCAAGAGGTTTGAGTGATAAAACTTCATCACAGAGTTAGATTCAGTATTTTAGCACTCTTGATGACGTGATGAAACATGCTACCATGGTGCAGAAGCAAGTCAAAGTAAGAAACAAGGATTATAGCTTATCACACAGTTCTATTAGTTCTTAGAATCTCATAGAAGTTTCTAATAGTAAATTTGGGAGTTGTTGCAAGAAGACACAAGTGGAAGCATAAACAACACCTATTGATGTGAATATGAAGAATCAATGCTTTCAGTGACATGGATTTTGCAATTTTCAAGATGATTGTCCTGGAAACAGAGTTATGACCCTTCAAGATACAAATGAGAGTGAATAGATGTGTTGAAGTGTATTCAATGGAGTCGCGTCTCTTACAATTGCTTTGAGAAGATCAAGATGAACTATAGAAAGCTATTGTCGTCTATGTAAGAGGTTTGAGTGACAAAACTTCATCAGAGGGTTAGATTTAGTCTTTTAGCACTCTTGATGATGTAATGAAACATGGTACCATGGTGTAGAAGCAAGTCAAAGTAAGACACAAACATTATAGCTTATCCAACAGTACTATTAGTTCTTAGAATCTCATACGAGTTTCGCATAGAAATTTGGGAGTTGTAGCAAGAAGACAAAATGGTAGCTTAAACAACACCTATCGATATGAATATGAAGAATCAATGCCTTCACTGACAAGGATATGGCCGTTGTCAAGCTGATAGTCCTCGAAACAGAGTTATGACTCTTCAAAATACAAATGAGAGTCAATAGGAGTGTTAAAGTGTATTCAATGGAGTTGAATCTCTTACAATTGCTTTGAGATGTTCAAGAGGAACTCTAGAGAACTGTTGTCATGTTTGCAAGAGGTTTGAGTGATAAAACTTCATCAGAGAGTTAGATTCAGTATTTTAGCACTCGTGATGACGTGATGAAACATGCTACCATGGTGCAGAAGCAAGTCAAAGTAAGAAACAAGCATTATAGCTTATCCCACAGTTCTATTAGTTCTTATAACCTCATAGCAGTTTCCAATAGTAAATTTAGGAGTTGTTGCAAGAAGACACAAGTGGAAGCATAAACAACACCTATTGATGTGAATATGAAGAATCAATGCTTTCAGTGACATGGATTTTGCAATTTTCAAGATGATAGTCCTGGAAACAGAGTTATGACCGTTCAAGATACAAATGAGAGTGAATAGATGTATTGAAGTGTATTCTATAGATTTTAAGAGATTTATGCGGATTAAATAGAGAATTAGAGAAGAGATTCAATAAGAAAACAAGAAGATTAGATGCAGCTCTCCCTCAGCCATAAGAGGCACAAAAATTAGGTTGAGTTACAAGAAAAGGGGGTTTCCTCCTTTTATAGTAGAAGGAGGAAGCCCTAACTGAAAAAACCCACGGGGTGAATAGTAATCACGGGTCTCGGGATGAATAGTACCCGAGATGAATAGTATCCGACATTATGTACGGAATATTTTTCTCAATACTCTGGAGATGAATAGTAATCTTGGGTCTCGGGATGAATAGTACCGGTGATGAATAGTACCCGGCCTTATGCACGGAATGCCTTTTCTTAATACTCCCCCTCAAGCTTAGCCGTCGGTGAACAAAGACTAAGCTTGGACCTACATAGGCGTTACCTCGGTAAAAACCTCATCATAGAAAAAACCACTTGGGAAAAAATCTATGATGAGGAAAAGAGCATAACGTCTATGAGTAGGGGATATGATCAAGGATGGGTTAGATCCACAAGCCCTAGTTTGCTGTAGATGTGTTTGCAAACCTTTAGACTCGTAGCTTTGGTGAAGATGTCTGCTAGGTGATCTTCACTTCTTGTAAAGCATGGTAGTGTGACTCCTTCTTTGATCTTCTCTCGGACTTTGTGGCAGTCAACTTCTATGTGCTTGGTCCTCTCGTGAAACACAGAGTTGCTGGCAATGTGTATAGCTTGATTGTCACAATGCATGGTGATGGGTCTTGTGGTTTCAATGCCTAGATCTGTGAGTAGTGCCTTAAGCCAAATAAGTTCTTCCGTGAGCTTCCTCATTGCTCTATACTCGGATTCAGCGCTTGAACATGACACTACCTTCTGCTTCTTAGACTTCCATGTCACCACATTCCTCCAATGAATGTGCAATATCCAGTGGTTGACTTCCTATCATTCGGCGTAGTCTGCATCACAATAACCAACAATCTCGGCATTCTCATTCTTTCCCATCCATATGCCTTGTCCCGGACTCCCTTTTAGATATCTGAGTATCCTCTCCACCATGTTCCAATGGTAGACTGTGGGTTTTTGCATGTATTGACTCACCTGATTCACAGCAAAACATAAGTCAGGTCTTGTTAAAGTCAGATAGATAAGTTTACCCACTAGTCTTCGGTATTGGAGAGGATCTGCATATGGTTTGTCTAATGGATCTTCTTCTTCGAGCTCCTTTCCCTTTTTCTCCCCCATTCGCTTGACCTTGTAGCCATCTGCAAGAGGAGTTTTGGCTGGCTTTGCTCCTATTTTACCTGTCTCATTCAGCAAGTCAAGAGTATATTTCCTTTGTGATAGAAATAAGCCCTCCGAAGAGCGACATACTTCAATCCCTAGGAAATATTTTAGTTCTCCAAGATCTTTGATATCAAATACAGTTTTAAGATATGTTTTAGTTTCGAGAATACCTTCCTTATCATTGCCGGAAATGATAAGGTCATCCACGTAGACCAGTACTACAACGATTCCTCGTGGACTTTGGACTGTGAACAATGTGTGATCAGCTTCAGATCTCTTGAACCCTTTCTCTTCGAGAGTACAGCTCAGTTTGTGGTACCAAGCTCTTGGAGATTGCTTTAGTCCATAGATGGCTTTTCTAAGCCGCAGAACTTTTCCTGGAGCAATGGAGTCTTCAAGGCCTGGTGGTGGAGTCATGTACACTTCTTCTTCAAGTTCTCCTTGCAAGAACGCATTCTTCACATCCATTTGCCATAACTCCCAATCCAGATTTGTAGCCAATAAGAGAACAACTCTAACTGTATGCAGCTTGGCGACTGGAGCAAACGTTTCTGTGTAGTCATCTCCATAAGTCTGTGTGAATCCTCTTGCAACAAGTCTGGCTTTGTACCTCTCAACATCTCCATTGCTCAGATATTTGGTAGTGAAAAGCCACCTTGAACTAACAGCCTTTTTTCCCAAAGGTAGGTCGGCTTCATCCCATGTATGATTCCTTTTCATAGCCCCAACCTCATCATCCACTGCTCCGAGCCATTCATTACTCCCTTTGGCTTCTGCATAACTCTGTGGAATCTATTGAGCATCAATTTTTCCAAGGATGGCTTGATGAGCAGTTGGTAACAGGTCAAGCGAACACACAGCTTGAATAGGATGCGCTACAGCTTGGTTGTTGAAATAGACTCTAGTGACCTTCCAATGTTCAGGTCCAAACCTCTGTCTAGTGCTTCTCCGAAGAGGAGGTGGTGGTGGAGGAGGAGGAGTTTCTGCTTCATGTCTAACCTCATCATGGTGATCCTCTTGAACCACATCTTCAGTCATACCATCCTTATCTTGAGCTTGGTCTTGTTCCATGTCAAGTGGGTTTGGTTCCGGCTGAGTGTGCTCAGTGGTATCAGTTTCTTCCATGGGGTTTGGAGCAGTATGTGTATTCCCAAGGTCAGTATTGGGTTGATCTTTTATAGTCTCCACTCCTTGTTCGTTGGTTTCAACATTATCAGATTGTTTTTCTCTCCGAGGAGGAGGATTCCCAAGATAACTAAGGAGATGTTGGAGACTAGCGGCTCTATCTGATGGTGATCTTGCCAAATCTTTCAAACTCCCCCAATCCTTCTTATCGTAATACCCTTGGTGCTCAATGAACTTGACATCTCTTGAAACAATTGTTCTGTTCTTTGAGAAGTCATAGCACTTGTAGCCCTTTTGAGTAGTAGAGTAGCCTAGGAACATGCATTTTGTGCTCTTAGCTTCAAGCTTGTCCCTCAGTTCACCTGGTCTCAGTACAAAACAAATGCAACCAAACACTCGTAAGTGATCAATAGAAGGTTTGGTTCGGTTCAATACCTCAAATGGCGCTAAATCAGTTAGGATCCTTGTTGGTATCCTATTTATCAGGTAACAAGCCGCCATGACAGCATCACTCCAGAATCTCCTTGGGACATTGGTGTTAAACATCATGGATCTTGCAACTTCCATAAGATGTCTATTCTTCCTCTCAGCTACACCATTTTGTTGAGGTGTATATGGGCAGCTAGTTTGGTGTATGATCCCATGTCTTGCTAAGTGATCTTTGAACTTGTGACTAGTGTATTTCCCACCATTATCAGACCTGAATACCTTGATCTTGGCATTAAACTGGTTAGTAACATATGATTGAAAATTAACAAATGCATCATATACTCTATCCTTAGATGCAAGCAGTGTGACCCATGTATATTTTGATTTCTCATCAATAAATGTAACATAGTATTTATTATTGTCTCTAGATAAACATGGGGCAGTCCACACATCTGAATGCACAAGATCAAAACATTTTTCATAGATAGTTGAAGACTTAGGAAAAACAGTTTTACAATGCTTTCCTAGAATACATGCTTCACAGTTCAGATGATTAAAGACAACATGGGGTAACATAATCTCTAAAGCCCTAGCATGAGGGTGACCAATTCTATCATGCCACAGTTTATTTGGGCTAACAGCATAACAAGATTGACAAGAAAGAGAAGTAGATTGTGTTGTTGGAGAATCCTCAAAAACATATAAGTCACCGTTAGTGTTCCCTTCTCCCAAAACTTTTCCACTCTCAATATCCTGAAAATGAAAGCTATTAGGACCAAATATAGCATAGCAATTAAGATCATTTGTAGCTCTTTTTACTGAGACAAGATTAGAGGTGAACTCGGGCATAAAGAACGCTTTAGAGTTCTTATCACAAAGTTTTAAATCACCTACTCCTCTTATGGGGATCCTATCACCATTTGCAATTATCACATTTCCATTAATAGGTTTAACATTATTAATGAGGTTAGGGTTACTAATCATATGATGAGAAGCCCCAGAATCAATAATCAATGTTTTATTTTGTGATTTAGGTAAAGAAGCAAAGTGAGTGTGATGCGATCCTCCCAAGGATTCGACACTTTCGAGTTGTGGAAATGGATAGATGGATAGATGATGGATCGGATGGTCACACAAGAGTTGCGGAAGGCTCTTGATACACCTCAATGCCTCCTAGGATATGACACACCTAGAGAAGACAAGGTTTGATTGTTGGATATTACACACCAAGCAATCGAAAGTTCTAAAAGAACAAAAGAGATTCACTCTAAAATATGTTGAAAAGAAAGTTGATTGATTATTTGTGATAGTCTAGGCGTGCTTATATAGCACAAGGAAGTAGAAAATATCTAAACACACTTAAATGCTGAAAATAAACTAAAATTACTAAAAATACTAAAAATGCTTGAAAATATCTCTTCCTTCTTCAGCTTCCACGAAATTAAGTCTTTATTTGGGCCAAGAGAACTTTTGTGGGCTTTGGATAGGTTCTCTCATGGACTTGATGAATAAGTGATCCAATTTGCCTCATTAAAACCTTCCTTTGGAAAAACCCATTGGGAAAAACCCAAAGGCTAGGAAAAAGAGTACAAATGGATCACCCTCTTTGTTAATCCATTTGAGAAGGTGTTGCCATCAGCATATTCTGATATCCAATGTACTTTGTGAAATCCTTAGATGCTTGATGATTGCGCACTTGAGTGAGAAGTCCATTGATTGAATTCTGAAGTGCCTTGGCTCTTGCTCTTGTCATAGGTCCACTTGGTACAACCAATAAATCCTCAACTCCATGTATACTCTCCTCAGGTTCATGCTGCATTTGATTGTTCTCCATGATCACATCATCCCCCTCTTCTTGAAAAGGATTTGACCTCAAATCGTGTTCATCTGCAACAAAGGGAATTAAGTCAGCAACATTAAAACTAGAACTCACTTTGTACTTACCTTGTAGATCAAGTTGGTAAGCATTGTCACTGATCCTCTTTGTGACTCGGAATGGTCCATCAATTCTTGGTTTTAGTTTGGACTTCCTTTCAGCTGGAAATCTTTCTTTCCTCAAATGTATCCACACTAGGTCTCCTTCTTCAAAGATCTTCTTATGCCGGCCCTTGTTGGCATATTTTTCATATTGTTTGGTTTTCTCCTCTATGTTCTTCCGACCTTTCTCATGGATCTGTTTAACAAGTTCAGCTTTCCTTTTCCCATCTATGCTTGCTCTTTCACTCAAAGGTAAAGGGGTTAGATCCAAAGGAGAAAAAGGATTAAATCCATAGACAATTTTTGAATGGAGAAAACTTTGTAGCTGAATGCATTGAGCGATTATATGCAAATTCAACATGCGGCAAACAATCTTCCCAAGTTTTCAAGTTCTTTTTGATCAAGGCACGTAAAAGAGTAGACAAAGTTCTGTTCACAACTTCAGTTTGCCCATCAGATTGAGGATGACAAGTAGTTGAAAATAACAACTTAGTTCCTAGCTTAGACCAAAGTGTTTTCCAAAAGTAGCTCAAGAACTTAGTATCCCTATCACTAACAATAGTTCTGGGCATGCCATGAATTCTAACTATCTCTTTAAAGAACAAGTTAGCTACATGAGAAGCATCATCAGTTTTATGACAAGCAATGAAATGTGCCATTTTAGAAAACCTATCAACAACAACAAAGATGGAGTCTTTTCCAGTCCTAGTTCTAGGTAATCCAAGCACAAAATCCATAGATATGTCATTCCAAGGCTGAGTAGGGATTGATAAAGGGGTGTACAAACCTTGAGACTGTACCTTTGATTTGGATTGTTTGCAAGTGACACATCTTCCGCAGACTCTCTCCACATCTCTCTTCATATGCGGCCAATAAAAATGCTCTTGCAGTACTTTGAGAGTCTTAGCAATTCCAAAATATCCCATTAAGCCTCCTCCATGTGCTTCCCTAACTAGCAAATCTCTCACAGAGCAATTAGGCACACACAAACGATTTTCAAAGAATAAGAATCCTTCATGCCTAAAATACTTTCCAAAAGCAAATTTGACACAAGACTTGTAAATTTCTTGAAATTGAGAATCAATCTCGTATAACCCTTTTAGTTGCTCAAAACCTAACAACTTAGCATCCAAAGTAGTAATCAAAACATACCTCCGAGATAAGGCATCGGCAACAATGTTTTCTTTACCTTTTTTGTACTTGATTACATACGGAAATGTTTCAATGAACTCTATCCACCTAGCATGCCGTTTGTTAAGCTTTTGCTGACCTTTCAAATGCTTTAAGGACTCATGATCAGTATGGATGACGAACTCCTTTGGCCATAGGTAGTGCTGCCATGTTTGCAAAGCCCGGACCAAGGCATACAACTCTTTGTCGTAGGTCGGATAGTTCAAAGTGGCTCCTCCAAGCTTCTCACTGAAAAAGGCAATGGGCTTCTTCTCTTGCATCAAAACCGCACCAATACCTACACCAGATGCATCACATTCAATTTCAAAAGTTTTCATAAAATCTGGTAAAGACAAAAGGGGTGCATTGGTAAGTTTCTCCTTCAAGGTTTGGAATGCTTTTTCTTGTGCTTCTTCCCATTTGAATCCCACACTCTTCTTGATTACTTCAGTAAGTGGAGCAGCTATGGTGCTAAAATCTTTCACAAATCTCCTATAGAATCCAGCAAGTCCATGGAAACTCCTCACTTCGCTCACAGTACTAGGACTTGGCCATTCACGGATAGCTCTCACTTTTTCTTCATCAACCTGTATACCCTGTGCACTCACAACAAAACCTAGAAACACAAGGTTATCCGTGCAAAAGGTACACTTCTTTAGGTTAGCAAACAAATTTTCTTTCCTTAGAACTTCTAAAATAGATTTCAGATGCTCAATATGATCCTCTAAGTTTTTGCTATAAACCAGAATGTCATCAAAGTAGACAACAACAAAAACTCCAATGAAAGCTCTTAAGACATGGTTCATTAATCTCATGAAAGTGCTGGGTGCATTAGTTAATCCAAAAGGCATTACTAACCACTCATATAATCCATGTTTTGTTTTAAAAGCTGTTTTCCACTCATCACCCTCTTTCATGCGAATTTGGTGATATCCACTTTTAAGATCAATTTTAGAAAACACACTAGAGCCATAGAGTTCATCTAGCATATCGTCTAAACGAGGAATAGGATGGCGATACTTAACTGTTATGTTGTTGATGGCTTGACAATCAATACACATCCTCCATGTTCCATCCTTCTTTGGTACAAGTAGAACCGGCACAGCACAAGGGCTCATGCTCTCTCGGATGTATCCCTTGTCCATGAGTTCGCTCACTTGTTTTTGCAACTCCTTGGTCTCAACCGGGTTGGTTCTATAAGCTGGCCTGTTGGGAAGTGAAGCTCCAGGCACGAAATCTATTTGGTGCTCAATCCCACGGATAGGTGGTAATCCTTTGGGGTTTTCCTCCGGAAAGATATCTTCAAATTCCTGCAAAAGAGAAGTAACCTTACTCGGCAATTCCGGTGAGAGATTAGTATGATTCATAAGTGCTTCTTTGTAAACAAATAGAAGAATGGGTTGTTTAGAGAAAAGAGCTCTCTTAACCACATTAGATCTCACAAAGAAGTTAGAATGCCTCACGGGTTTACTCTCACAGGCCTTTTTCTTGGTTTTTCTCAAACTCTCTTTTTCTTTTTGTGGTGAAGTGTTTGAGGGGTCACTCACAGTTGTTTTTCCTTGTTGTTTCAGCTGGATCTGGTCTTGGTAAACTTCGTGTGGTGCTAGAGGAGCAAGGACTGTTTTCCGGCCTTTGTACTCAAAAGAATACCTATTGGTGAAACCATCATGCAAAACTCTTCTATCAAACTGCCATGGTCTTCCAAGTAAGATGTGGCCAGCCTCCATAGGTAGAATATCACACAAAATTTCGTCCTCATATTTGCCTATGGTTATGGGAACCAATACTTGGCTGTTCACCGCCATCTCACCAGCATCATTTAGCCATTGAAGCTTATAAGGCTTCGGATTCTCAATGACTTTCAACCCTAACTTCCTCACCATTGTTTCACTAGCTACGTTGGTGCAGCTTCCTCCATCAATTATAAGGCTGCAAACCTTTCCTTCAACAATGCATCTAGTATGAAACAAATTTTCTCTTTGATCGTGTTCATTTACCTTAGTTTGAATACTCAATGATCTCCGTGTAACCAAAAGCTCTCCAACGGCTGGTAACTCCACTTGCTCTTCTTCTTCCGAGGCTGAATCATTCTCCTCCTCTTCCTCAGTTTCAATCTCCCCATTCTCCAAGAGAATCATAATCTTCTTGTTAATACATTCATTGGCGTAGTGCCCCCTCCCTTGACACTTAAAACATCGAACTTCTCTAGTTTTAAAAGGGGCTGCCTCGGTTTTACCTTTGGGGTTCGGATTGGTGGTGAATGGTCTTGACTCGGTCTTTGGTTTAGCAATAGTTTTGTCCTCTTTATGATAAGTGGCCCTAGCATGAGATGCTCCAGCCCCATATGACGTTTTAGAGCTACCCCTCCTCTTGATTTGTTGTTCTACTAGAACAGCCTTATGTAGCATTTCCTCCAAATCTTTGTATGTTTGTAGCTCCATTCGGTCTTGGATGTCACGGGACAAACCACTAAGGAACCTTGCCATTGTTGCTTCAGAATCTTCTTCTATGTCGGCTTTGATCATAAGAGACTCCATTTCTTGGAAATATTCATCCACACTTTTACTCCCTTGGCTTAATCTCCTAAGCCTTTGATGCAACTCCCGGTGGTAATGACTCGGAACAAACCTCTTTCTCATCAGATTTTTCATCTCCTCCCAAGTCTCCACACGTGGTTCACGGTTACGTTTCCTACTAGTCACAATTTGATCCCACCAGTTGATGGCATAATCATAGAATTCGGTTGCGGCAAGTTGGACCTTCTTGTATTCCGAATATGTTTGGCAATCAAACACCAGCTCTATCTTCTTCTCCCACTCTAGGTAAGCATCTGGATCACTCTTCCCATAGAATGGTGGTATTTTCAACTTCAGACCATTGATATTGTCTTCATTTCGGCCTCTTCCTTCGTGATCACGTCTAGTTCTTCGATGAGTCCTATTAGAGATTCGGCTTCCTCCACTGTAATAATCATCTTCCTCCACGTCCCTTTCTTGCCTAAGTTGCTCTCTTCTTCTCCTAACAACATTTTCCCGCTGTACCAATGGTGGTGGTACTTCAGATTGCCCTTGGACAGATTCTTGGATTTTATCAATCCTCTCATGAACTGCACCTAGTTCTGTCCTCAGCATGCGCCTCATTTCGCCCATGATAGCTTGCAGTTCTAGATTAGGAATTCTAGAAGCACGCTCCCTGTTGGCATTATCAGAATTATCTCCTTCACTCGCCATTTATTTTTCCCTGCAAAACAGAATGGTTAGTAATAAAAGCTCACAAGATGTTTCTTCCTCAAGTATTTCTCTCAAGTGTTTCTCTCAAGTGTTTCACTCAGCTCTCATCAATGATCTCACTAGTAGCAAAATCTCAACAGTTCTTATCAAACTAATCAATCCAACTTGGTGGAAAACCAACAAATAGGCAGAATGAATGAATTTAGATAGAAAGACAAGATTTTTCGGAAAAATGAGAGATTTGAATGACTAAACTTCTGGAAAAATGATATGGCACAATGATGATCAAGGATTATTTTTTTTTTTTGAATATATGATTGATCAGATCACGAAAAGATGCAGGATTTTTTTTTTGAATAAAAACGTAAATGACACAAAACTGACCGGATTGGGAGTTGATCAGTCCCTTTTGAGTGTTTAGAAATTTTTTTTTTTTTTTTTTTTTTGACTGCAGATCGGACTAGATCTCTTAGGATAGAAGAATAGAAAGGTAGAAAAGAGTTTTAAGAATGGTGGGAAGGTGAGAAGATGATAGAAAATGGATACAACTCGAAAATGTGCTCTGATACCACTTGATGCGATCCTCCCAAGGATTCGACACTTTCGAGTTGTGGAAATGGATAGATGGATAGATGATGGATCGGATGGTCACACAAGAGTTGCGGAAGGCTCTTGATACACCTCAATGCCTCCTAGGATATGACACATCTAGACAAGACAAGGTTTGATTGTTGGATATTACAAACCAAGCAATCGAAAGTTCTAAAAGAACAAAAGAGATTCACTCTAAAATATGTTGAAAAGAAAGTTGATTGATTATTTGTGATAGTCTAGGCGTGCTTATATAGCACAAGGAAGTAGAAAATATCTAAACACACTTAAATGCTGAAAATAAACTAAAATTACTAAAAATACTAAAAATGCTTGAAAATATCTCTTCCTTCTTCAGCTTCCACGAAATTAAGTCTTTATTTGGGCCAAGAGAACTTTTGTGGGCTTTGGATAGGTTCTCTCATGGACTTGATGAATAAGTGATCCAATTTGCCTCATTAAAACCTTCCTTTGGAAAAACCCATTGGGAAAAACCCAAAGGCTAGGAAAAAGAGTACAAATGGATCACCCTCTTTGTTAATCCATTTGAGAAGGTGTTGCCATCAGCATATTCTGATATCCAATGTACTTTGTGAAATCCTTAGATGCTTGATGATTGCGCACTTGAGTGAGAAGTCCATTGATTGAATTCTGAAGTGCCTTGGCTCTTGCTCTTGTCATAGGTCCACTTGGTACAACCAATAAATCCTCAACTCCATGTATGCTCTCCTCAGGTTCATGCTGCATTTGATTGTTCTCCATGATCACATCAGAGTGATACCAGATTCTTTATTGGTAAGGGCAGCAATGGACTTGATAACAGCTTCAAGGTCCGACTTCCTAACAACATCATTGGAGTAGGCAACCATAGCCAGTTCATCTCCTTGTCTAGATGGTCCAGCCTGAGCTGTTGAGGCTTCTTGAGAGTAGTTTGCTTGAACCTTGAACTTTGCTGGCTTAAGATGTGGATGTAGTATCCAACATTTGTCCTTGATATGGCCTCTCTTCTTGCAGTGATCACACACAAGAATCTTCCTATCTTCAGACTTAAAAGTAACTTTATGTGCCATGACCATTTCCCCTTTGCCACTCAAGACACCCTCATCGAGCCTTGTTCACGTTGGATTTGAGAGCACACCTCATCTAAGCTTGGTAACTTCTCAGCTCTAAGGATGTGCTTGATGAGATCATTGTAAGCCGGGTTCAACGTGAGAAGCAGACCAAAGACCCTATCTTGTTCACCCCTTTCCTTGAGAGTACTTGGATCCACCGAGAAAGGTCTTAGCATCTCGAGTTCAGCCCATAGTGATCTGAATTTTCCAAAGTGTTTTGTGAAGTCAAGATCTTCTTGGCTAAGATTGTTGATAGCTTTCTTGACTTCAAACACTCGGGAAAGATTGGAGACATTTCCATAGACATTCTTTAGTGTGTCCCAGAACTCCTTTGCCATCTCACAATAAGAATAAGCTTCAAGTATTGCGGCTTCAAGTGAGTTTTGAAGTAGTCCAAGAACCCCTGATCTTCTTGAAACCATTTCCCATCGTCAAAACTTTGATCTCCACTGATATCTTTTCCATCTTTATCCATGATTACCTTGGTTTCAATGTGATTCCAAAGACCACGACCACACAGATTTGTCTTGGTGGTTCTGGCCCAGAGTAAGTAGTTCACACCTTTGAGAGTAACTGGTATAGGAACAGATTTTGAAGAATCCATGCTTCAGTGTTTCTTACAGCCAACACACCCACAAATTTCTAGATTGATCCTAACTTCCCAAACAACCAACAAGACTTTGCTGAGAAATCAGAATTTCTGTTGGTGTCACTGTTGCTACAGTACCTCCGAAAATCTGTCAAAACCAGAAGAGAACTTACAGTGTTTCTTACAGCCAACACACCCACAAATTTCCAGATTGATCCTAACTTCCCAAGCAACCAACCAGACTTTGCTGAGAAATCACAATTTATGTTGGTGTCACTGTTGCTACATGATCTGCCAAAATCTATTCACACCACAAGATAGCTGAAGATCGATATGGCTAGCAATGGAGTTTAATCTGCCGAGACTGGACAGAGACCTGCTGAGATCTTCAAGCATAGACAAGAGAAACAAACACAAGGAGAGATTGAGAATTTTTGTGAGAGATAAAGAGAGAGCTGTGGCTTAAATGGAGATTAAGAAAATAGCTAGAGATGATGGAATAGAAGAAAAGGATCAGTAACAAGGCTCTGATACCATATAGATTTTAAGAGATTTATGCGGATTAAATAGAGAATTAGAGAAGAGATTCAATAAGAAAACAAGAAGATTAGATGCAGCTCTCCCTCAGCCATAAGAGGCACAAAAATTAGGTTGAGTTACAAGAAAAGGGGGTTTCCTCCTTTTATAGTAGAAGGAGGTAGCCCTAACTGAAAAAACCCACGAGGTGAATAGTAATCACGGGTCTCGGGATGAATACTACCCGAGATGAATAGTATCTGACATTATGTACGGAATATTTCTCTCAATACTCTGGAGATGAATAGTAATCTTAGGTCTCGGGATGAATAGTACCCGTGATGAATAGTACCCGGCCTTATGCACGGAATGCCTTTTCTCAATATATTCAATGGAGTCGGATCTCTTACAATTGCTTTGAGATGATCAAGATGAACTATAGAGAGCTATTGTCGTCTTAGTAAGAGGTTTGAGTGACAAAACTTCATCAGAGGGTTAGATTTAGTCTTTTAGCACTCCTTATGATGTAATGAAACATGGTACCATGGTGTAGAAGCAAGTCAAAGTAAGAAACAAGCATTTTAGCTTATCCAACAGTACTATTAGTTCTTAGAATCTCATACGAGTTTCGCATAGAAATTTGGGAGTTGTAGCAAGAAGACAAAATGGTAGCTTAAACAACACCTATCGATGTGAATATGAAGAATCAATGCCTTCACTGACAAGGATATGGCCGGTGTCAAGCTGATAGTCCTCGAAACAGAGTTATGACTCTTCAAGATACAAATGAGAGTCAATAGGAGTGTTGAAGTGTATTCAATGGAGTTGAATCTCTTACAATTGCTTTAAGATGTTCAAGAGGAACTATAGAGAACTGTTGTCGTGTTTGCAAGGGGTTTGAGTGATAAAACTTCATCAGAGAGTTAGATTCGGTATTTTAGCACTCTTGATGACGTGATGAAACATGCTACCATGGTGCAGAAGCAAGTCAAAGTAAGAAACAAGCATTATAGCTTATCCCACAGTTCTATTAGTTCTTAGAACCTCATAGCAGTTTCTAATAGTAAATTTAGGAGTTGTTGCAAGAAGACACAAGTGGAAGCATAAACAACACCTATTGATGTGAATATGAAGAATCAATGCTTTCAGTGACATGGATTTTGCAATTTTCAAGATGATAGTCCTGGAAACAGAGTTATGACCCTTCAAGATACAAATGAGAGTGAATAGATGTGTTGAAGTGTATTCAATGGAGTCGGATCTCTTACAATTGCTTTGAGATGATCAAGATGAACTATAGAGAGCTATTGTCGTCTTAGTAAGAGGTTTGAGTGACAAAACTTCATCAGAGGGTTAGATTTAGTCTTTTAGCACTCTTGATGATGTAATGAAACATGGTACCATGGTGTAGAAGCAAGTCAAAGTAAGAAACAAGCATTATAGCTTATCCAACAGTACTATTAGTTCTTAGAATCTCATACGAGTTTCGCATAGCAAGAAGAAAAAATGGTAGCTTAAACAACACCTATCGATGTGAATATGAAGAATCAATGCCTTCACTTACAAGGATATGGCCGTTGTCAAGCTGATAGTCCTCGAAACAGGGTTATGACTCTTCAAGATACAAATGAGAGTCAATAGGAGTGTTGAAGTGTATTCAATGGAGTTGAATCTCTTACAATTGCTTTGAGATGTTCAAGAGGAATTATAGAGAACTGTTGTCGTGTTTGCAAGAGGTTTGAGTGATAAAACTTCATCAGAGAGTTAGATTCAGTATTTTAGCACTCTTGATGACGTGATGAAACATGCTACGATGGTGCAGAAGCAAGTCAAACTAAGAAACAAGGATTATAGCTTAGTTCTATTAGTTCTTAGAACCTCATAGCAGTTTCTAATAGTAAATTTAGGAGTTGTTGCAAGAAGACACAAGTGGAAGCATAAACAACACCTATTGATGTGAATATGAAGAATCAATGCTTTAAGTGACTTGGATTTTGCAATTTTCAAGATGATAGTCCTGGAAACAGAGTTATGACCCTTCAAGATACAAATGAGAGTGAATAGATGTGTTGAAGTGTATTCAATAGAGTCGGATCTCTTACAATTGCTTTGAGATGATCAAGATGAACTATAAAGAGCTATTGTCGTCTTAGTAAGAGGTTTGAGTGACAAAACTTCATCAGAGGGTTAGATTTAGTCTTTTAGCACTCTTGATGATGTAATGAGACATGGTACCATGGTGTAGAAGCAAGTCAAAGTAAGACACAAAAATTATAGCTTATCCAACAGTACTATTAGTTCTTAGAATCTCATACGAGTTTCGCATAGAAATTTGGGAGTTGTAGCAAGAAGACAAAATGGTAGCTTAAACAACACCTATCGATGTGAATATGAAGAATCAATGCCTTCACTGACAAGGATATGGCCGTTGTCAAGCTGATAGTCCTCGAAACAGAGTTATGACTCTTCAAAATACAAATGAGAGTCAATAGGAGTGTTGAAGTGTATTCAATGGAGTTGAATCTCTTACAATTGCTTTGAGATGTTCAAGAGGAACTATAGAGAACTGTTGTCGTGTTTGCAAGAGGTTTGAGTGATAAAACTTCATCAGAGAGTTAGATTCAGTATTTTAGCACTCTTGATGACGTGATGAAACATGCTACCATGGTGCAGAAGCAAGTCAAAGTAAGAAACAAGCATTATAGCTTATCCCACAGTTCTATTAGTTCTTATAACCTCATAGCAGTTTCTAATAGTAAATTTAGGAGTTGTTGCAAGAAGACACAAGTGGAAGCATAAACAACACCTATTGATGTGAATATGAAGAATCAATGCTTTCAGTGACATGGATTTTGCAATTTTCAAGATGATAGTCCTGGAAACAGAGTTATGACCCTTCAAGATACAAATGAGAGTGAATAGATGTGTTGAAGTGTATTCAATGGAGTCGGATCTCTTACAATTGCTTTGAGAATATCAAGATGAACTATAGAGAGCTATTGTCGTCTTTGTAAGAGGTTTGAGTGACAAAACTTCATCAGAGGGTTTGATTTAGTCTTTTAGCACTCTTGATGATGTAATGAAACATGGTACCATGGTGTAGAAGCAAGTCACAGTAATAAACAAGCATTATAGCTTATCCAACAGTACTATTAGTTCTTAGAATCTCATACGAGTTTCGCATAGAAATTTGGAAGTTGTAGCAAGAAGACAAAATGGTAGCTTAAACAACACCTATCGATGTGAATATGAAGAATCAATGCCTTCACCGACAAGGATATGGCCGTTGTCAAGCTGATAGTCCTCGAAACAGAGTTATGACTCTTCAAAATACAAATGAGAGTCAATAGGAGTGTTAAAGTGTATTCAATGGAGTTGAATCTCTTACAATTGCTTTGAGATGTTCAAGAGGAACTATAGAGAACTGTTGTCGTGTTTGCAAGAGGTTTGAGTGATAAAACTTCATCAGAGAGTTAGATTCAGTATTTTAGCACTCTTGATGACGTGATAAAACATGCTACCATGGTGCACAAGCAAGTCAAAGTAAGAAACAAGCATTATAGCTTATCCCACAGTTCTATTAGTTCTTAGAACCTCATAGCAGTTTCTAATAGTAAATTTAGGAGTTGTTGCAAGAAGACACAAGTGGAAGCATAAACAATACCTATTGATGTGAATATGAAGAATCAATGCTTTCAGTGACATGGATTTTGCAATTTTCAAGATGATAGTCCTGGAAACAGAGTTATGACCCTTCAAGATACAAATGAGAGTGAATAGATGTGTTGAAGTGTATTCAATGGAGTCGGATCTCTTACAATTGCTTTGAGATGATCAAGATGAACTATAGAGAGCTATTGTCGTCTTTGTAAGAGGTTTGAGTGACAAAACTTCATCAGAGGGTTTGATTTAGTATTTTAGCACTCTTGATGACGTAATGAAACATGGTACCATGGTGTAGAAGCAAGTCACAGTAAGAAACAAGCATTATAGCTTATCCAACAGTACTATTAGTTCTTAGAATCTCATACGAATTTCGCATAGAAATTTGGGAGTTGTAGCAAGAAGACAAAATGGTAGCTTAAACAACACCTATCGATGTGAATATAAAGAATCAATGCCTTCACCGACAAGGATATGGCCGTTGTCAAGCTGATAGTCCTCGAAACAGAGTTATGACTCTTCAAAATACAAATGAGAGTTAATAGGAGTGTTGAAGTGTATTCAATGGAGTTGAATCTCTTACAATTGCTTTGAGATGTTCAAAAGGAACTATAGAGAACTGTTGTCGTGTTTGCAATAGGTTTGAGTGATAAAACTTCATCAGAGAGTTAGATTCAGTATTTTAGCACTCTTGATGACGTGATGAAACATGCTACCATGGTGCAGAAGCAAGTCAAAGTAAGAAACAAGCATTATAGCTTATCCCACAGTTCTATTAGTTCTTAGAACCTCATAGCAGTTTCTAATAGTAAATTTAGGAGTTGTTGCAAGAAGACACAAGTGGAAGCATAACCAACACCTATTGATTAGTGACATGGATTTTGCAATTTTCAAGATGATAGTCCTGGAAACAGAGTTATGACCCTTCAAGATACAAATGAGAGTGAATAGATGTGTTGAAGTGTATTCAATGGAGTCGGATCTCTTACAATTGCTTTGAGATGATCAAGATGAACTATAGAGAGCTATTGTCATCTTAGTAAGAGGTTTGAGTGACAAAACTTCATCAGAGGGTTAAATTTAGTCTTTTAGCACTCCTTATGATGTAATGAAACATGGTACCATGGTGTAGAAGCAAGTCAAAGTAAGACACAAACATTATAGCTTATCCACCAGTACTATTAGTTCTTAGAATCTCATACGAGTTTCGCATAGAAATTTGGGAGTTGTAGCAAGAAGACAAAATGGTAGCTTAAACAACACCTATCGATGTGAATATGAAGAATCAATGCCTTCACTGACAAGGATATGGCCGTTGTCAAGCTGATAGTCCTCGAAACAGAGTTATGACTCTTCAAAATACAAATGAGAGTCAATAGGAGTGTTGAAGTGTATTCAATGGAGTTGAATCTCTTACAATTGCTTTGAGATGTTTAAGAGGAACTATAGAGAACTGTTGTCGTGTTTGCAAGAGGTTTGAGTGATAAAACTTCATCAGAGAGTTAGATTCAGTATTTTAGCACTCTTGATGACGTGATGAAACATGCTACCATGGTGCAGAAGCAAGTCAAAGTAAGAAACAAGCATTATAGCTTATCCACAGTTCTATTAGTTCTTAGAACCTCATAGAGTTTTTTAATAGTAAATTTAGGAGTTGTTGCAAGAAGACACAAGTGGAAGCATAAACAACACCTATTGATGTGAATATATAGAATCAATGCTTTCAGTGACATGGATTTTGCAATTTTCAAGATGATAGTCCTGGAAACAGAGTTATGACCCTTCAAGATACAAATGAGAGTGA
This sequence comes from Cardamine occulta, assembly GCA_028015245.1. Lineage (NCBI taxonomy): Eukaryota > Viridiplantae > Streptophyta > Magnoliopsida > Brassicales > Brassicaceae > Cardamine > Cardamine occulta. The sequence goes on from CM051371.1 coordinate 2,381,600, forward strand.
ATAGATGTGTTGAAATGTATTCAATGGAGTCGGATCTCTTACAATTGCTTTGAGAATATCAAGATGAACTATAGAGAGCTATTGTCGTCTTTGTAAGAGGTTTGAGTTACAAAACTTCATCAGAGGGTTTGATTTAGTCTTTTAGCACTCTTGATGATGTAAAGAAACATGGTACCATGGTGTAGAAGCAAGTCAAAGTAAGAAACAAGCATTATAGCTTATCCAACAAAACTATTAGTTCTTAGAATCTCATACGAGTTTCGCATAGAAATTTGGAAGTTGTAGCAAGAAGACAAAATGGTAGCTTAAACAACACCTATCGATGTGAATATGAAGAATCAATGCCTTCACTGACAAGGATATGGCCGTTGTCAAGCTGATAGTCCTCGAAACAGAGTTATGACTCTTCAAAATACAAATGAGAGTCAATAGGAGTGTTAAAGTGTATTCAATGGAGTTGAATCTCTTACAATTGCTTTGAGATGTTCAAGAGGAACTATAGAGAACTGTTGTCGTGTTTGCAAGAGGTTTGAGTGATAAAACTTCATCAGAGAGTTAGATTCAGTATTTTAGCACTCTTGATGACGTGATAAAACATGCTACCATGGTGCAGAAGCAAGTCAAAGTAAGAAACAAGCATTATAGCTTATCCCACAGTTCTATTAGTTCTTAGAACCTCATAGCAGTTTCTAATAGTAAATTTAGGAGTTGTTGCAAGAAGACACAAGTGGAAGCATAAACAACACCTATTGATGTGAATATATAGAATCAATGCTTTCAGTGACATGGATTTTGCAATTTTCAAGATGATAGTCCTGGAAACAGAGTTATGACCCTTCAAGATACAAATGAGAGTGAATAGATGTGTTGAAGTGTATTCAATGGAGTCGGATCTCTTACAATTGCTTTGAGATGATCAAGATGAACTATAGAGAGCTATTGTCGTCTTAGTAAGAGGTTTGAGTGACAAAACTTCATCAGAGGGTTAGATTTAGTCTTTTAGCACTCTTGATGATGTAATGAAACATGGTACCATGGTGTAGAAGCAAGTCAAAGTAAGACACAAACATTATAGCTTATCCAACAGTACTATTAGTTCTTAGAATCTCATACGAGTTTCGCATAGAAATTTGGGAGTTGTAGCAAGAAGACAAAATGGTAGCTTAAACAACACCTATCGATGTGAATATGAAGAATCAATGCCTTCACTGACAAGGATATGGCCGTTGTCAAGCTGATAGTCCTCGAAACAGAGTTATGACTCTTCAAAATACAAATGAGAGTCAATAGGAGTGTTGAAGTGTATTCAATGGAGTTGAATCTCTTACAATTGCTTTGAGATGTTCAAGAGGAACTATAGAGAACTGTTGTCGTGTTTGCAAGAGGTTTGAGTGATAAAACTTCATCAGAGAGTTAGATTCAGTATTTTAGCACTCTTGATGACGTGATGAAACATGCTACCATGGTGCAGAAGCAAGTCAAAGTAAGAAACAAGCATTATAGCTTATCCCACAGTTCTATTAGTTCTTATAACCTCATAGCAGTTTCTAATAGTAAATTTAGGAGTTGTTGCAAGAAGACACAAGTGGAAGCATAAACAACACCTATTGATGTGAATATGAAGAATCAATGCTTTCAGTGACATGGATTTTGCAATTTTCAAGATGATAGTCCTGGAAACAGAGTTATGACCCTTCAAGATACAAATGAGAGTGAATAGATGTGTTGAAGTGTATTCAATGGAGTCGGATCTCTTACAATTGCTTTGAGAATATCAAGATGAACTATAGAGAGCTATTGTCGTCTTTGTAAGAGGTTTGAGTGACAAAACTTCATCAGAGGGTTTGATTTAGTCTTTTAGCACTCTTGATGATGTAATGAAACATGGTACCATGGTGTAGAAGCAAGTCACAGTAAGAAACAAGCATTAAAAATTATCAAACAGTACTATTAGTTCTTAGAATCTCATACGAGTTTCGCATAGAAATTTGGAAGTTGTAGCAAGAAGACAAAATGGTAGCTTAAACAACACCTATCGATGTGAATATGAAGAATCAATGCCTTCACCGACAAGGATATGGCCGTTGTCAAGCTGATAGTCCTCGAAACAGAGTTATGACTCTTCAAAATACAAATGAGAGTCAATAGGAGTGTTAAAGTGTATTCAATGGAGTTGAATCTCTTACAATTGCTTTGAGATGTTCAAGAGGAACTATAGAGAACTGTTGTCGTGTTTGCAAGAGGTTTGAGTGATAAAACTTCATCAGAGAGTTAGATTCAGTATTTTAGCACTCTTGATGACGTGATAAAACATGCTACCATGGTGCACAAGCAAGTCAAAGTAAGAAACAAGCATTATAGCTTATCCCACAGTTCTATTAGTTCTTAGAACCTCATAGCAGTTTCTAATAGTAAATTTAGGAGTTGTTGCAAGAAGACACAAGTGGAAGCATAAACAACACCTATTGATGTGAATATATAGAATCAATGCTTTCAGTGACATGGATTTTGCAATTTTCAAGATGATAGTCCTGGAAACAGAGTTATGACCCTTCAAGATAAAAATGAGAGTGAATAGATGTGTTGAAGTGTATTCAATAGAGTCGGATCTCTTACAATTGCTTTGAGATGATCAAGATGAACTATAGAGAGCTATTGTCGTCTTAGTAAGAGGTTTGAGTGACAAAACTTCATCAGAGGGTTAGATTTAGTCTTTTAGCACTCTTGATGATGTAATGAGACATGGTACCATGGTGTAGAAGCAAGTCAAAGTAAGACACAAACATTATAGCTTATCCAACAGTACTATTAGTTCTTAGAATCTCATACGAGTTTCGCATAGAAATTTGGGAGTTGTAGCAGGAAGACAAAATGGTAGCTTAAACAACACCTATCGATGTGAATATGAAGAATCAATGCGTTCACTGACAAGGATATGGCCGTTTGTCATAGCCGAGTTATGACTCTTCAAAAAAAAAATGAAAGTGAATAGGAGTGTTAAAGTGTATTCAATGGAGTTGAATCTCTTACAATTGCTTTGAGATGTTCAAGAGGAACTATAGAGAACTGTTGTCGTGTTTGCAAGAGGTTTGAGTGACAAAACTTCATCAGAGGGTTGGATTTAGTCTTTTAGCACTCTTGATGACGTAATGAAACATGCTACCATGGTGCAGAAGCAAGTCAAAGTAAGAAACAAGCATTATAGCTTATCCCACAGTTCTATTAGTTCTTATAACCTCATAGCAGTTTCTAATAGTAAATTTAGGAGTTGTTGCAAGAAGACACAAGTGGAAGCATAAACTACACCTATTGATGTGAATATGAAGAATCAATGCTTTCAGTGACATGGATTTTGCAATTTTCAAGATGATAGTCCTGGAAACAGAGTTATGACCCTTCAAGATACAAATGAGAGTGAATAGATGTGTTGAAGTGTATTCAATGGAGTCGGATCTCTTACAATTGCTTTGAGAATATCAAGATGAACTATAGAGAGCTATTGTCGTCTTTGTAAGAGGTTTGAGTGACAAAACTTCATCAGAGGGTTTGATTTAGTCTTTTAGCACTCTTGATGATGTAATGAAACATGGTACCATGGTGTAGACGCAAGTCACAGTAAGAAACAAGCATTATAGCTTATCCAACAATATTATTAGTTCTTAGAATCTCATCTGAAGTTTAGCATAGAAATTTGGAAGTTGTAGCAAGAAGACAAAATGGTAGCTTAAACAACACCTATCGATGTGAATATGAAGAATCAATGCCTTCACCGACAAGGATATGGCCGTTGTCAAGCTGATAGTCCTCGAAACAGAGTTATGACTCTTCAAAATACAAATGAGAGTCAATAGGAGTGTTAAAGTGTATTCAATGGAGTTGAATCTCTTACAATTGCTTTGAGATGTTCAAGAGGAACTATAGAGAACTGTTGTCGTGTTTGCAAGAGGTTTGAGTGATAAAACTTCATCAGAGAGTTAGATTCAGTATTTTAGCACTCTTGATGACGTGATAAAACATGCTACCATGGTGCAAGAAGCAAGTCAAAGTAAGAAACAAGCATTATAGCTTATCCCACAGTTCTATTAGTTCTTAGAACCTCATAGCAGTTTCTAATAGTAAATTTAGGAGTTGTTGCAAGAAGACACAAGTGGAAGCATCAACAATACCTATTGATGTGAATATGAAGAATCAATGCTTTCAGTGACATGGATTTTGCAATTTTCAAGATGATAGTCCTGGAAACAGAGTTATGACCCTTCAAGATACAAATGAGAGTGAATAGATGTGTTGAAGTGTATTCAATGGAGTCGGATCTCTTACAATTGCTTTGAGATGATCAAGATGAACTATACAGAGCTATTGTCGTCTTTGTAAGAGGTTTGAGTGACAAAACTTCATCAGAGGGTTTGATTTAGTATTTTAGCACTCTTGATGACGTAATGAAACATGGTACCATGGTGTAGAAGCAAGTCACAGTAAGAAACAAGCATTATAGCTTATCCAACAGTACTATTAGTTCTTAGAATCTCATACGAATTTCGCATAGAAATTTGGGAGTTGTAGCAAGAAGACAAAATGGTAGCTTAAACAACACCAATCGATGTGAATATGAAGAATCAATGCCTTCACCGACAAGGATATGGCCGTTGTCAAGCTGATAGTCCTCGAAACAGAGTTATGACTCTTCAAAATACAAATGAGAGTTAATAGGAGTGTTGAAGTGTATTCAATGGAGTTGAATCTCTTACAATTGCTTTGAGATGTTCAAAAGGAACTATAGAGAACTGTTGTCGTGTTTGCAATAGGTTTGAGTGATAAAACTTCATCAGAGAGTTAGATTCAGTATTTTAGCACTCTTGATGACGTGATGAAACATGCTACCATGGTGCAGAAGCAAGTCAAAGTAAGAAACAAGCATTATAGCTTATCCCACAGTTCTATTAGTTCTTAGAACCTCATAGCAGTTTCTAATAGTAAATTTAGGAGTTGTTGCAAGAAGACACAAGTGGAAGCATAAACAACACCTATTGATTAGTGACATGGATTTTGCAATTTTCAAGATGATAGTCCTGGAAACAGAGTTATGACCCTTCAAGATACAAATGAGAGTGAATAGATGTGTTGAAGTGTATTCAATGGAGTCGGATCTCTTACAATTGCTTTGAGATGATCAAGATGAACTATAGAGAGCTATTGTCATCTTAGTAAGAGGTTTGAGTGACAAAACTTCATCAGAGGGTTAAATTTAGTCTTTTAGCACTCCTTATGATGTAATGAAACATGGTACCATGGTGTAGAAGCAAGTCAAAGTAAGACACAAACATTATAGCTTATCCACCAGTACTATTAGTTCTTAGAATCTCATACGAGTTTCGCATAGAAATTTGGGAGTTGTAGCAAGAAGACAAAATGGTAGCTTAAACAACACCTATCGATGTGAATATGAAGAATCAATGCCTTCACTGACAAGGATATGGCCGTTGTCAAGCTGATAGTCCTCGAAACAGAGTTATGACTCTTCAAAATACAAATGAGAGTCAATAGGAGTGTTGAAGTGTATTCAATGGAGTTGAATCTCTTACAATTGCTTTGAGATGTTTAAGAGGAACTATAGAGAACTGTTGTCGTGTTTGCAAGAGGTTTGAGTGATAAAACTTCATCAGAGAGATAGATTCAGTATTTTAGCACTCTTGATGACGTGATGAAACATGCTACCATGGTGCAGAAGCAAGTCAAAGTAAGAAACAAGCATTATAGCTTATCCACAGTTCTATTAGTTCTTAGAACCTCATAGAGTTTTTTAATAGTAAATTTAGGAGTTGTTGCAAGAAGACACAAGTGGAAGCATAAACAACACCTATTGATGTGAATATATAGAATCAATGCTTTCAGTGACATGGATTTTGCAATTTTCAAGATGATAGTCCTGGAAACAGAGTTATGACCCTTCAAGATACAAATGAGAGTGAATAGATGTGTTGAAGTGTATTCAATGGAGTCGGATCTCTTACAATTGCTTTGAGAATATCAAGATGAACTATAGAGAGCTATTGTCGTCTTTGTAAGAGGTTTGAGTGACAAAACTTCATCAGAGGGTTTGATTTAGTCTTTTAGCACTCTTGATGATGTAATGAAACATGGTACCATGGTGTAGAAGCAAGTCACAGTAAGAAACAAGCATTATAGCTTATCCAACAGTACTATTAGTTCTTAGAATCTCATACGAGTTTCGCATAGAAATTTGGAAGTTGTAGCAAGAAGACAAAATGGTAGCTTAAACAACACCTATCGATGTGAATATGAAGAATCAATGCCTTCACCGACAAGGATATGGCCGTTGTCAAGCTGATAGTCCTCGAAACAGAGTTATGACTCTTCAAAATACAAATGAGAGTCAATAGGAGTGTTAAAGTGTATTCAATGGAGTTGAATCTCTTACAATTGCTTTGAGATGTTCAAGAGGAACTATAGAGAACTGTTGTCGTGTTTGCAAGAGGTTTGAGTGATAAAACTTCATCAGAGAGTTAGATTCAGTATTTTAGCACTCTTGATGACGTGATAAAACATGCTACCATGGTGCAGAAGCAAGTCAAAGTAAGAAACAAGCATTATAGCTTATCCCACAGTTCTATTAGTTCTTAGAACCTCATAGCAGTTTCTAATAGTAAATTTAGGAGTTGTTGCAAGAAGACACAAGTGGAAGCATAAACAACACCTATTGATGTGAATATATAGAATCAATGCTTTCAGTGACATGGATTTTGCAATTTTCAAGATGATAGTCCTGGAAACAGAGTTATGACCCTTCAAGATACAAATGAGAGTGAATAGATGTGTTGAAGTGTATTCAATAGAGTCGGATCTCTTACAATTGCTTTGAGATGATCAAGATGAACTATAGAGAGCTATTGTCGTCTTAGTAAGAGGTTTGAGTGACAAAACTTCATCAGAGGGTTAGATTTAGTCTTTTAGCACTCTTGATGATGTAATGAGACATGGTACCATGGTGTAGAAGCAAGTCAAAGTAAGACACAAACATTATAGCTTATCCAACAGTACTATTAGTTCTTAGAATCTCATACGAGTTTCGCATAGAAATTTGGGAGTTGTAGCAAGAAGACAAAATGGTAGCTTAAACAACACCTATCGATGTGAATATGAAGAATCAATGCCTTCACTGACAAGGATATGGCCGTTGTCAAGCTGATAGTCCTCGAAACAGAGTTATGACTCTTCAAAATACAAATGAGAGTCAATAGGAGTGTTAAAGCGTATTCAATGGAGTTGAATCTCTTACAATTGCTTTGAGATGTTCAAGAGGAACTATACAGAACTGTTGTCGTGTTTGCAAGAGGTTTGAGTGATAAAACTTCATCAGAGAGTTAGATTCAGTATTTTAGCACTCTTGATGACGTGATGAAACATGCTACCATGGTGCAGAAGCAAGTCAAAGTAAGAAACAAGCATTATAGCTTATCCCACAGTTCTATTAGTTCTTATAACCTCATAGCAGTTTCTAATAGTAAATTTAGGAGTTGTTGCAAGAAGACACAAGTGGAAGCATAAACAACACCTATTGATGTGAATATGAAGAATCAATGCTTTCAGTGACATGGATTTTGCAATTTTCAAGATGATAGTCCTGGAAACAGAGTTATGACCCTTCAAGATACAAATGAGAGTGAATAGATGTGTTGAAGTGTATTCAATGGAGTCGGATCTCTTACAATTGCTTTGAGATGATCAAGATGAACTATAGAGAGCTATTGTCGTCTTAGTAAGAGGTTTGAGTGACAAAACTTCATCAGAGGGTTAGATTTAGTCTTTTAGCACTCCTTATGATGTAATGAAACATGGTACCATGGTGTAGAAGCAAGTCAAAGTAAGAAACAAGCATTATAGCTTATCCAACAGTACTATTAGTTCTTAGAATCTCATACGAGTTTCGCATAGAAATTTGGGAGTTGTAGCAAGAAGACAAAATGGTAGCTTAAACAACACCTATCGATGTGAATATGAAGAATCAATGCCTTCACTGACAAGGATATGGCCGTTGTCAAGCTGATAGTCCTCGAAACAGAGTTATGACTCTTCAAAATACAAATGAGAGTCAATAGGAGTGTTGAAGTGTATTCAATGGAGTTGAATCTCTTACAATTGCTTTGAGATGTTCAAGAGGAACTATAGAGAACTGTTGTCGTGTTTGCAATAGGTTTGAGTGATAAAACTTCATCAGAGAGTTAGATTCAGTATTTTAGCACTCTTGATGACATGATGAAACATGCTACCATGGTGTAGAAGCAAGTCACAGTAAGAAACAAGCATTATAGCTTATCCAACAGTACTATTAGTTCTTAGAATCTCATACGAGTTTTTTAATAGTAAATTTAGGAGTTGTTGCAAGAAGACACAAGTGGAAGCATAAACAACACCTATTGATGTGAATATATAGAATCAATGCTTTCAGTGACATGGATTTTGCAATTTTCAAGATGATAGTCCTGGAAACAGAGTTATGACCCTTCAAGATACAAATGAGAGTGAATAGATGTGTTGAAGTGTATTCAATGGAGTCGGATCTCTTACAATTGCTTTGAGAATATCAAGATGAACTATAGAGAGCTATTGTCGTCTTTGTAAGAGGTTTGAGTGACAAAACTTCATCAGAGGGTTTGATTTAGTCTTTTAGCACTCTTGATGATGTAATGAAACATGGTACCATGGTGTAGAAGCAAGTCACAGTAAGAAACAAGCATTATAGCTTATCCAACAGTACTATTAGTTCTTAGAGTCTCATACGAGTTTCGCATAGAAATTTGGAAGTTGTAGCAAGAAGACAAAATGGTAGCTTAAACAACACCTATCGATGTGAATATGAAGAATCAATGCCTTCACCGACAAGGATATGGCCGTTGTCAAGCTGATAGTCCTCGAAACAGAGTTATGACTCTTCAAAATACAAATGAGAGTCAATAGGAGTGTTAAAGTGCATTCAATGGAGTTGAATCTCTTACAATTGCTTTGAGATGTTCAAGAGGAACTATAGAGAACTGTTGTCGTGTTTGCAAGAGGTTTGAGTGATAAAACTTCATCAGAGAGTTAGATTCAGTATTTTAGCACTCTTGATGACGTGATAAAACATGCTACCATGGTGCAGAAGCAAGTCAAAGTAAGAAACAAGCATTATAGCTTATCCCACAGTTCTATTAGTTCTTAGAACCTCATAGCAGTTTCTAATAGTAAATTTAGGAGTTGTTGCAAGAAGACACAAGTGGAAGCATAAACAACACCTATTGATGTGAATATGAAGAATCAATGCTTTCAGTGACATGGATTTTGCAAATTTCAAGATGATAGTCCTGGAAACAGAGTTATGACCCTTCAAGATACAAATGAGAGTGAATAGATGTGTTGAAGTGTATTCAATGGAGTCGGATCTCTTACAATTGCTTTGAGATGATCAAGATGAACTATAGAGAGCTATTGTCGTCTTTGTAAGAGGTTTAAGTGACAAAACTTCATCAGAGGGTTTGATTTAGTATTTTAGCACTCTTGATGACGTAATGAAACATGGTACCATGGTGTAGAAGCAAGTCATAGTAAGAAACAAGCATTATAGCTTATCCAACAGTACTATTAGTTCTTAGAATCTCATACGAATTTCGCATAGAAATTTGGGAGTTGTAGCAAGAAGACAAAATGGTAGCTTAAACAACACCTATCGATGTGAATATGAAGAATCAATGCCTTCACCGACAAGGATATGGCCGTTGTCAAGCTGATAGTCCTCGAAACAGGGTTATGACTCTTCAAGATACAAATGAGAGTCAATAGGAGTGTTGAAGTGTATTCAATGGAGTTGAATCTCTTACAATTGCTTTGAGATGTTCAAGAGGAATTATAGAGAACTGTTGTCGTGTTTGCAAGAGGTTTGAGTGATAAAACTTCATCAGAGAGTTAGATTCAGTATTTTAGCACTCTTGATGACGTGATGAAACATGCTACCATGGTGCAGAAGCAAGTCAAAGTAAGAAACAAGCATTATAGCTTATCCCACAGTTCTATTAGTTCTTATAACCTCATAGCAGTTTCTAATAGTAAATTTAGGAGTTGTTGCAAGAAGACACAAGTGGAAGCATAAACAACACCTATTGATGTGAATATGAAGAATCAATGCTTTCAGTGACATGGATTTTGCAATTTTCAAGATGATAGTCCTGGAAACAGAGTTATGACCCTTCAAGATACAAATGAGAGTGAATAGATGTGTTGAAGTGTATTCAATGGAGTCGGATCTCTTACAATTGCTTTGAGAATATCAAGATGAACTATAGAGAGCTATTGTCGTCTTTATAAGAGGTTTGAGTGACAAAACTTCATCAGAGGGTTTGATTTAGTCTTTTAGCACTCTTGATGATGTAATGAAACATGGTACCATGGTGTAGAAGCAAGTCACAGTAAGAAACAAGCATTATAGCTTATCCAACAGTACTATTAGTTCTTAGAATCTCATACGAGTTTCGCATAGAAATTTGGAAGTTGTAGCAAGAAGACAAAATGGTAGCTTAAACAACACCTATCGATGTGAATATGAAGAATCAATGCCTTCACCGACAAGGATATGGCCGTTGTCAAGCTGATAGTCCTCAAAACAGAGTTATGACTCTTCAAAATACAAATGAGAGTCAATAGACGTGTTAAAGTGTATTCAATGGAGTTGAATCTCTTACAATTGCTTTGAGATGTTCAAGAGGAACTATAGAGAACTGTTGTCATGTTTGCAAGAGGTTTGAGTGATAAAACTTCATCAGAGAGTTAGATTCAGTATTTTAGCACTCTTGATGACGTGATGAAACATGCTACCATGGTGCAGAAGCAAGTCAAAGTAAGAAACAAGCATTATAGCTTATCCCACAGTTCTATTAGTTCTTAGAACCTCATAGCAGTTTCTAATAGTAAATTTAGGAGTTGTTGCAAGAAGACACAAGTGGAAGCATAAACAACACCTATTGATGTGAATATGAAGAATCAATGCTTTCAGTGACATGGATTTTGCAATTTTCAAGATGATAGTCCTGGAAACAGAGTTATGACCCTTCAAGATACAAATGAGAGTGAATAGATGTGTTGAAGTGTATTCAATGGAGTCGGATCTCTTACAATTGCTTTGAGATGATCAAGATGAACTATAGAGAGCTATTGTCGTCTTTGTAAGAGGTTTGAGTGACAAAACTTCATCAGAGGGTTTGATTTAGTCTTTTAGCACTCTTGATGACGTAATGAAACATGGTACCATGGTGTAGAAGCAAGTCACAGTAAGAAACAAGCATTATAGCTTATCCAACAGTACTATTAGTTCTTAGAATCTCATACGAATTTCGCATAGAAATTTGGGAGTTGTAGCAAGAAGACAAAACGGTAGCTTAAACAACACCTATCGATGTGAATATGAAGAATCAATGCCTTCACCGACAAGGATATGGCCGTTGTCAAGCTGATAGTCCTCGAAACAGAGTTATGACTCTTCAAAATACAAATGAGAGTTAATAGGAGTGTTGAAGTGTATTCAATGGAGTTGAATCTCTTACAATTGCTTTGAGATGTTCAAAAGGAACTATAGAGAACTGTTGTCGTGTTTGCAATAGGTTTGAGTGATAAAACTTCATCAGAGAGTTAGATTCAGTATTTTAGCACTCTTGATGACGTGATGAAACATGCTACCATGGTGCAGAAGCAAGTCAAAGTAAGAAACAAGCACTATAGCTTATCCCATAGTTCTATTAGTTCTTAGAACCTCATAGCAGTTTCTAATAGTAAATTTAGGAGTTGTTGCAAGAAGACACAAGTGGAAGCATAAACAACACCTATTGATTAGTGACATGGATTTTGCAATTTTCAAGATGATAGTCCTGGAAACAGAGTTATGACCCTTCAAGATACAAATGAGAGTGAATAGATGTGTTGAAGTGTATTCAATGGAGTCGGATCTCTTACAATTGCTTTGAGATGATCAAGATGAACTATAGAGAGCTATTGTCATCTTAGTAAGAGGTTTGAGTGACAAAACTTCATCAGAGGGTTAAATTTAGTCTTTTAGCACTCCTTATGATGTAATGAAACATGGTACCATGGTGTAGAAGCAAGTCAAAGTAAGACACAAACATTATAGCTTATCCACCAGTACTATTAGTTCTTAGAATCTCATACGAGTTTCGCATAGAAATTTGGGAGTTGTAGCAAGAAGACAAAATGGTAGCTTAAACAACACCTTTAGTTGGTATAAGTTTTTCATTAAACTCTTTTATATAGGGTAGACTATTCGTATGTTGTTTTCGTTCCCAAAATGCATTGGGTAGATCAGAACATACTTGTTTGATTAATTCGTTTTCGATAGTTTTTATTTTGTTAATTATATAAGGAGATTTTAATTGTTCTTCTAATTTTTTGTAAGATATTTCTTCTTGTAGATATTGAATATGTTTATGTTTTCCATTTATTAAGTTGATTGTTTTTTGTATTGTATTATGTTGGAGTTCTAATATTTCTTTAGTTTTCATAGGTAATAAAAATTCGAATAACATTTTTGTTCCTATAACTTTTGTAGTTATTCCGTATTCAGATACTTTAAAAGGATAAATTTGCGTAAAAAATGGTGTTCCTAATATTACTTCTTGTGTTAAATCTTTAACTAAGATAAATTGGTTTTAAAACAATATCCTTGATTACAGATTTTTTGCATGGTAATTTATATTTTACTTTTAAATTGCTTCCATTAGCGCGCTTAGGCGTTCAAAGTAGTTTCTCATAAAATTTAGTGGGTACAAGACCCTCACGAATACAGTTATAATCAGCACCAGAATCTAGTAATGCAATTGTATTAATTTTGAAATCATGTCCTATATGTAATGTTATTTTGGTATACCATTTTTGATAATTAATTTTATTGATGTTTTGTATATATTCTTCGTTTTGTGATATGTGACTATTATCATTTTGTGGATCTTGATTACTTGAAGATGCTTGATTAGGATTTGATGATTCTATTAAAGATAAGCGAGCATCTGTTTGTAATTGTTTTAGATCTTGTTGGTTAACAATTATTTGTAAGTCTTTTATTTGTGTTTTAAGTTGTTTAACTTCATGTTGTAATTCGCCAGTTGTTACTTGTTTAAATAAACTTTGAGTTGGATATTTTTCAAATATTTTGTTTAAACTAAATGGTTGAGGAGTAGCTAATTGATTTTCTTGATATATAATATCCTTTAATTTTGTTAAATATTCCCTTCTTGTATTAGAATCATTTATTTTGTCTATAATGTCTAATAGGAATTGTTTATTATTATCTTTGGTTATTACGTTGATTACATTACAATTACATAAATTATCAGAAACTTCTTGTGATTCGGTAGAAGAATCACTTAAGTTTTCTATTTCATTTATTGAATTATTGCTAGAAGATTCATTTTCTGATAATTCAGATTCTGATATTAGTAATTTTGTTAACTTTTCTTGAATATCAGGTTGATCTTGAAATATTTCATTTATCTTTTTCTTCATTTTACATTCCGTGGACCTATGTCCAGGACGCTATAATTCCAACAAACTATATTATTAGTAGATTTATATTTGTTATATTTATTAAATGGTTTCTTTTGAAACTTCTTTGGTTTTGGATAATTTGAAGGGTTTTGATAATGTTTTGGTTTTGGATAATACTTGATATCATTTGATCTCTTTTGCCTAAATTTTAAACGTTTAATTCTTGATGGTGGATTAAGCCTTGAATATCCATATTGTTCAGCAAAACTAACCCATCGTGCTTTTTAAATTTGTATTTATCATTTCGCTTTTTATCTTTATGTTCTTGACATAAGGCTAAACCTTCCTTTTTAATGAACGCAAATAATTGACCATAAGTTATTGTATTCCAAGGGACTGGTTGTCCTCCAGAATACTCTTTTAATTTATTGATTATTTTTTCAGCAAAAAAGGATGGTAATCCCGAAATAAATCGTTCTTTCCAAAAAGGTTGATTACAATCTTTTCTTTGAAATATATTAGTTATAAAAATATCCTTATACCATTTAAAGTCGCCCAAAGTAGGACATCTTAAATTGGTTAAAATTATTTTTTTACTTTCGGATTCTTCATTAGGATTTCCGACAAAATGCATGGTTATTGTATGAATTAAGACTTCTACTGCATTTTGATGTTCTACTTCTTCAATGAAACCGTCATTATCTTCTATTTTTCTTATTTCTACATGATTAATTATTGAATCTTGAGTAGGTACGTCTAGCGAGTTATCCCACCAATATTTTAAAGCTCCAGGAAAACCAGTTATTAATAATACGCATGCTTGTTTATCAGAATTGCCTCTAGCTTTATAGGATATAGAAGCCATTCCCATTTCTTGTAATACAGACATAATTTGGTATTCCGATTTGCCATCTATATTCCATTCATATATACCATCTCCAGTGTATACATTTCTATTTTGATTATATTGTTCTTCATATAGTAAGTCGGGTGGAGTATGTCTTTTATAATAAGGTTTATTTGATCTTATTTTGTTTCTTATACGATTTATTTCTTGATTATCATTATCGGATTGAGTTGAGGATTGAATAGATTCATTATCGTTTTCGCCGATATTGTTTATTCCTTTACCTTTGTCTAAATTTGCTAATCTAGATGCGATTGATTTTAATATTTCATTTTCAGGAAATATTACTTGTCTATTTATTGGTTTAAATATAGGTGTAGACGTAGATGAAAAAGGATGTTGCATACTTTGATCTAATTTATTATATTCATTCAGTATTTAATTTATGATCTATTTGATCTACTTGCTTTGATATTGTATATAATATTTGACTTTGATAGTTATTTTGTTGATAAATAGATTTAATGTCTTGTAATAGGACGGGTTCTTTATCGTCTCTATTTGCACCAGTTTTAAATGGCGTGGCTATAATTTGTCTTTTTGGTGTATTTATTTTTAAATCTTTTAACGGGGGATGTATTGATTTAGTTTTAGATCCATCTACTTGTTCCCATAATTGTCCTAAAGATGAACTTGTATTAATTGTTTTAAATGGGTAATCTATGTTATACGCTATTGAATATGTTTCAAACCATATAAAAAATGGAATATCTATTTCTTTTAGCAGCATACAATTGTACCATTTTTCTCTATATTCTAGTGTTTGTTGTTTAGAAAACGTATTGAAATACCAGTTTCTCTTATCATCATTTTCTTTTGAATAGAAATCTTCTTTGATATATTGTTTATTGATTGCATATTCTTTTGTAATTACATTAATAGATTTAAAATCTGAATGTGTAGGTGATGTTGCATATAAGTTACTATTCGGTTCAGCAATAGGTGCTTTAAATTTAATGTCTTGTTTATCACTTTGATTGACGCTTTCTACTTCTGAATCTGTGCTCGATTGTTCAGAACGAAATTCAGAAAAGAAGGTCGAGAATAATATGAACTTATTTTTGGTGGAATAGGTTCTCTAAACGATCCGAATTGTAGTATTATTTTTCCGTCTCTGTTCTATTATATTTGAAAAATTTCTTTGTTCAAAGTTTCTAGGAGGTTGAGGAATTTCGAGTTTCCATTGATCTGGAATGGTTAATTCATTCCATTTTAATTGTTTAGGTGCGTATGTTGCGCTTTGGTGTATCCTTACTATGTACTGCTAATATAGTTGTTTCACCTTTATCATCTTGTAATAAACATCTTGGATTAAATTCAGAAGTTGATTGTTTAAAGTAAATTCGATATAGTATTAAGTAACCATGTCGCTCACTTTGGAATTTTACTTCTGGTAGATGGACATTTAATACCAATGTATTGAGTATAGTTGAATCATGTAAACTTACTTGAAAATTAGGAGCACAATTAAAATAAATTGCTCCGTTACATAGATTCGATTGGACTGCTCCAAGAAGCGAGTCTTCAAATTTTAATAGTGTTTTATCTCTTAATAGCATAAGTATTGGTGAATCAATACCATTTCTTGATAATGGTTTAATTGCAATTTGGACTAATCCAAAATGAAGGTAATTAAATCCTTTTTGCTTATATTTTTCTAAAGCAACTGATGATAGCAGTTTAATTTCTTCAAATTCATTTTGTAAAGATATTGTTTGTTCGTGTTCTTTGATTGCATAAGCGGTCTTAAAATCAAAAGTACCAATTTGATATATATGTTCTGGATTAATATGAGGTAGTTTATTCTTTGATAACTCATGATTAAAGGTTGTTATTTTTGTCATAATTTCTCTTGAGTTAATTGTAGTATGAGATGTAGATGGTGCATGTTTGGATTTAAAAAACTTTCTAATTGAAGACGCCATGTTT
>CM051371.1:2398074-2497868 GCA_028015245.1 Cardamine occulta
GCTGGTGGTGGAGTAGATGGCTTGGTTTTAGAAGTAGAGGATGCATGAAGTTGATCTGGTTTAAGGAGGGGATTGATTTAGAGACAGCTTTTACAGCTGTGTGAACTTTTTGCTTATTTGGAAGAATTTTTGAATATTGGTTAGAGAACAACGGTCCAGCTTAAACTTGTCCCACCATTTGATGCGTTCCGCTCGGTGTAAGGAACAGGGCATGCTAGGGAGAAAGAGAGCAATGTTGAAATGCCATGAACATATCCATGGGATTCCCATGTCAATATGAAAGGAAATAATGTTGAGAGACCCAACAGGCTGTTGATTAATATGTTTGAGATAATAGGGGTAAGAGGTTTTGAAAAGATCGGTTGGGTAGATGTCATTGGTAGGACTCCAGCCAATGCCACCATTCAGTAGAACCAGCCATGGATAGTTTTGGTGTTACGATCAAAGGAAATAAACCAGGAATGATCGTAGGGTCTTAAGTAAAGGAGGTTCAGAAAGAAGCATTGATATAATCAATATAGGAGTAGCCGTTAATATGGTAGCCATGGCAGAGAAAGATTTGGTAGTATGGGTATTGAATGAAACCAAGCTCTTGAATAGATTGGATACGTAAGAATTTTGCAAGTTGAATAGGATATGAGATTGGGATCAGTTTTTGGCGGTGGTGATGAGTATTCGACTGGAACTGGAGTCTACTTAGAATATACTCATAGAAGGTTCTATTTTTGAGTACATTATCAGTAGGGATAAAGACCGGCTCGTCATAAAAGACACGATTGGTAAATATTTGGAGTTCTTTGAGGGTAATAGGTTTTGTATAGTGGGTAGTTAATAGATGTTGTTTCTGTGGTTTGAGGAAGTAATTTGATTTGGTAGTGGTTTGAATAGGAGAAGATAGTTGAGAAGAAGTTTGGCCTTTTGAGGTGGTTACCGATTTACATAAGAAAGAGGAGGAAATTGCAAGCTAGAAAGTATTTTGAATACTCAGAGGTTTACCCTGAAGATGGGGTTGGTTTTGATATAATCCGATGCAGTCATCGGTTTCTTACTTTAGGATCCGTCATCTTGAATAGCCTTTTGTTGAATATCGGTTGTTTTTCCCTCAAATATTCTCTTGTTAGAAAATCAGGTAAAGAATTATTTTCGCTTTTAATATATTGGATATCAAAATCAAATACAGATAATATAGCTTGCCAACGGGCAAATATTTGTTTAGAGACTAAATTTTTAACATCCTTTTGTAATATTTCTTTGTCGATTTACAACAACCCGTAGTAGGAATTTTTTATTGATTAAATCATCTTGAAATTTTGAAATACAATTAATTATGGAAAGTACTTTTTTAACTGTTGAATAAGCTTGTTGGGGTCCTAACCAGACCTTAATGAAAACGTATTATAGATTCTTTACTCGACTCGTAGAGTTTCTGTTTTAGAATGCCTCCATAACCTACTTCTGAAGCATCAATCTCAACTATCATACTAGCTTCGAGGATTAGGAATTGACAGACATGGTAAGGTTTTTTACTTGCAATTTAACTTGTTTTACTAACTTAGTATGCTGATTTGTCCATGGTTTAGGTTTTTTTTGTAATCGTTGACATCATGGTTGCATAGTTTTTCTCAAATTGGGTAGAAAGTCTGAAACATAGTTTAGACAACCTAGAAATCGCTAGAAGTTGAGTTTTTTCTCTTAATTGCCTGGGAATTTGTCGGCAAACTCAATTGATCTTGATATGGGCGTCATAGTTCCTTGATATATATTATGTCCTAAGAATCTTACGATAGTTTGAAATAAATTCATTTTTTATTTGGAGAAAACTAATCCATTGGTTTTCACTATATTTAAAAATGTATTTAAATGACTAAAGTGTTGATCAATCGATGTTGAGTATATTAAGACATCATCTATATAGACTATAAGCTAATGTTGATGAACTGTTGAATATATCATTCATAATGTGTTGAAATTCAGATGGAGCATTTTTAAGACCGAATGGCATTACGTTCCATTCGGAATGACCAAAAGGTATCTGTAAATGCTGTTTTGTATTTATCTTGTTCGGCAATTTGTATTTGCCAGTAACCCGCTTTTCATATCAAATTTTGAAAAGATTTTTGCATTGTATAATCGCTTTAATAAATCTCTTTTATTGGGTATCGGATATCTAATCCATTGTAGGACGTCATTCAGTGGTTTGTAATTAATGACCAGTCGTGGTACTCCACGCTTTTTTCAGAATGCATTGTTTACATAAAATGCTGCACAACTCCAAGGTGACTTGGATGGTCTAATTAATTTTTTATTTAATAAATCTTGTATTTCTTTTGACATTGTTCTAATAATGTTTTATTCATTTGAATAGGTCTTGCTTTAGTTGGTATAAGTTTTTCATTAAATTCTTTTTATATAGGGTAGACTAACCAGATATGTTGTTTTCGCTCCCAAAATGCATTGGGTAGATCAGAACATACTTGTTTGATTAATTCGTTCTCGATCTTTTTTATTTTGTTAATTATATAAGGAGATTTTAATTGTTCTTCTAATTTTTTGTAAGATATTTCTTCTTGTAGATATTGAATATGTTTATGTTTTCCATTTATTAAGTTGATTGTTTTTTGTATTGTATTATGTTGGAGTTCTAATATTTCTTTAGTTTTCATAGGTAATAAAAATTGAATAACATTTTTGTTCCTATAACTTTTGTAGTTATTCAGTATTCAGATACTTTTAAAAGGATAAATTTGCGTAAAAAATGGTGTTCCTAATATTACTTCTTGTGTTAAATCTTTAACTAAGATAAATTGGTTTTAAAACAATATCCTTGATTACAGATTTTTATGCATGGTAATTTATATTTTACTTTTAAATTGCTTCCATTGTCACTTAGGCGTTCAAGTAGTTTCTCATAAAATTTAGTGGGTACAAGACCCTCACGAATACAGTTATAATCAGCACCAGAATCTAGTAATGCAATTGTATTAATTTTGAAATCATGTCCTATATGTAATGTTATTTTGGTATACCATTTTGATAATTAATTTTATTGATGTTTTGTATATATTCTTCGTTTTTGTGATATGTGACTATTATCATTTTGTGGATCTTGATTACTTGAAGATGCTTGATTAGGATTTGATGATTCTATTAAAGATAAGCTGAGCATCTGTTTGTAATTGTTTTAGATCTTGTTGGTTAACAATTATTTGTAAGTCTTTTATTTGTGTTTTAAGTTGTTTAACTTCATGTTGTAATTCGCCAGTTGTTACTTGTTTAAATAAACTTTGAGTTGGATATTTTTCAAATATTTTGTTTAAACTAAATGGTTGAGGAGTAGCTAATTGATTTTCTTGATATATAATATCCTTTAATTTTGTTAAATATTCCCTTTTTGTATTAGGATCATTTATTTTGTCTATAATGTCTAATAGGAATTGTTTATTATTATCTTTGGTTATTACGTTGATTACATTACAATTACATAAATTATCAGAAACTTCTTGTGATTCGTAGAAGAATCACTTAAGTTTTCTATTTCATTTATTGAATTATTGCTAGAAGATTCATTTTTCGATAATTCAGATTCTGATATTAGTAATTTTGTTAACTTTTCTTGAATATCAGGTTGATCTTGAAATATTTCATTTATCTTTTCTTTATTTTACATTCCGTGGACCTATGTCCAGGACCGTTATAATTCCAACAAACTATATTATTAGTAGATTTATATTTGTTATATTTATTAAATGGTTTCTTTTGAAACTTCTTTGGTTTTGGATAATTTGAAGGGTTTTGATAATGTTTTGGTTTTGGATAATACTTGATATCATTTGATCTCTTTTGCCTAAATTTTAAACATTTAATTCTTGATGGTGGATTAAGCCTTGAATATCCATATTGTTCGCAAAACGAACCCATCGTGGTTTTAAATTTGTATTTATCATTTCGCTTTTTATCTTTATGTTCTTGACATAAGGCTAAACCTTCCTTTTTAATGAATGCAAATAATTGACCATAAGTTATTACAATCTTTTCTTTGAAATATATTAGTTATAAAAATATCCTTATACCATTTAAAGTCGCCCAAAGTAGGACATCTTAAATTGGTTAAAATTATTTTTTTACTTTCGGATTTTTCATTAGGATTTCCGACAATATGCATGGTTATTGTATGAATTAAGACTTCTACTGCATTTTGATGTTCTACTTCTTCAATGAAACCGTCATTATCTTCTATTTTTCTTATTTCTACATGATTAATTATTGAATCTTGAGTAGGTACGTCTAGCGAGTTATCCCACCAATATTTTAAAGCTCCAAAGAAACCAGTTATCAATAATACGCATGCTTGTTTATCAGAATTGCCTCTAGCTTTATAGGATATAGAAGCCATTCCCATTTCTTGTAATACAGACATAATTTGGTATTCCGATTTGCCATCTATATTCCATTCATATATACCATCTCCAGTGTATACATTTCTATTTTGATTATATTGTTTTTCATATAGTAAGTCGGGGGGAAAATTTTTTTTTTTTAAAATATTTTTTTTTTTTTTTTTTTTTTTTTTTATTTTTTTTTTTTTTTTTATTTTAAAAAATAGAGGAGAAAATAAAATAGATTCATTATCGCTTTCGACAATATTGTTTATTCCTTTACCTTTGTCTAAATTTGCTAATCTAGATGCGATTGATTTTAATATTTCATTTTCGAGGAAATATTACTTGTCTATTTATTGGTTTAAATATAGGTGTAGACGTAGATAAAAAAGGATGTTGCATACTTTGATCTAATTTATTATATTCATTACGTATTTAATTTATGATCTATTTGATCTACTTGCTTTGATATTGTATATAATATTTGACTTTGATAGTTATTTTGTTGATAAATAGATTTAATGTCTTGTAATAGGACGGGTTCTTTATCGTCTCTATTTGCACCGTTTTAAATGCATGTGGCTATAATTTGTCTTTTTGGTGTATTTATTTTTAAATCTTTTAACGGGGGATGTATTGATTTAGTTTTAGATCCATCTACTTGTTCCCATAATTGTCCTAAAGATGAACTTGTATTAATTGTTTTAAATGGGTAATCTATGTTATACGCTATTGAATATGTTTCAAACCATATAAAAAATGGAATATCTATTTCTTTTAGCAGCATACAATTGTACCATTTTTCTCTATATTCTAGTGTTTGTTGTTTAGAAAACGTATTGAAATACCAGTTTCCTCTTATCATCATTTTCTTTTGAATAGAAATCTTCTTTGATATATTGTTTATTGATTGCATATTCTTTTTGTAATTACATTAATAGATTTAAAATCTGAATGTGTAGGTGATGTTGCATATAAGTTACTATTCGGTTCAGCAATAGGTGCTTTAAATTTAATGTCTTGTTTATCACTTTGATTGACGCTTTCTACTTCTGAATCTGTGCTCGATTGTCTGAAACGAAATTCAGAAAAAGAAGGTCGAGAATAATATGAACTTATTTTTGGTGGAATAGGTTCTCTAAACGATCCGAATTGTAGTATTATTTTTCCGTCTCTTCCTTCTATTATATTTGAAATATTTCTTTGTTCAAAGTTTCTAGGAGGTTGAGTAATTTCGAGTTTCCATTGATCTGGAATGGTTAATTCATTCCATTTTAATTGTTTAGGTGCGTATGTTGCGCTTGGTGTATCCTTACTATGTACTGCTAATATAGTTGTTTCACCTTTATCATCTTGTAATAAACATCTTGGATTAAATTCAGAAGTTGATTGTTTAAAGTAAATTCGATATAGTATTAAGTAACCATGTCGTTCACTTTGGAATTTTACTTCTGGTAGATGGACATTTAATACCAATGTATTGAGTATAGTTGAATCATGTAAACTTACTTGAAAATTAGGAGCACAATTAAAATAAATTGCTCCGTTACATAGATTCGATTGGACTGCTCCAAGAAGCGAGTCTTCAAATTTTAATAGTGTTTTATCTCTTAATAGCATAAGTATTGGTGAATCAATACCATTTCTTGATAATGGTTTAATTGCAATTTGGACTAATCCAAAATGAAGGTAATTAAAATAATCAAATCCGAAGCAAACGGCTCTCGGTAAAGAATAATCAAATCCGTTTATAGCTGATGCTTTGCTCAAAAGCATGTTAGATGTATAGACATCTAGATAAATTTATTCAATGTATATTCTAGTAGACTCTGTATCTTATGTATTTTAATTTGTATCTTATAAATCTTATGTACTATCCCTACGATAATAATAATCTACAGAGTATAGCTGTATGAAAAGTCTATATAAAGATGTATTTGAGAAATCAAGATCGCAACACCAAGCAAATGGGACCCACCTCCGACATATGGGACCCACTTAAACACGTATCGACTACGCAAATATCGGCAGCACTACAAGACGAAACGTAGCATCGCATTGACGCAAGCAATGACGCAACCAAGCACCCAGTTGCATCACATTGACGCAAGCAATGACGCAACGAAGCACCCAGTTTCCCCTATAAATACTCAACTCTACAAACGGAGGAAGCACGCGATTCTCTCGCACAACCTTCTCTGTCTAAAACAAAATCTCTCTAAAATCTCTCTACAAAGCTTCTAAGTTTTAAAGTTTGTAATTTTCAAAATTATTATATTATCTTAGTATCATCAAAAGCTAAAGTTCAAACTTATCATATCTCGCAAAATCTCAGAACAAAACTATTGTAAAATTTTCAAAAAATTTACTATTCAATATTTTCGCAGCTATTAAAAAAAAAAAAATCAGTGGTATCAGAGCCTAAAAAGATCTACATAAGCAGTAAAAAAAAAAACTTTTCTTCAAACCATCGTGCATAGTTTTTTTTAAAAACTTTTTCTAAACGAAACTCTCTCAAATTAAAAATATTTAAACCCATTCTAAGAAAGATTCCAGCCCTTCTACCTTAGCATCGCCACGATTGGTGTTCCGGCAGCAAGTCCTAAAGGCCGTAAGACCGTTAGGTGACGTAACGTGATTTTTTTTTTTGCAAAAATTAACATTAAAACAACATTAACATTCAAATACAATCCTACGCGGACTCGCCAAAAAAAAACTACCAGTTCTAAACAACACAGCGGAAACAAAAACAGCAAAAACCCCGAGTCCTAATCATCCTCCCCTCGACGCCTTCGACTCCACGATCACACCTTATCTTTACCTGCATCGACAAAAGTGATGCATCAACATTTGGAAATCCAAATGCTGAGTGAGAACGATCCTCCCAGCGACAGGTCATAGAAACCCACGCAACAATCAACAACAAGAAAATTAATACATCCTATTAATTTCTAAACGATTAAAATCACGCATGAAAATACTCCACAAAAGACACGACACGCGACCCCACGCGCGACAACTTGGCACAACCGAGCAGTTTTCCGAAACTACCCGAAAGGCGCCCGGATCGGTCGATCCCAAACCTGGATCGGTCGATCCCACTCCGGATCCAAAACACCGGACTCGCCGGATCGATCGATCCACTCACCGGATCGATCGATCTGCTCACCACCGACCGGGTCGATCGATTCAACCCCGGATCGGTCGATCCAATCTCGGAGCGATCGATCCACTCATGTACCGATCGTTCCAACACGATCTGAACAACCTTACAAACCAGAACACAAGGATCGGTCGATCCCAACCCTCGATCGATCGATCCCCAAGCCCTCGGCTAGAATCGACATTTTCGATTCCACCTGAAACCACTTAACGCCAACAACCCCTGACCAAACCACCTTCAGACCACAAACAAAACGCTACCAACAAGCCTTAACTATCACGGAATCAAGCATAAACACCCATGGATTTCCCAAAAATCCAAACCTGCAAACTCCCTTCAAACACCCCCCCAACAAGGTTTTCAGTAACCTCCTGGTCACGACTCACCTCGACAAATGGAAGAAACAAGCCTTTATGGAACTCCCCAAGCTTTAGAAGACTCCCTCCTTCCCTAGCCTTTCCGAGAACCAACAGCTCCAAGATCTCCTCTCTTACAAGCTTCTCCCAAGCTCACCCACAACAGATCCGAGCTCAAGAACTCTCTAGAACCCTTTCTCTTGCTTCCTTAGCTCACGGCAAGCCCACCCAAGCTCAGCCCCGCTCACGCCAACACTCACAAGCTTCAGCCCCTCTGTTCCTCCAAGCTCACAAGCTCACACACACAAGGAGAACAAGCTTCTTCACAAGAACTAAGCTTCACCAAGCTTACAAACCCACTTCTCTACTCTTTCCTCTCTCTCTCTCGCCAAACCAGCTCCCAAACTTCAGCCAACAATGGCATCTCACGAGAAGAAGAAGAAGAAGAAGAAAAGTCAGCCCAACTTTCCAAAACTTTGAGAAAAACCCCAAACTTCCAAACAAATTATGACACCCCCGAACAAAATCCAAATTGATCAATTTAACCCTTTAATCAATTTCTCGGATTTGTCTAAGGTTCATAAACCTCGAAAGGACATCCCAATTACTTAACCGATAATTAATTTTTGGACACGGCGTTATAATTCTCCCCCACTAACATAGATTCGACCTCGACCCACGTTACCGTTCATCTCCAATGAACTTAAACCGTCGCAACGACATTACTCAAACCTTGGCCTACCCGACCAACACACACAAACAAGTACACGCATGTACACACGAGGCCTATAACTAACCTCCGAGGTCTCTCTATTCAGCTCTCTATGCTTATGACACCGCAGCATCATATGTACTTATTGCTCATCCCAGGGTTCAAGACACCGCAACATCTCCGAACTCTAGGCTCTAACATACCCCAAGGAGATATCCCTTATACCTCGCAAGGTATAACCCATACCACAGCACCCAAGACACCGCCGCATCTCCGAGTTCTGGGTATCTGCCGTACCACTCTCCTCGGGAAATATAACCCTCATGAGTCGCCAATATCCCATACCTGTCAATTCTCGGCCATATAACCTTCCTGAGTCTCCGATATACTTTTACCACTCAATTCTGGGCAATATAACCTACGTCTAGGTTATACACTTTACGAATCCACGGTATCGTATATCACTCTTGGCTATATACCCTCCGAATCCACGGTATCTCATATCACTCTATGTTATACTCCACACGAAGTTCGGATACATTGCGCCATACTTTTAGGCCCGCAGTCTCGAAGTTAACGGCACTAGAGGAACTAGTCCTCTCACTCGAGCAATATGTCATATATCTATAAGCATCTCCGAACCCGATCTACCTCCCGTGATCCGTGTATCCTCGCAAGGTAACACTGGTATCACCCATATTCCACACCCGGAATATCTGCCGTGCATAACCAACCAAGGCTATAACACCGGTACCCAACACTTCGGGTACCACATAATCTTTCCCGATTATGTACCAAGCTTTTAAACTCTTTTAAAAACTTTTCCATGGCACTCGTGCCATTACCAATAAGAACCACCGTCTTATTACTCACATGCTTTAACGCTTTTTAACACTAAAACGAAAGCAATCCAAGACTCGCAAGTCAAATAATAATAAGGAAACTCACATCTTATTATTAAACATCATAATGTAACATCGTCATACATAACGGCAATACAAAATGAAAATACACACAGCATACAGGTACAAACCGAAACTGGAACCACTCGATGGAACTCAAGCCGCAGCCTGCTTCTGGAACCACTTCCGGAACCGCACTTCCATCCGAGCCTCAGGCTCCCCTCGTATGGTGCCATCCCAATACTCGCTTGGTAGCTATTGTTATACGAAAACTCTACCAAGCTCAAGTGATCCACCCAATGACCACCCAAATCCAGCACGCACATCCTCAACAAATCCTCCAGAGTCTGGATGGTCCTCTCGGACTGCCCATCTGTCTGAGGATGATAAGCCGTACTCATGTGCACCCTCGTGCCCATCTCCGTCTGAAACGCATTCCAGAACTCGGATGTGAACTTAGGATCCCGGTCCGAGACAATGCTCACCGGCACCATACAGTCTCACAATCTCGCACGCATTTCCTAGCCAAAACCGAGACCCATCGGTCTTCTTAATGGCCGAAACGCGACACTTAGTCAATCGATCAACGATGACCCAGATAGCATCCTTGGTCCGAGAAACTCGGTAATCCCACCACAAAATCCATCGTGATCATATCCCACTTCCACTCGGAATGGGTAAACTCCGCAACAAACCACTCGGAACCTGATGCTTTCGCCTTCACTAATCGGGCACACGTTGCACGCCGCAACCCAGTTAGCAACATCTTTCTTCATCCCGACCCAATGATAATACCGCTTAAGATCCCAGACATCTTAGTCGCCTCCCGGATGAATCGAAAACATACTTGCATTGAGCCTCACTCGGGATCTCACGCCTCAAATCCTCATCCAAAGGTACGCATACCCTTCCACTGACAAGGATAGTGCCATTCGGAGATACCTGATACTCAGAACCCGATGCTCTCGAAGCCTTAACCAAGCCCTCATCTTTTTCCTGAGCCAGCCGAACTCTGCTCAAAAGATCCGCCTGATTAGCTGCCTCTAAGCCCAACGGTTCCTGAGATACAACACACAAATGCAATGTGCTAATCTCGCTCACCAAAGACTCAACCTCATGCTTCCGAGCCAAAGCCACCCGCTTCCGACTCAACGCATCCGCAACCAGATTAGCCTTACCAGGATGGTAAGCTATCTCCAGATCATAATCGGCCACTAGCTCCATCCAGCTCGCCTCAAATTCAACTCGAGCCGAGTGAAAATGTACTTCAGGCTCTTATGATCCGTGAACACCTGCACCTTTTCGCCATAAAGATAAGATCGCCAAATCTTTAAAGCGAAAACCACCGCAGCCATCTCAAGATCATGGGTAGGGTAGTTGCACTCATGCTTCCGCAGCTGCCGCGAAGCATAGGCAATAACCTTCCCCCGCTGCATCAACACACAACCAAGACCAACTCCCGACGCATCAGTATACACCACGTAAGGCTCACCCGGATCAGGCAACGCCAATACTGGAGTACTAGTCAGCAAGGCCTTCAGTTTCGCAAAACTCTCCTCACACTCCGAGGACCACACGAAAGGAACATCCTTTCCCGCCACCGCCATAGACTTAGCCAAACTCGCGAAACCCTTAACAAACCGCCGGTAATAACCTGCCAACCCGAGAAAACTCCTAATCTCGGTGGCATTCCTCGGCCTCGGCCAAGCACTAATGGCTCGAACCTTCTCTAGGTCCACCGAAACCCCCTCCGCCGAGATAACGTGGCCTAGAAAACCGATCTCTCGCTGCCAGAAGTTGCACTTGCTTAACTTAGCAAACAACTTCTGCTCTCGCAGCTTCGCAAGAACCACACGAAGATGCACCTCGTGCTCCTCCAGGCTCTTCGAAAACACCAAGATGTCATCAATAAAGATGATAACGAACTCATCCAGATATTCCTGGAAAACGCTGTTCATCAATCTCATAAATGCAGCAGGTGCATTTGTCAACCCAAATGGCATCACCACAAACTCGTAGTGGCCATAACGAGATCTGAAAGCCGTCTTCCGGATATCTCCCTCATCGATAGTAATCTGATGATATCCCGACGCCAAGTCAATCTTGGAGAACCAAGTAGCCCCTCTCAACGGATCCAACCACTCATCAATCCGAGGAAGAGGATACCGTTTCTTCATCGGACTCGGTTAAGTCCTCGGTAATCAACGCACAACCGAAAACTCCCTCCTTTTTCTTTCACAAACAACACCGGTGCTCCCCACGGTGAAGTACTGCGGTTAATAAACCCTTTACTCAAGAACTCCTCCAGATGCTTCTTCACTCGCCATCTCTGGGGAGCCATCCTATAAGGTGCCCTCGGATATCGGTGTCGCCCTCGGTTCCAACTCGATCGTGAAAGGATCCGACCTAGACGGTGGCAACCCTTGCAACGACGAACACATCCGGGAACCCCGAACCACACGAATATCCCCTACCTTAACCTTCCAACGGCCTCCGCAAAGAAATGGTAGCCAACACGCCACAACCTCTCTCGATCATGCCGCCTGCATAACCGAGATCACGAGACTCCGGAAGTCGGTCTCACCCCTGATACACCAACCTCCCTTGCCTCTGCCGAACTCGACATCCCCGGTGACAATCCAGATGCGCTCTGAACTTCTCGAGCCAATCCATGCCCAAAATGACATCGACAGCCCACAGAAGCAGATAATCAAATCGGCAGCATAGACTCCCCATTCTGAACATCCACGTCTCTAACCCGATCGTGAATCCTCGAGAGCTTCCCTCCAACAACCTCCACGAAACCCAAACTAGACTGGCTCGCCAGACATTAGCCTTCTCGGCTAATTCCGAGTAACGGCTAATGAGATGCCCCGTGTCAAACAACACATGACACTCAACACCCCCAACACATAAGGTCCTCGCACATATACATGTGCCTAGAACCCTAACACCAAAAACAACCAAAATTCCCCAACACACGAATTGAACTTAGATAAGTCTAAGAAAAATACCGTGATCGATCGATGGAATACGCCGAGGCGCTGCTGCCACCGGCCTAACGGGCTGCACCATCGTGGCCTCACTCGCCGCAGCTTAGGACACCGAGGTCTAATGTGCCCCGCTCCTTGCAATGGAAGCACACCCGAGAATCCACTCGCACTTGCCTCTTTTTAGGGCAGTCGCCACTGCGTGATCCGTGCTCCACACCAGGCAACCCGACCACCTCGGCTACCACTCGGCGCCATCACGCCTTCGTCCTCTTGCATCGGCCTACCGCCTCTGCCGGAACAGATGCCGCCAAGACGGATCTTGCTCGAAGACTCGGGGTAACCGATACCACCTCATCCTTCGACCCTCCTCCAAGAACGCCGCAGTCTCAACCAACTCATCCACCGTGCAAAAAAGACCTAACCATGCAACGGTTCCGCAAGTCAACCCTCGAGACCCATCAAGAATCTCTGCGACACGGATCGACTCACTCTCAACCGCTTGAACATACGACCCGAGCCGGTTGAACTCCACCTCATACTCGCATCGACCGATCCCCTCGAGTCAATCTCGCAAGCCCTCGACTCTAACCGGTTGAACGCCTCCCCGAGGGAAGAACTTGGAGTTACTCTCCTCCACAAAATCCGCCCAAGCCATCTCAGCCTGAACTCTCCGGGCTGCTACACCCCTCCACCAGAGATGCGCATCACCCTCTAGATAGTGGACCGCAATGTCCACTTGGTATCCCGCGGGACACCTACTCGAGAGGAAATTCCTCTCTAACCTCCTCAACCACGCATCAGCGTCCCCTGGATTAGCACCTCCGAGGGGAAAAAACCCCGCCTATCCTCTCAGATCTGCTCCATCATCCTAAGATAGGATGGGAGCTCCTCAGCAACCACAATTGCTACTCGAGGCTGAACCTCAATGCCCACCGAGCCACAGGAGCTCGAGCCGGTACCCTCTCGTAACCGCTCCAACAACACCGTCAAGAGATTAGCCAAGCGATCAATAGGAGCCTCGAACATCACCCGCGCCATCTCGCAAGACTCCGCTATACTCCAAGAGTATACCAGCAGCACCGGCTGGAACCCCAGCCACTCCAAAGACGCATGCTGCATAACCCGTCAGACCCTGACTCGCAGTTTAATCCTCGACCCGCTTCTTCCACAACACGACCCGCCACGGCCTCGGCCCCTACCACGCCCTCTAGCCATCTGCATTCGCAAAAACAGAGACTAAGGACACTAAGACACAATCATCACAATAAAGATAACTTACCGTGGAATCGCACAAGGCTTGAAGAGGACGATTCTAAGACCCCATGCAATACCCAACTAACCCTGAGCCACCCAGGCTCCTAGAACCGTTTAGGCTCTGATACCAAACTGTGACGACCGCATTTTTTTTTTTTTGCAAAAATTAACATTAAAACAACATTAACATTCAAATACAATCCTACGCGGACTCGCCAAAAAAAACTACCAGTTCTAAACAACACAGCGGAAACAAAAACAGCAAAAACCCCGAGTCCTAATCATCCTCCCCTCGACGCCTTCGACTCCACGATCACACCTTATCTTTACCTCGACGAAAGTGATGCATCAACATTTGGAAATCCAAATGCTGAGTGAGAACGATCCTCCCAGCGACAGGTCATAGAAACCCACGCAACAATCAACAACAAGAAAATTAATACATCCTATTAATTTCTAAACGATTAAAATCACGCATGAAAATACTCCACAAAAGACACGACACGCGACCCCACGCGCGACAACTTGGCACAACCGAGCAGTTTTCCGAAACTACCCGAAAGGCGCCCGGATCGGTCGATCCCAAACCTGGATCGGTCGATCCCACTCTGGATCCAAAACACCGGACTCGCCGGATCGATCGATCCACTCACCGGATCGATCGATCTGCTCACCACCGACCGGGTCGATCGATTCAACCCCGGATCGGTCGATCCAATCTCGGATCGATCGATCCACTCATGTACCGATCGTTCCAACACGATCTGAACAACCTTACTAAACCAGAACACAAGGATCGGTCGATCCCAACCCTGGATCGAGCGATCCTAAGCCCTCGGCTAGAATCGACACTTTCGATTCAACCTTAAACCACTTAAGGCCATCAACCCCTGACCAAACCACCTTCATACCACAAACTTAAGGCTACCAACAAGCCTTAAATATCAAGGAATCAACCATAAACACCCATGGATTTCCCAAAAATCCAAACATGCAAAATCCCTTCAAACACCCCCCAAACAAGGTTTTCAGAACCTCTGGTCACGACTCACCTCGACAAATGGAAGAAACAAGCCTTTATGGAACTCCCCAAGCTTTAGAAGACTCCCTCCTTCCCTAGCCTTTCCGAGAACCAACAGCTCCAAGAGCTCCTCTTACAAGCTTCTCCCAAGCGCACCCACGACAGATCCGAGCTCAAGAACTCTCTAGAACCCTTTCTTTGCTTCCTTAGCTCACGGCAAGCTCACCCAAGCTCAGCCCAGCTCACGCCAATACTCACAAGCTTCAGCCACTCTGTTCCTCCAAGCTCACAAGCTCACACACACAAGGAGAACAAGCTTCTCACAAGAACTAAGCTTCACCAAGCTTACAAACCCACTTCTCTACTCCTTTCCCTCTTCTCTCTCTCGCCAAACCAGCTCCCAAACTTCAGCCAACAATGGCATCTCACGAGAAGAAGAAGAAGAAGAAGAAAAGTCAGCCCAACTTTCCAAAACTTTGAGAAAAACCCCAAACTTCCGAAACAAATTATGACACCCCCGGAACAAAATCCAAATTGATCAATTTAACCCTTTAATCAATTTCTCGGGATTTGTCTAAGGTTCATAAACTCGAAAGGACATCCCAATTACTTAACCGATAATTAATTTTCGGGACACGGGCGTTACAGTTGGTAAGCCACAGTCGTGCCACAGCAGAAAAGGTTAGTATCTTCCTAGACTATGTTTAAATAATTTTAATCATGGCGTCTTCAATTAGAAAGTTTTTTAAATCCAAACATGCACCATCTACATCTCATACTACAATTAACTCAAGAGAAATTATGACAAAAATAACAACCTTTAATCATGAGTTATCAAAGAATAAACTACCTCATATTAATCCAGAACATATATATCAAATTGGTACTTTTGATTTTAAGACCGCTTATGCAATCAAAGAACACGAACAAACAATATCTTTACAAAATGAATTTGAAGAAATTAAACTGCTATCATCAGTTGCTTTAAAAAAATATAAGCAAAAAGGATTTAATTACCTTCATTTTGGATTAGTCCAAATTGCAATTAAACCATTATCAAGAAATGGTATTGATTCACCAATACTTATGCTATTAAGAGATAAAACACTATTAAAATTTGAAGACTACGCTTCTTGGAGCAGTCCAATCGAATCTATGTAACGGAGCAATTTATTTTAATTGTGCTCCTAATTTTCAAGTAAGTTTACATGATTCAACTATACTCAATACATTGGTATTAAATGTCCATCTACCAGAAGTAAAATTCCAAAGTGAACGACATGGTTACTTAATACTATATCGAATTTACTTTAAACAATCAACTTCTGAATTTAATCCAAGATGTTTATTACAAGATGATAAAGGTGAAACAACTATATTAGCAGTACATAGTAAGGATACACCAAGCTTAACATACGCACCTAAACAATTAAAATGGAATGAATTAACCATTCCAGATCAATGGAAACTCGAAATTACTCAACCTCCTAGAAACTTTGAACAAAGAAATATTTCAAATATAATAGAACGCAGAGATGGAAAAATAATACTACAATTCGGATCGCTTAGAGAACCTATTCCACCAAAAAATAAGTTCATATTATTCTCGACCTTCTTTTTTCTGAATTTCGTTTCTAGACAATCGAGCACAGATTCAGAAGTAGAAAGCGCCAATCAAAGTGATAAACAAGACATTAAATGTAAAGCACCTATTGCTGAACCGAATAGTAACTTATATGCAACATCACCTACACATTCAGATTTTAAATCTATTAATGTAATTACAAAAGAATATGCAATCAATAAACAATACATCAAAGAAGATTTCTATTCAAAAGAAAATGATGATAAGAGAAATTGGTATTTCAATACGCTTTCTAAACAACAAACACTAGAATATAGAGAAAAATGGGACAATGGTATGCTTCGAAAAGAAATAGATATTCCATTTTTTATATGGTTTGGAACATAGTCAAGAGCGTATGACATAGATTACCCATTTAAAACAAGTAATACAAGTCCACCTTTAGGACAATTATGGGAACAAGTAGATGGATCTAAAACTAAATCAATACATCCCCGTTAAAAGATTTAAAAATAAATACACCAAAAAGACAAATTATAGCCACGCCATTTAAACCTGGCGCAAATGGAGCCGATACAGAACCCGCCCTATTACCAGACATTAACTCTATTTATCAACAAAATAACTATCAAAGTCAACTATTATATACAATATCAAAGCAAGTAGATCAAATAGATCATAAATTAAATACTGAATGAATATAATAAATTAGATCAAAGTATGCAACATCCTTTTTCATCTACGCCTACACCTATATTTAAACCAATAAATAGACAAGTAATATTTCCTGAAAATGAAATATTAAAATCAATCGCATCTAGATTAGCAAATTTAGACAAAGGTAAAGGAATAAACAATATTGACGAAAAACGATAATGAATCTATTCAATCCTCAACTCAATCCGATAATGATAATCAAGAAATAAATCAGTATAAGAAACAAAATAAGATCAAATAAACCTTATTATAAAAAGACATACTCCACCCGACTTACTATATGAAGAACAATATAATCAAAATAGAAATGTATACACTGGAGATGGTATATATGAATGGAATATAGATGGCAAATCGGAATACCAAATTATGTCTGTATTACAAGAAATGGGAATGGCTTCTATATCCTATAAAGCTAGAGGCAATTCTGATAAACAAGCATGCGTATTATTAATAACTGGTTTTACGGAGCTTTAAAATATTGGTGGGATAACTCGCTAGACGTACCTACTCAAGATTCAATAATTAATCATGTAGAAATAAGAAAAATAGAAGATAATGACGGTTTCATTGAAGAAGTAGAACATCAAAATGCAGTAGAAGTCTTAATTCATACAATAACCATGCATTTTGTCGGAAATCCTAATGAAGAATCCGAAAGTAAAAAAATAATTTTAACCAATTTAAGATGTCCTACTTTGGGCGACTT
Organism: Cardamine occulta; assembly: GCA_028015245.1. NCBI lineage: Eukaryota > Viridiplantae > Streptophyta > Magnoliopsida > Brassicales > Brassicaceae > Cardamine > Cardamine occulta. The sequence goes on from CM051371.1 coordinate 2,415,866, forward strand.
TAAATGGTATAAGGATATTTTTATAACTAATATATTTCAAAGAAAAGATTGTAATCAACCTTTTTGGAAAGAACGATTTATTTCGGGATTACCATCCTTTTTCGCTGAAAAAATAATCAATAAATTAAAAGAGTATTCTGGAGGACAACCAGTCCCTTGGAATACAATAACTTATGGTCAATTATTTGCATTCATTAAAAAGGAAGGTTTAGCCTTATGTCAAGAACATAAAGATAAAAAGCGAAATGATAAATACAAATTTAAAACCACGATGGGTTCGTTTTGCGAACAATATGGATATTCAAGGCTTAATCCACCATCAAGAATTAAACGTTTAAAATTTAGGCAAAAGAGATCAAATGATATCAAGTATTATCCAAAACCAAAACATTATCAAAACCCTTCAAATTATCCAAAACCAAAGAAGTTTCAAAAGAAACCATTTAATAAATATAACAAATATAAATCTACTAATAATATAGTTTGTTGGAATTGTAAACGTCCTGGACATAGGTCCACGGAATGTAAAATGAAGAAAAAGATAAATGAAATATTTCAAGATCAACCTGATATTCAAGAAAAGTTAACAAAATTACTAATATCAGAATCTGAATTATCAGAAAATGAATCTTCTAGCAATAATTCAATAAATGAAATAGAAAACTTAAGTGATTCTTCTACCGAATCACAAGAAGTTTCTGATAATTTATGTAATTGTAATGTAATCAACGTAATAACCAAAGATAATAATAAACAATTCCTATTAGACATTATAGACAAAATAAATGATCCTAATACAAAAAGGGAATATTTAACAAAATTAAAGGATATTATATATCAAGAAAATCAATTAGCTACTCCTCAACCATTTAGTTTAAACAAAATATTTGAAAAATATCCAACTCAAAGTTTATTTAAACAAGTAACAACTGGCTAATTACAACATGAAGTTAAACAACTTAAAACACAAATAAAAGACTTACAAATAATTGTTAACCAACAAGATCTAAAACAATTACAAACAGATGCTCGCTTATCTTTAATAGAATCATCAAATCCTAATCAAGCATCTTCAAGTAATCAAGATCCACAAAATGATAATAGTCACATATCACAAAACGAAGAATATATACAAAACATCAATAAAATTAATTATCAAAAATGGTATACCAAAATAACATTACATATAGGACATGATTTCAAAATTAATACAATTGCATTACTAGATTCTGGTGCTGATTATAACTGTATTCGTGAGGGTCTTGTACCCACTAAATTTTATGAGAAAACTACTGAACGCCTAAGCGGCGCCAATGGAAGCAATTTAAAAGTAAAATATAAATTACCATGCGCAAAAATCTGTAATCAAGGATATTGTTTTAAAAACCAATTTATCTTAGTTAAAGATTTAACACAAGAAGTAATATTAGGAACACCATTTTTTACGCAAATTTATCCTTTTAAAGTATCTGAATACGGAATAACTACAAAAGTTATAGGAACAAAAATGTTATTCGAATTTTTATTACCTATGAAAACTAAAGAAATATTAGAACTCCAACATAATACAATACAAAAAACAATCAACTTAATAAATGGAAAACATAAACATATTCAATATCTACAAGAAGAAATATCTTACAAAAAATTAGAAGAACAATTAAAATCTCCTTATATAATTAACAAAATAAAAACTATCGAAAACGAATTAATCAAACAAGTATGTTCTGATCTACCCAATGCATTTTGGGAACGAAAACAACATACGGTTAGTCTACCCTATATAAAAGAATTTAATGAAAAACTTATACCAACTAAAGCAAGACCTATTCAAATGAATAAAACATTATTAGAACAATGTCAAAAAGAAATACAAGATTTATTAAATAAAAAATTAATTAGACCATCCAAGTCACCTTGGAGTTGTGCAGCATTTTATGTAAACAATGCATCTAAAAAAAGAACGTGGAGTACCACGACTGGTCATTAATTACAAACCACTGAATGACGCCCTACAATGGATTAGATATCCGATACCCAATAAAAGAGATTTATTAAAGCGATTATACAATGCAAAAATCTTTTCAAAATTTGATATGAAAAGCGGGTTCGGCAAATACAAATTGCCTAACAAGATAAATACAAAACAGCATTTACAAGACTTTTTGGTCATTACGAATGGAACGTAATGCCATTCGGGTCTTAAAAATGCTCCATCTGAATTTCAACACATTATGAATGATATATTCAACAGTTCATCAACATTCGCTATAGTCTATATAGATGATGTCTTAATATACTCAACATCAATTGATCAACACTTTAGTCATTTAAATACATTTTTAAATATAGTGAAAACCAATGGATTAGTTTTATCTAAACAAAAAATGAATTTATTTCAAACTAAAGTAAGATTCTTAGGACATAATATATATCAAGGAACTATGACGCCTATATCAAGATCAATTGAGTTTGCCGACAAATTCCCGCATCTAATTAAGAGAAAAAACTCAACTACAACGATTTCTAGGTTGTCTAAACTATGTTTCAGACTTTCTACCCAATTTGAGAAAAAACTATTCAACCATTATTTCAACGATTACAAAAAACCCTAAACCATGGACAAATCAGCATACTAAGTTAGTAAAACAAGTTAAATTGCAAGTAAAAACCTTACCATGTTCTGTCAATTCCTAATCCTGAAGCTAGTATGATAGTTGAGACTGATGCTTCGAAGTAGGTTATGGAGGCATTCTAAAACAGAAACCTCTCGAGTCGAGTAAAGAATCTATAATACGTTTTCATTCTGGAGTCTGGTTAGGACCCCAACAAGCTTATTCAACAGTTAAAAAAGTACTTTCCATAGTTAATTGTATTTCAAAATTTCAAGATGATTTAATCAATAAAAAATTCCTACTACGGGTTGATCGTAAGTCAAAAAAGAAATATTACAAAAGGATGTTAAAAATTTAGTCTCTAAAAAAATATTTGCCTGGCAAGCTATATTATCTGTATTTGATTTTGATATCCAATATATTAAAGTAAAATAATTCTTTACCTGATTTTCTAACAAGAGAATATTTACAGGAAAAACAACCGATATTCAACAAAAGGCTATTCAAGATGACGGATCCTAAAGTAAGAAACCGATGACTGCATCGGATTATATCAAAACCAACCCCATCTTCGAGGGTAAACCTCCGAGTATTCAAAATACTTTCTAGGCTCTTGCCGAATTTCCTCCTCTTTCTTATGTAAATGCGGTAACCACCTCAAAAGGCCAAACTTCTTCTCAACTATCTTCTCCTATTCAAACCACTACCAAATCAAATTACTTCCTCAAACCACGAAACAACATCTATTAACTACCCACTATACAAAACCTATTACCCTCAAAGAACTCCAAATATTTACCAATCGTGTCTTTTATGCAGACGGTCTTTATCCCACTGATAATGTACTCAAAAAATAGAACCTTCTATGAGTATATTCTAGTAGACTCTGGTTCTGTCGAAATTACTCATCACCCCGCCAAAAACGATCCCAATCTCATATCCTATTCAACTTGCAAAATTCTTCAGATCCAATCTATTCAAGAGCTTGGTTTCATTCATACCCATACTACCAAATCTTTCTACCCATGGCTACCATATTAACGGCTACTCCTATATTGATTATATCAATGCCTTCTTTCGAACCTTTTACTTAAGACCCTACGATCATTCCTGGTTTATTTCCTTTGATCGGTAATCGCCCAAAAAACTATCCCGGCTGGTTCTACGAATGGTGGCATTGGCTAGGTCCTACCAATGACATCTACCCAACCGATCTTTTCAAAACCTCTTACCCCTATTATCTCAAACATATTAATCAACAGCCTGTTGGGTCTCTCAACATTATTTCCTTTCATATTGACATGGGAATCCCATGGATATGTTCATGGCATTTCAACATTGCTCTCTTTCTCCCTAGCATGCCCTGTTCCTTTACTCCGAGAATTCCAGCATTAAATGGTGGGACAAGTTTAATCTTGACCGTTGTTCTCTAACCAATATTCAAAAATTCTTCCAAATAAGCAAAGAAGTTCACACAGCTGTAAAAGCTGTCTCTAAATCAATCCCCTCCTTAAACCAGATCAACTTCATGCATCCTCTACTTCTAAAAACCAAGCCATCTACTCCACCACCAACCAAACCATCTACTCAAGCACCGACTCAAAGTCCAACTCACTCATCCAACTCTTCCAAATCGCCGTCATTCCGCTAGGCAGGCAAAACTCCAAAAAATTATCGCCACTATAAGCCAACAAATGGAATCCTCCGACGATGACGAGGACAATCTGAATTCCGACATTCAATCCATCGACACTATACAATCGGATGATCCCTACGGTGGCCCCCTAGGCCAAGATCCATTTGAAATATAAAAAAAAAAAAAAAAAAAAAAAAAAACCCAATAATGAGGTTATCTTAACACCTGATAGCAATATCAAAGTTAAGGCTATTCCGAAGCAAACGGCTCTCGGTAAAGAATAATCAAATCCGTTTATAGCTGATGCTTTGCTCAAAAGCATGTTAGATGTATAGACATCTAGATAAATTTATTCAATGTATATTCTAGTAGACTCTGTATCTTATGTATTTTAATTTGTATCTTATAAATCTTATGTACTATCCCTACGATAATAATAATCTACAGAGTATAGCTGTATGAAAAGTCTATATAAAGATGTATTTGAGAAATCAAGATCGCAACACCAAGCAAATGGGACCCACCTCCGACATATGGGACCCACTTAAACACGTATCGACTACGCAAATATCGGCAGCACTACAAGACGAAACGTAGCATCGCATTGACGCAAGCAATGACGCAACCAAGCACCCAGTTGCATCACATTGACGCAAGCAATGACGCAACGAAGCACCCAGTTTCCCCTATAAATACTCAACTCTACAAACGGAGGAAGCACGCGATTCTCTCGCACAACCTTCTCTGTCTAAAACAAAATCTCTCTAAAATCTCTCTACAAAGCTTATAAGTTTTAAAGTTTGTAATTTTCAAAATTATTATATTATCTTAGTATCATCAAAAGCGAAAGTCAATAGACGTGTTAAAGTGTATTCAATGGAGTTGAATCTCTTACAATTGCTTTGAGATGTTCAAGAGGAACTATAGAGAACTGTTGTCGTGTTTGCAAGAGGTTTGAGTGATAAAACTTCATCAGAGAGTTAGATTCAGTATTTTAGCACTCTTGATGACGTGATAAAACATGCTACCATGGTGCAGAAGCAAGTCAAAGTAAGAAACAAGCATTATAGCTTATCCCACAGTTCTATTAGTTCTTAGAACCTCATAGCAGTTTCTAATAGTAAATTTAGGAGTTGTTGCAAGAAGACACAAGTGGAAGCATAAACAACACCTATTGATGTGAATATGAAGAATCAATGCTTTCAATGACATGGATTTTGCAATTTTCAAGATGATAGTCCTGGAAACAGAGTTATGACCCTTCAAGATACAAATGAGAGTGAATAGATGTGTTGAAGTGTATTCATAGAGTCGGATCTCTTACAATTGCTTTGAGATGATCAAGATGAACTATAGAGAGCTATTGTCGTCTTTGTAAGAGGTTTGAGTGACAAAACTTCATCAGAGGGTTTGATTTAGTATTTTAGCACTCTTGATGACGTAATGAAACATGGTACCATGGTGTAGAAGCAAGTCACAGTAAGAAACAAGCATTATAGCTTATCCAACAGTACTATTAGTTCTTAGAATCTCATACGAATTTCGCATAGAAATTTGGGATTTGTAGCAAGAAGACAAAACGGTAGCTTAAACAACACCTATCGATGTGAATATGAAGAATCAATGCCTTCACCGACAAGGATATGGCCGTTGTCAAGCTGATAGTCCTCGAAACAGAGTTATGACTCTTCAAAATACAAATGAGAGTTAATAGGAGTGTTGAAGTGTATTCAATGGAGTTGAATCTCTTACAATTGCTTTGAGATGTTCAAAAGGAACTATAGAGAACTGTTGTCGTGTTTGCAATAGGTTTGAGTGATAAAACTTCATCAGAGAGTTAGATTCAGTATTTTAGCACTCTTGATGACGTGATGAAACATGCTACCATGGTGCAGAAGCAAGTCAAAGTAAGAAACAAGCATTATACCTTATCCCATAGTTCTATTAGTTCTTAGAACCTCATAGCAGTTTCTAATAGTAAATTTAGGAGTTGTTGCAAGAAGACACAAGTGGAAGCATAAACAACACCTATTGATTAGTGACATGGATTTTGCAATTTTCAAGATGATAGTCCTGGAAACAGAGTTATGACCCTTCAAGATACAAATGAGAGTGAATAGATGTGTTGAAGTGTATTCAATGGAGTCGGATCTCTTACAATTGCTTTGAGATGATCAAGATGAACTATAGAGAGCTATTGTCATCTTAGTAAGAGGTTTGAGTGACAAAACTTCATCAGAGGGTTAAATTTAGTCTTTTAGCACTCCTTATGATGTAATGAAACATGGTACCATGGTGTAGAAGCAAGTCAAAGTAAGACACAAACATTATAGCTTATCCACCAAGTATTATTAGTTCTTAGAATCTCATACGAAGTTTCAAGATAGAAATTTGGGAGTTGTAGCAAGAAGACAAAATGGTAGCTTAAACAACACCTATCGATGTGAATATGAAGAATCAATGCCTTCACTGACAAGGATATGGCCGTTGTCAAGCTGATAGTCCTCAAAACAGAGTTATGACTCTTCAAAATAGAAATGAGAGTCAATAGGAGTGTTGAAGTGTATTCAATGGAGTTGAATCTCTTACAATTGCTTTGAGATGTTTAAGAGGAACTATAGAGAACTGTTGTCGTGTTTGCAAGAGGTTTGAGTGATAAAACTTCATCAGAGAGTTAGATTCAGTATTTTAGCACTCTTGATGACGTGATGAAACATGCTACCATGGTGCAGAAGCAAGTCAAAGTAAGAAACAAGCATTATAGCTTATCCACAGTTCTATTAGTTCTTAGAACCTCAAAGCAGTTTCTAATAGTAAATTTAGGAGTTGTTCCAAGAAGACACAAGTGGAAGCATAAACAACACCTATTGATGTGAATATATAGAATCAATGCTTTCAGTGACATGGATTTTGCAATTTTCAAGATGATAGTCCTGGAAACAGAGTTATGACCCTTCAAGATACAAATGAGAGTGAATAGATGTGTTGAAGTGTATTCAATGGAGTCGGATCTCTTACAATTGCTTTGAGAATATCAAGATGAACTATAGAGAGCTATTGTCGTCTTTGTAAGAGGTTTGAGTGACAAAACTTCATCAGAGGGTTTGATTTAGTCTTTTAGCACTCTTGATGATGTAATGAAACATAGTACCATGGTGTAGAAGCAAGTCACAGTAAGAAACAAGCATTATAGCTTATCCAACAAGTATTATTAGTTCTTAGAATCTCATACGAAGTTTCAGATAGAAATTTGGAAGTTGTAGCAAGAAGATAAAATGGTAGCTTAAACAACACCTATCGATGTGAATATGAAGAATCAATGCCTTCACCGACAAGGATATGGCCGTTGTCAAGCTGATAGTCCTCGAAACAGAGTTATGACTCTTCAAAATACAAATGAGAGTCAATAGGAGTGTTAAAGTGTATTCAATGGAGTTGAATCTCTTACAATTGCTTTGAGATGTTCAAGAGGAACTATAGAGAACTGTTGTCGTGTTTGCAAGAGGTTTGAGTGATAAAACTTCATCAGAGAGGTAGATTCAAGATTTTAGCACTCTTGATTACGTGATAAAACATGCTACCATGGTGCAGAAGCAAGTCAAAGTAAGAAACAAGCATTATAGCTTATCCCACAGTTCTATTAGTTCTTAGAACCTCATAGCAGTTTCTAATAGTAAATTTAGGAGTTGTTGCAAGAAGACACAAGTGGAAGCATAAACAACACCTATTGATGTGAATATGAAGAATCAATGATTTCAAAGGACATGGATTTTGCAATTTTCAAGATGATAGTCCTAGAAACAGAGTTATGACCCTTCAAGATACAAATGAGAGTGAATAGAGGGGTTAAAGTGTATTCAATGGAGTCGGATCTCTTACAATTGCTTTGAGATGATCAAGATGAACTATAGAGAGCTATTGTCGGCGGTGTAAGAGGTTTGAGTGACAAAACTTCATCGAGAGGGTTTGATTTAGTATTTTAGCACTCTTGATGACGTAATGAAACATGGTACCATGGTGTAGAAGCAAGTCACAAGTAAGAAACAAGCATTATAGCTTATCCAACAAGACTATTAGTTCTTAGAATCTCATACGAATTTTCAGAAGAAATTTGGGAGTTGTACCAAGAAGACAAAATGGTAGCTTAAACAACACCTATCGATGTGAATATGAAGAATCAATGCCTTCACCGACAAGGATATGGCCGTTGTCAAGCTGATAGTCCTCGAAACAGAGTTATGACTCTTCAAAATACAAATGAGAGTTAATAGGAGTGTTGAAGTGTATTCAATGGAGTTGAATCTCTTACAATTGCTTTGAGATGTTCAAAAGGAACTATAGAGAACTGTTGTCGTGTTTGCAATAGGTTTGAGTGATAAAACTTCATCAGAGAGTTAGATTCAGTATTTTAGCACTCTTGATGACGTGATGAAACATGCTACCATGGTGCAGAAGCAAGTCAAAGTAAAAAACAAGCATTATAGCTTATCCCACAGTTCTATTAGTTCTTAGAACCTCATAGCAGTTTTTAATAGTAAATTTAGGAGTTGTTGCAAGAAGACACAAGTGGAAGCATAAACAACACCTATTGATTAGTGACATGGATTTTGCAATTTTCAAGATGATAGTCCTGGAAACAGAGTTATGACCCTTCAAGATACAAATGAGAGTGAATAGATGTGTTGAAGTGTATTCAATGGAGTTGGATCTCTTACAATTGCTTTGAGATGATCAAGATGAACTATAGAGAGCTATTGTCATCTTAGTAAGAGGTTTGAGTGACAAAACTTCATCAGAGGGTTAAATTTAGTCTTTTAGCACTCCTTATAATGTAATGAAACATGGTACCATGGTGTAGAAGCAAGTCAAAGTAAGACACAAACATTATAGCTTATCCACCAAGATTATTAGTTCTTAGAATCTCATACGAAGTTTCGAGATAGAAATTTGGGAGTTGTAGCAAGAAGACAAAATGGTAGCTTAAACAACACCTATCGATGTGAATATGAAGAATCAATGCCTTCACTGACAAGGATATGGCCGTTGTCAAGCTGATAGTCCTCGAAACAGAGTTATGACTCTTCAAAATACAAATGAGAGTCAATAGGAGTGTTGAAGTGTATTCAATGGAGTTGAATCTCTTACAATTGCTTTGAGATGTTTAAGAGGAACTATAGAGAACTGTTGTCGTGTTTGCAAGAGGTTTGAGTGATAAAACTTCATCAGAGAGTTAGATTCAGTATTTTAGCACTCTTGATGACGTGATGAAACATGCTACCATGGTGCAGAAGCAAGTCAAAGTAAGAAACAAGCATTATAGCTTATCCACAGTTCTATTAGTTCTTAGAACCTCATAGCAGTTTCTAATAGTAAATTTAGGAGTTGTTGCAAGAAGACACAAGTGGAAGTATAAACAACACCTATTGATGTGAATATATAGAATCAATGCTTTCAGTGACATGGATTTTGCAATTTTCAAGATGATAGTCCTGGAAACAGAGTTATGACCCTTCAAGATACAAATGAGAGTGAATAGATGTGTTGAAGTGTATTCAATGGAGTCGGATCTCTTACAATTGCTTTGAGAATATCAAGATGAACTATAGAGAGCTATTGTCGTCTTTGTAAGAGGTTTGAGTGACAAAACTTCATCAGAGGGTTTGATTTAGTCTTTTAGCACTCTTGATGATGTAATGAAACATGGTACCATGGTGTAGAAGCAAGTCACAGTAAGAAACAAGCATTATAGCTTATCCAACAGTACTATTAGGTCTTAGAGTATCAGACGAGGGTTGCATAGAAATTTGGGAGTTGTAGCAAGAAGACAAAATGGTAGCTTAAACAACACCTATCGATGTGAATATGAAGAATCAATGCCTTCACTGACAAGGATATGGCCGTTGTCAAGCTGATAGTCCTCGAAACAGAGTTATGACTCTTCAAAATACAAATGAGAGTCAATAGGAGTGTTGAAGTGTATTCAATGGAGTTGAATCTCTTACAATTGCTTTGAGATGTTCAAGAGGAACTATAGAGAACTGTTGTCGTGTTTGCAAAAGGTTTGAGTGATAAAACTTCATCAGAGAGTTAGATTCAGTATTTTAGCACTCTTGATGACGTGATGAAACATGCTACCATGGTGCAGAAGCAAGTCAAAGTAAGAAACAAGCATTATAGCTTATCCCACAGTTCTATTAGTTCTTAGAACCTCATAGCAGTTTCTAATAATAAATTTAGGAGTTGTTGCAAGAAGACACAAGTGGAAGCATAAACAACACCTATTGATGTGAATATGAAGAATCAATGCTTTCAGTGACATGGATTTTGCAATTTTCAAGATGATAGTCCTGGAAACATAGTTATGACCCTTCAAGATACAAATGAGAGTGGATAGATGTGTTGAAGTGTATTCAATGGAGTCGGATCTCTTACAATTGCTTTGAGATGATCAAGATGAACTATAGAGAGCTATTGTCGTCTTTGTAAGAGGTTTGAGTGACAAAACTTCATCAGAGGGTTTGATTTAGTATTTTAGCACTCTTGATGACGTAATGAAACATGGTACCATGGTGTAGAAGCAAGTCACAGTAAGAAACAAGCATTATAGCTTATCCAACAGTACTATTAGTTCTTAGAATCTCATACGAATTTCGCATAGAAATTTGGGAGTTGTAGCAAGAAGACAAAATGGTAGCTTAAACAACACCTATCGATGTGAATATGAAGAATCAATGCCTTCACTGACAAGGATATGGCCGTTGTGAAGCTGATAGTCCTTGAAACAGAGTTATGACTCTTCAAAATACAAATGAGAGTGAATAGGAGTGTTGAAGTGTATTCAATGGATTTAAATCTCTTACAATTGCTTTGAGATGTTCAAAAGGAAGTATAGAAAACTGTTGTCGTGTTTGCAAGAGGTTTGTGTGATAAAACTTCATCAGAGAGTTAGATTCAGTCTTTTAGCACTCTTGATGACGTGATGAAACATGCTACCATGGTGCAGAAGCAAGTCAAAGTAAGAAACAAGCATTATAGCTTATCCCACAGTTCTATTAGTTCTTAGAACCTCATAGCAGTTTCTAATAATAAATTTAGGAGTTGTTGCAAGAAGACACAAGTGGAAGCATAAACAACACCTATTGATTAGTGACATGGATTTTGCAATTTTCAAGATGATAGTCCTGGAAACAGAGTTATGACCCTTCAAGATACAAATGAGAGTGAATAGATGTGTTGAAAAGTATTCAATGGAGTCGGATCTCTTACAATAGCTTTGAGATGATCAAGATGAACTATAGAGAGCTATTGTCATCTTAGTAAGAGGTTTGAGTGACAAAACTTCATCAGAGGGTTAAATTTAGTCTTTTAGCACTCCTTATGATGTAATGAAACATGGTACCATGGTGTAGAAGCAAGTCAAAGTAAGACACAAACATTATAGCTTATCTACCAGTACTATTAGTTCTTAGAATCTCATACGAGTTTCGCATAGAAATTTGGGAGTTGTAGCAAGAAGACAAAATGGTAGCTTAAACAACACCTATCGATGTGAATATGAAGAATCAATGCCTTCACTGACAAGGATATGGCCGTTGTCAAGCTGATAGTCCTCGAAACAGAGTTATGACTCTTCAAAATACAAATGAGAGTCAATAGGAGTGTTGAAGTGTATTCAATGGAGTTGAATCTCTTACAATTGCTTTGAGATGTTTAAGAGGAACTATAGAGAACTGTTGTCGTGTTTGCAAGAGGTTTGAGTGATAAAACTTCATCAGAGAGTTAGATTCAGTATTTTAGCACTCTTGATGACGTGATGAAACATGCTACCATGGTGCAGAAGCAAGTCAAAGTAAGAAACAAGCATTATAGCTTATCCCACAGTTCTATTAGTTCTTAGAACCTCATAGCAGTTTCTAATAGTAAATTTAGGAGTTGTTGCAAGAAGACACAAGTGGAAGCATAAACAACACCTATTGATGTGAATATATAGAATCAATGCTTTCAGTGACATGGATTTTGCAATTTTCAAGAGGATAGTCTGGGAAACAGACGTATGACCCTTCAAGAGACAAATGAGAGTGAATAGATGTGTCAAAGTGGATTCAATGGAGTCGGATCTCTTACAGTTGCTTTGAGATGAGCAAGATGATCCATAGAGAGCTATTGTCGCCTTTAGTAAGAGGTTTGAGTGACAAAGCTTTATCAGAGGGATAGAGTTAAGCTTTGAGCACTCTTGATGATGTGATGAAACATGCTACCATGGTGCAGAAGCAAGTCAAAGTAAGAAACAAGCATTATAGCTTATCCCACAGTTCTATTAGTTCTTAGAACCTCATAGCAGTTTCTAATAATAAATTTAGGAGTTGTAGCAAGAAGACAAAATGGTAGCTTAAACAACACCTATCGATGTGAATATGAAGAATCAATGCCTTCACTGAGAAGGATATGGCCGTTGCCAAGCTGATAGTCCTCGAAACAGAGTTATGACTCTTCAAAATATAAATGAGAGTCAATAGGAGTGTTGAAGTGTATTCAATGGAGTTGAATCTCTTACAATTGCTTTGAGATGTTCAAGAGGAACTATAGAGAACTGTTGTCGTGTTTGCAAGGGGTTTGAGTGATAAAACTTCATCAGAGAGTTAGATTCAGTATTTTAGCACTCTTGATGACGTGATGAAACATGCTACCATGGTGCAGAAGTAAGTCAAAGTAAGAAACAAGCATTATAGCTTATCCCACAGTTCTATTAGTTCTTAGAACCTCATAGCAGTTTCTAATAATAAATTTAGGAGTTGTTGCAAGAAGACACAAGTGGAAGCATAAACAACACCTATTGATGTGAATATGAAGAATCAATGCTTTCAAAGGACATGGATTTTGCAATTTTCAAGATGATAGTCCTGGAAACAGAGTTATGACCCTTCAAGATACAAATGAGAGTGAATAGATGTGTTGAAGTGTATTCAATGGAGTCGGATCTCTTACAATTGCTTTGAGATGATCAAGATGAACTATAGAGAGCTATTGTCATCTTAGTAAGAGGTTTGAGTGACAAAACTTCATCAGAGGGTTAGATTTAGTCTTTTAGCACTCTTGATGATGTAATGAAACATGGTACCATGGTGTAGAAGCAATTCACAGTAAGAAACAAGCATTATAGCTTATCCAACAGTATTATTAGTTCTTAGAATCTCATACGAGTTTCGCATAGCAAGAAGACAAAATGGTAGCTTAAACAACACCTATCGATGTGAATATGAAGAATCAATGCCTTCACTTACAAGGATATGGCCGTTGTCAAGCTGATAGTCCTCGAAACAGGGTTATGACTCTTCAAGATACAAATGAGAGTCAATAGGAGTGTTGAAGTGTATTCAATGGAGTCGGATCTCTTACAATTGCTTTGAGATGATCAAGATGAACTATAGAGAGCTATTGTCGTCTTTGTAAGAGGTTTGAGTGACAAAACTTCATCAGAGGGTTTGATTTAGTCTTTTAGCACTCTTGATGACGTAATGAAACATGGTACCATGGTGTAGAAGCAAGTCACAGTAAGAAACAAGCATTATAGCTTATCCAACAGTACTATTAGTTCTTAGAATCTCATACTTTCTCAAATAGAAATTTGGGAGTTGTAGCAAGAAGACAAAATGGTAGCTTAAACAACACCTATCGATGTGAATATGAAGAATCAATGCCTTCACCGACAAGGATATGGCCGTTGTCAAGCTGATAGTCCTCGAAACAGAGTTATGACTCTGCAAAATACAAATGAGAGTTAATAGGAGTGTTGAAGTGTATTCAATGGAGTCGGATCTCTTACAATAGCTTTGAGATGATCAAGATGAACTATAGAGAGCTATTGTCGTCTTAGTAAGAGGTTTGAGTGACAAAACTTCATCAGAGGGTTAGATTTAATCTTTTAGCACTCTTGATGATGTAATGAAACATGGTACCATGGTGTAGAAGCAAGTCAAAGTAAGACACAAACATTATAGCTTATCCAACAAGATTATTAGTTCTTAGAATCTCATACGAAGTTTCAGATAGAAATTTGGGAGTTGTAGCAAGAAGACAAAATGGTAGCTTAAACAACACCTATCGATGTGAATATGAAGAATCAATGCCTTCACGACAAGGATATGGCCGGTGTCAAGCTGATAGTCCTCGAACAGAAGAGTTATGACTCTTCAAGATACAAATGAGAGTCAATAGGATAGTTGTTGGTATTCAATGGAGTTGAATCTCTTACAATTGCTTTGAGATGTTCAAGAGGAACTATAGAGAACTGTTGTCGTGTTTGCAATAGGTTTGAGTGATAAAACTTCATCAGAGAGTTAGATTCAGTATTTTAGCACTCTTGATGACATGATGAAACATGCTACCATGGTGCAGAAGCAAGTCAAAGTAAGAAACAAGCATTATAGCTTATCCCACAGTTCTATTAGTTCTTAGAATCTCATAGCAGTTTCTAATAGTAAATTTAGGAGTTGTTGCAAGAAGACACAAGTGGAAGCATAAACAACACCTATTGATGTGAATATGAAGAATCAATGCTTTCAGTGACATGGATTTTGCAATTTTCAAGATGATAGTCCTGGAAACAGAGTTATGACCCTTCAAGATACAAATGAGAGTGAATAGATGTGTTGAAGTGTATTCAATGGAGTCGGATTTCTTACAATTGCTTTGAGATGATCAAGATGAACTATAGAGAGCTATTGTCGTCTTAGTAAGAGGTATGAGTGACAAAACTTCATCAGAGGGTTAGATTTAGTCTTTTAGCACTCTTGATGATGTAATGAAACATGGTACCATGGTGTAGAAGCAAGTCACAGTAAGAAACAAGCATTATAGCTTATCCAACTGTACTATTAGTTCTTAGAATCTCATACGAGTTTCGCATAGCAAGAAGACAAAATGGTAGCTTAAACAACACCTATCGATGTGAATATGAAGAATCAATGCCTTCACCGACAAGGATATGGCCGTTGTCAAGCTGATAGTCCTCGAAACAGAGTTATGACTCTTCAAAATACAAATGAGAGTCAATAGGAGTGTTGAAGTGTATTCAATGGAGTCGGGTCTCCTACAATTGCTTTGAGAAGATCAAGATGAACTATAGAAAGCTATTGTCGTCTATGTAAGAGGTTTGAGTGACAAAACTTCATCAGAGGGTTAGATTTAGTCTTTTAGCACTCTTGATGATGTAATGAAACATGGTACCATGGTGTAGAAGCAAGTCACAGTAAGAAACAAGCATTATAGCTTATCCAACAGTACTATTAGTTCTTAGAATCTCATACGAGTTTCGCATAGAAATTTGGGAGTTGTAGCAAGAAGACAAAATGGTAGCTTAAACAACACCTATCGATGTGAATATGAAGAATCAATGCCTTCCCTGACAAGGATATGGCCGGTGTCAAGCTGATAGTCCTCGAAACAGGGTTATGACTCTTCAAGATACAAATGAGAGTCAATAGGAGTGTTGAAGTGTATTTAATGGAGTCGGATCTCTTACAATTGCTTTGAGATGATCAAGATGAACTATAGAGAGCTATTGTCGTCTTTGTAAGAGGTTTGAGTGACAAAACTTCATCAGAGGGTTTGATTTAGTCTTTTAGCACTCTTGATGACGTAATGAAACATGGTACCATGGTGTAGAAGCAAGTCACAGTAAGAAACAAGCATTATAGCTTATCCAACAGTACTATTAGTTCTTAGAATCTCATACGAGTTTCGCATAGAAATTTGGGAGTTGTAGCAAGAAGACAAAATGGTAGCTTAAACAACACCTATCGATGTGAATATGAAGAATCAATGCCTTCACCGACAAGGATATGGCCGTTGTCAAGCTGATAGTCCTCGAAACAGAGTTATGACTCTTCAAAATACAAATGAGAGTCAATAGGAGTGTTGAAGTGTATTCAATGGAGTTGAATCTCTTACAATTGCTTTGAGATGTTCAAGAGGAACTATAGAGAACTGTTGTCGTGTTTGCAAGAGGTTTGAGTGATAAAACTTCATCAGAGAGTTAGATTCAGTATTTTAGCACTCTTGATGACGTGATGAAACATGCTACCATGGTGCAGAAGCAACTCAAAGTAAGAAACAAGCATTATAGCTTATCCCACAGTTCTATTAGTTCTTAGAACCTCATAGTAGTTTCTAATAGTAAATTTAGGAGTTGTTGCAAGAAGACACAAGTGGAAGCATAAACAACACCTATTGATTAGTGACATGGATTTTGCAATTTTCAAGATGATAGTCCTGGAAACAGAGTTATGACCCTTCAAGATACAAATGAGAGTGAATAGATGTGTTGAAGTGTATTCAATGGAGTCGGATCTCTTACAATTGCTTTGAGATGATCAAGATGAACTATAGAGAGCTATTGTCATCTTAGTAAGAGGTTTGAGTGACAAAACTTCATCAGAGGGTTAGATTTAGTCTTTTAGCACTCTTGATGACGTAATGAAACATGGTACCATGGTGTAGAAGAAGTCAAAGTAAGAAACAAACATTATAGTTTATCCCACAGTTTTGTTAGTTCTTAGAATCTCATACGAGTTTCGCATAGAAATTTGGGAGTTGTAGCAAGAAGACAAAATGGTAGCTTAAACAACACCTATCGATGTGAATATGAAGAATCAATGCCTTCACTTACAAGGATATGGCCGTTGTCAAGCTGATAGTCCTCGAAACAGAGTTATGACTCTTCAAAATACAAATGAGAGTCAATAGGAGTGTTGAAGTGTATTCAATGGAGTTGAATCTCTTACAATTGCTTTGAGATGTTCAAGAGGAACTATAGAGAACTGTTGTCGTGTTTGCAAGAGGTTTGAGTGATAAAACTTCATCAGAGAGTTAGATTCAGTATTTTAGCACTCTTGATGACGTGATGAAACATGCTACCATGGTGGAGAAGCAAGTCAAAGTAAGAAACAAGCATTATAGCTTATCCCACAGTTCTATTAGTTCTTAGAACCTCATAGCAGTTTCTAATAGTAAATTTGGGAGTTGTTGCAAGAAGACACAAGTGGAAGCATAAACAACACCTATTGATGTGAATATGAAGAATCAATGCTTTCAATGACATGGATTTTGCAATTTTCAAGATGATTGTCCTGGAAACAGAGTTATGACCCTTCAACATACAAATGAGAGTGAATAGATGTGTTGAAGTGTATTCAATGGAGTCGGATCTCTTACAATTGCTATGAGATGATCAAGATGAACTATAGAGAGCCATTGTCGTCTTTGTAAGATGTTTGAGTGACAAAACTTCATCAGAGGGTTAGATTTAGTCTTTTAGCACTCTTGATGATGTAATGAAACATGGTACCATGGTGTAGAAGCAAGTCAAAGTAAGAAACAAGCATTATAGCTTATCCAACAGTACTATTAGTTTTTAGAATCTCATACGAGTTTCGCATAGAAATTTGGGAGTTGTAGCAAGAAGACAAAATGGTAGCTTAAACAACACCTATCGATGTGAATATGAAGAATCAATGCCTTCACCGACAAGGATATGGCCGTTGTCAAGCTGATAGTCCTCGAAACAGAGTTATGACTCTTCAAAATACAAATGAGAGTCAATAGGAGTGTTAAAGTGTATTCAATGGAGTTGAATCTCTTACAATTGCTTTGAGATGTTCAAGAGGAACTATAGAGAACTGTTGTCGTGTTTGCAAGAGGTTTGAGTGATAAAACTTCATCAGAGAGTTAGATTCAGTATTTTAGCACTCTTGATGACGTGATGAAACATGCTACCATGGTGCAGAAGCAAGTCAAAGTAAGAAACAAGCATTATAGCTTATCCCACAGTTCTATTAGTTCTTAGAACCTCATAGCAGTTTCTAATAGTAAATTTAGGAGTTGTTGCAAGAAGACACAAGTGGAAGCATAAACAACACCTATTGATGTGAATATATAGAATCAATGCTTTCAGTGACATGGATTTTGCAATTTTCAAGATGATAGTCCTGGAAACAGAGTTATGACCCTTCAAGATACAAATGAGAGTGAATAGATGTGTTGAAGTGTATTCAATGGAGTCGGATCTCTTACAATAGCTTTGAGATGATCAAGATGAACTATAGAGAGCTATTGTCGTCTTAGTAAGAGGTTTGAGTGACAAAACTTCATCAGAGGGTTAGATTTAGTCTTTTAGCACTCTTGATGATGTAATGAAACATGGTACCATGGTGTAGAAGCAAGTCAAAGTAAGACACAAACATTATAGCTTATCCAACAGTACTATTAGTTCTTAGAATCTCATACGAGTTTCGCATAGAAATTTGGGAGTTGTAGCAAGAAGACAAAATGGTAGCTTAAACAACACCTATCGATGTGAATATGAAGAATCAATGCCTTCCCTGACAAGGATATGGCCGGTGTCAAGCTGATAGTCCTCGAAACAGAGTTATGACTCTTCAAGATACAAATGAGAGTCAATAGGAGTGTTGAAGTGTATTCAATGGAGTTGAATCTCTTACAATTGCTTTGAGATGTTCAAGAGGAACAATAGAGAACTGTTGTCGTGTTTGCAAGGGGTTTGAGTGATAAAACTTCATCAGAGAGTTAGATTCAGTATTTTAGCACTCTTGATGACGTGATGAAACATGCTACCATGGTGCAGAAGCAAGTCAAAGTAAGAAACAAGCATTATAGCTTATCCCACAGTTCTATTAGTTCTTAGAACCTCATAGCAGTTTCTAATAATAAATTTAGGAGTTGTTGCAAGAAGACACAAGTGGAAGCATAAACAACACCTATTGATGTGAATATGAAGAATCAATGCTTTCAGTGACATGGATTTTGCAATGTTCAAGATGATAGTCCTGGAAACAGAGTTATGACCCTTCAAGATACAAATGAGAGTGAATAGATGTGTTGAAGTGTATTCAATGGAGTCGGATCTCTTACAATTGCTTTGAGATGATCAAGATGAACTATAGAGAGCTATTGTCGTCTTGGTAAGAGGTTTGAGTGACAAAACTTTATCAGAGGGTTAGATTTAGTCTTTTAGCACTCTTGATGAGGTAATGAAACATGGTACCATGGTGTAGAAGCAAGTCACAGTAAGAAACAAGCATTATAGCTTATCCAACAGTACTATTAGTTCTTAGAATCTCATACGAGTTTCGCATAGCAAGAAGACAAAATGGTAGCTTAAACAACACCTATCGATGTGAATATGAAGAATCAATGCCTTCACTGACAAGGATATGGCCGTTGTCAAGCTGATAGTCCTCGAAACAGAGTTATGACTCTTCAAGATACAAATGAGAGTCAATAGGAGTGTTGAAGTGTATTCAATGGAGTTGAATCTCTTACAATTGCTTTAAGATGTTCAAGAGGAACTATAGAGAACTGTTGTCGTGTTTGCAAGAGGTTTGAGTGATAAAACTTCATCAGAGAGTTAGATTCAGTATTTTAGCACTCTTGATGACGTGATGAAACATGCTACCATGGTGCAGAAGCAAGTCAAAGTAAGAAACAAGCATTATAGCTTATCCCACAGTTCTATTAGTTCTTAGAACCTCATAGCAGTTTCTAATAGTAAATTTGAGAGTTGTTGCAAGAAGACACAAGTGGAAGCATAAACAACACCTATTGATGTGAATATGAAGAATCAATGCTTTCAGTGACATGGATTTTGCAATTTTCAAGATGATAGTCCTGGAAACAGAGTTATGACCCTTCAAGATACAAATGAGAGTGAATAGATGTGTTGAAGTGTATTCAATGGAGTCGGATTTCTTACAATTGCTTTGAGATGATCAAGATGAACTATAGAGAGCTATTGTCGTCTTAGTAAGAGGTATGAGTGACAAAACTTCATCAGAGGGTTAGATTTAGTCTTTTAGCACTCTTGATGATGTAGTGAAACATGCTACCATGGTGTAAAAAGCAAAGTAAGAAACAAGCATTATAGCTTATCCAACTGTACTATTAGTTCTTAGAATCTCATACGAAATTATTTGGGAGTTGTAGCAAGAAGACAAAATGGTAGCTTAAACAACACCTATCGATGTGAATATGAAGAATCAGGGCCTTCACTGACAAGGCGTTGGTAATTTTCAAGATGATAGTCCTGGAAACAGAGTTATGACCCTTCAAGATACAAATGAGAGTCAATAGGAGTGTTGAAGTGTATTCAATGGAGTTGGATCTCTTAAAATTGCTTTGAGATGATCAAGATGAACTATAGAGAGCTATTGTCGTCTTTGTAAGAGGTTTGAGTGACAAAACTTCATCAGAGGGTTTGATTTAGTCTTTTAGCACTCTTGATGACGTAATGAAACATGGTACCATGGTGTAGAAGCAAGTCACAGTAAGAAACAAGCATTATAGCTTATCCAACAGTACTATTAGTTCTTAGAATCTCATACGAGTTTCGCATAGAAATTTGGGAGTTGTAGCAAGAAGACAAAATGGTAGCTTAAACAACACCTATCGATGTGAATATGAAGAATCAATGCCTTCACTGACAAGGATATGGCCGTTGTCAAGCTGATAGTCCTCGAAACAGAGTTATGACTCTTCAAGATACAAATGAGAGTCAATAGGAGTGTTGAAGTGTATTCAATGGAGTTGAATCTCTTACAATTGCTTTGAGATGTTCAAGAGGAACTATAGAGAACTGTTGTCGTGTTTGCAAGAGGTTTGAGTGATAAAACTTCATCAGAGAGTTAGATTCAGTATTTTAGCACTCTTGTGACGTGATGAAACATGCTACCATGGTGCAGAATCAAGTCAAAGTAAGAAACAAGCATTATAGCTTATCCCACAGTTCTATTAGTTCTTAGAATCTCACAGAAGTTTCTAATAGTAAATTTGGGAGTTGTTGCAAGAAGACACAAGTGGAAGCATAAACAACACCTATTGATGTGAATATAAAGAATCAATGCTTTCAGTGACATGGATTTTGCAATTTTCAAGATGATAGTCCTGGAAACAGAGTTATGACCCTTCAAGATACAAATGAGAGTGAATAGATGTGTTGAAGTGTATTCAATGGAGTCGGATCTCTTACAATTGCTTTGAGATGATCAAGATGAACTATAGAGAGCTATTGTCGTCTTAGTAAGAGGTTTGAGTGACAAAACTTCATCAGAGGGTTAAACTTAGTCTTTTAGCACTCTTGACTATGTAATGAAACATGGTACCATGGTGTAGAAGCAAGTCACAGTAAGAAACAAACATTATAGCTTATCCAACAGTACTATTAGTTCTTATAATCTCATACGAGTTTCGCATAGAAATTTGGGAGTTGTAGCAAGAAGACAAAATGGTAGCTTAAACAACACCTACCGATGTGGATAGGAAGGATCAATTGCGGCACTGACAAGGATATGGCCGGTGTCAAGTTGATAGGCCTCGATTCATAGTTATGACTCTTCAAGATCTAAATGAGAGTGAATAGGAGTGTTGAAGTGTATTCAATGGAGTTGAATCTCTTACAATTGATTTGAGTTGTTCAAGAGGAACTGTAGAGAACTGTTGTCGTGTTTGCAAGAGGTTTGAGTGATAAAACTTCATCAGAGAGTTAGATTCAATATTTTAGCACTCTTGATGACGTGATGAAACATGCTACCTTGGTGCAGAAGCAAGTCAAAGTAAAAAACAAGCATTATAGCTTATCCCACAGTTCTATTAGTTCTTAGAACCTCATAGCAGTTTCTAATAGTAAATTTGGAGGAGTTGTTACAAGAAGACACAAGTGGAAGCATAAACAACACCTATTGATGTGAATATGAAGAATCAATGCTTTCAAAGGACATGGATTTTTGCAATTTTCAAGATGATAGTCCTCGAAACAGAGTTATGACCCTTCAAGATACAAATGAGAGTGAATAGATGTGTTGAAGTGTATTCAATGGAGTCGGATCTCTTACAACTGCTTTGAGATGATCAAGATGAACTATAGAGAGCTATTGTCGCCTTTGTAGAAGAGGTTTGAGTGACAAAACTTCATCAGAGGGTTAGATTTAGTCTTTTAGCACTCTTGATGACGTAATGAAACATGGTACCATGGTGTAGAAGCAAGTCAAAGTAAGAAACAAGCATTATAGCTTATCCAACAAGTATTATTAGTTCTTAGAATCTCATATGAAGTTTTGGAGCAAGAAGACAAAATGGTAGCTGAAACAACACCTAGCGATGGGAAGATGAAGAATCAATGCCTTCACGTACAAGGATAAGGCCTGTGTCAAGCTGAAATTCCTCGAAACAAAAGTTATGACTCTTCAAGATACAAATGAGAGTCAATAGGAGTGTTGAAGTGTATTCAATGGAGTTGAATCTCTTACAATTGCTTTGAGATGTTCAAGAGGAACTATAGAGAACTGTTGTCGTGTTTGCAAGAGGTTTGAGTGATAAAACTTCATCAGAGAGTTAGATTCAGTATTTTAGCACTCTTGATGACGTGATGAAACATGCTACCATGGTGCAGAAGCAAGTCAAAGTAAGAAACAAGCATTATAGCTTATCCTACAGTTCTATTAGTTCTTAGAACCTCATAGCAGTTTCTAATAATAAATTTAGGAGTTGTTGCAAGAAGACACAAGTGGAAGCATAAACAACACCTATTGATGTAAATATGAAGAATCAATGTTTTCAGTGACATGGATTTTGCAATTTTCAAGTTGATTGTCCTGGAAACAGAGTTATGACCTTTCAAGATACAAATGAGAGTGAATAGATGTGTTGAAGTGTATTAAATGGAGTCGGATCTCTTACAACTGCTTTGAGATGATCAAGATGAACTATAGAGAGCTATTGTCGTCTTAGTAAGAGGTTTGAGTGACAAAACTTCATCAGAGGGTTAGATTTAGTCTTTTAGCACTCCTTATGATGTAATGAAACATGGTACCATGGTGTGGAAGCAAGTCAAAGTAAGAAACAAGCATTTTAGCTTATCCAACAGTACTATTAGTTCTTAGAATCTCATCACGAAGTTTGGGGAGTGTAGCAAGAAGACAAAGTGGTAGCTTAAGCAACACCTGTCGATGTGAATGGGAAGAATCAATGCCTTCACTGACAAGGATATGGCCGTTGTCAAGCTGATAGTCCTCGAAACAGAGTTATGACTCTTCAAGATACAAATGAGAGTGAATAGGAGTGTTGAAGTGTATTCAATGGAGTTGAATCTCTTACAATTGCTTTGAGATGTTCAAGAGGAACTATAGAGAACTGTTGTCGTGTTTGCAAAAGGTTTGAGTGATAAAACTTCATCAGAGAGTTAGATTCAGTATTTTAGCACTCTTGATGACGTGATGAAACATGCTACCATGGTGCAGAAGCAAGTCAAAGTAAGAAACAAGCATTATAGCTTATCCCACAGTTCTATTAGTTCTTAGAACCTCATAGCAGTTTCTAATAATAAATTTAGGAGTTGTTGCAAGAAGACACAAGTGGAAGCATAAACAACACCTATTGATGTGAATATGAAGAATCAATGCTTTCAGTGACATGGATTTGGCAATTTTCAAGTTGATTGTCCTGGAAACAGAGTTATGACCTTTCAAGATACAAATGAGAGTGAATAGATGTGTTGAAGTGTATTCAATGGAGTTGGATCTCTTACAATTGCTTTGAGATGATCAAGATGAACTATAGAGAGCTATTGTCGTCTTTGTAAGAGGTTTGAGTGACAAAACTTCATCAGAGGGTTTGATTTAGTCTTTTAGCACTCTTGATGACGTAATGAAACATGGTACCATGGTGTAGAAGCAAGTCAAAGTAAGAAACAAGCATTATAGCTTATCCAACAGTACTATTAGTTCTTAGAATCTCATACGAGTTTCGCATAGAAATTTGGGAGTTGTAGCAAGAAGACAAAATGGTAGCTTAAACAACACCTATCGATGTGAATATGAAGAATCAATGTTTTCATTGATAAGGATATGGCCGTTGTCAAGCTGATAATCCTCGAAACAGAGTTATAACTCCTTAAGATACAAATGAAAGTGAATAGGAGTGTTGAAGTGTACTCAATGGAGTTGTATCTCTTACAATTGCTTTGAGATGTTCAAGAGGAACGATAGAGAACTGTTGTCGTGTTTGCAAGAGGTTTGAGTGATAAAACTTCATCAGAGAGTTAGATTCAGTCTTTTAGCACTCTTGATGACATGATGAAACATGCTACCAAGGTGCAGAAGCAAGTCAAAGTAAGAAACAAGCATTATAGCTTATCCCACAGTTATATTAGTTCTTAGAATCTTATAAGAGTTTCTAATAGTAAATTTGGGAATTTTTGCAAGAAGACACAAGTGGAAGCTTAAACAACACCTATTGATGTGAATATGAAAAACCAATGCTTTCAGTGAAAAGGATTTGGTAATTTTCAAGATGGTTGTCCTGGAAACAGAGTTATGACCTTTCAAGATACAATTGAGAGTGAATAGATGTGGAGAAGTGGATTCAATGGAGTTGGATCTCTTAAAATTGCTTTGAAATGATCAAGATGAACTATAGAGAGCTATTATCGTCTTTGTAAGAGGTTTGAGTGACAAAATTTCATCAGAGGGTTAGATTTAGTCTTTTAGCACTCTTGATGACGTAAGGAAACATGGTACCATGGTGTAGAAGCAAGTCAAAGTAAGAAACAAGCATCATAGCTTATCCAACAAGTACTATTAGTTCTTAGAATCTCATACGAAGTTTCTAATAGAAATTTGGGAGTTGTAGCAAGAAGACAAAATGGTAGCTTAAACAACACCTATCGATGTGAATATGAAGAATCAATGCCTTCACCGACAAGGATATGGCCGTTGTCAAGCTGATAGTCCTCGAAACAGAAGTTATGACTCTTCAAGATACAAATGAGAGTCAATAGGAGTGTTGAAGCGTACTCAATGGAGTTTGATCCCTTACAATTGCTTTGAGAGGTTCAAGAGGAACTACAGAGACCTGTTGTCGTGTTTGCCAAAGGTTTGAGTGATAAAACTTCCGCAGAGAGTTAGATTCCGGATGTGAGCACTCTTGATGACGTGATGAAACATGCTTCCCTGGTGCAGAAGAAGTCAAAGTAAGAAACAAGCATTATAGCTTATCCCACAGTTCTATTAGTTCTTAGAATCTCATATGAAGTTTCTAATAGTAAATTTGGGAGTTGTTGCAAGAAGACACAAGTGGAAGCATAAACAACACCTATTGATGTGAATATGAAGAATCAATGCTTTCAATGACAAGGATTTGGCAATTTTCAAGATGATAGTCCTGAAACAGAAGTTATGACCCTTCAAGATACAAATGAGGAATAAGAGATGTGTTGAAGTGTATTCAATGGAGTCGGATCTCTTACCATTGCTTTGAGATGATCAAGATGCACGATAGAGAGCTATTGTCGTTTTTGTATGAGGTTTGAGTGACAAAACTTCATCAGCGGGTTAGATTCAGTCTTTTAGCACTCTTGATGACGTAATGAAACATGGTACCATGGTATAGAAGTCAAAGTAAGAAACAAGCATTATAAGCTTATCCAACAGTACTATTAGTTCTTAGAATCTCATACGAAGTTTCTGATAGAAATTTGGGAGTTGTAGCAAGAAGACAAAATGGTAGCTTAAACAACACCTATCGATGTGAATATGAAGAATCAATGCCTTCACCGACAAGGATATGGCCGTTGTCAAGCTGATAGTCCTCAAAAACAGAAGTTATGACTCTTCAAGATACAAATGAGAGTGAATAGGAGTGTTGAAGTGTATTCAATGGAGTTGAATCTCTTACAATTGCTTTGAGATGTTCAAGAGGAACTATAGAGAACTGTTGTCGTTTTGCAAGAGGTTTGAGTGATAAAACTTCATCGAGAGAGTTAGATTCAGTATTTTAGCACTCTTGATGACGTGATGAAACATGCTACCATGGTGCGAAGCAAGTCAAAGTAAGAAACAAGCATTATAGCTTATCCCACAGTTCTATTAGTTCTTAGAATCTCATAGAAGTTTCTAATAGTAAATTTGGGAGTTGTTGCAAGAAGACACAAGTGGAAGCATAAACAACACCTATTGATGTGAATATGAAGAATCAATGCTTTCAGTGACAAGGATTTGAAAATTTTCAAGCTGATAGTCCTCGAAACAGAGTTATGACTCTTCAAAATACAAATGAGAGTCAATAGGAGTGTTGAAGTGTATTCAATGGAGTCGGGTCTCCTACAATTGCTTTGAGAAGATCAAGATGAACTATAGAAAGCTATTGTCGTCTATGTAAGAGGTTTGAGTGACAAAACTTCATCAGAGGGTTAGATTTAGTCTTTTAGCACTCTTGATGATGTAATGAAACATGGTACCATGGTGTAGAAGCAAGTCAAAGTAAGAAACAAGCATTATAGCTTATCCAACAATACTATCAGTTCTTAGAATTCTATACGAGTTTCTCATAGAAATTTGGCAGTTGTAGCAAGAAGACAAAATGGTAGCTTAAACAACACCTATCGATGTGAATATGAAGAATCAATGCCTTCACTGACAAGGATATGGCCGTTGTCAAGCTGATAGTCTTCGAAACAGAGTTATGACTCTTCAAGATACAAATGAGAGTGAATAGGAGTGTCGAAGTGTATTCAATGGAGTTGAATCTCTTACAATTGCTTTGAGATGTTCAAGAGGAACTATAGAGAACTGTTGTCGTGTTTGCAAGAGGTTTGAGTGATAAAACTTCATCAGAGAGTTAGATTCAGTCTTTTAGCACTCTTGATGACGTGATGAAACATGCTACCATGGTGCAGAAGCAAGTCAAAGTAAGAAACAAGCATTATAGCTTATCCCACAGTTCTATTAGTTCTTAGAATCTCATAGAAGTTTCTAATAGTAAATTTGGGAGTTGTTGCAAGAAGACACAAGTGGAAGCATAAACAACACCTATTGATGTGAATATGAAGAATCAATGCTTTCATGGACAAAGATTTGGCAATTTTCAAGATGATAGTCCCGAAACAGAAGTTATGACCCTTCAAGTTACAAATGAGAGTGAATAGATGTGTTGAAGTGTATTCAATGGAGTCGGATCTCTTACAATTGCTTTGAGATGATCAAGATGAACTATAGAGAGCTATTGTCGCCTTTTGTAAGAGGTTTGAGTGACAAAACTTCATCAGAGGGTTAGATTTAGTCTTTTAGCACTCTTGATGACGTAATGAAACATGGTACCATGGTGTAGAAGCAAGTCAAAGTAAGAAACAAGCATTATAGCTTATCCAACAGTACTATTAGTTCTTAGAATCTCATACGAGTTTCGCATAGAAATTTGGGAGTTGTAGGAAGAAGACAAAATGGTAGCTTAAACAACACCTATCGATGTGAATATGAAGAATCAATGCCTTCATTGACAAGGATATGGCCGTTGTCAAGCTCATAGTCCTCGAAACAGAGTTATGACTCTTCAACATACAAATGAGAGTGAATAGGAGTGTTGAAGTGTATTCAATGGAGTTGAATCTCTTACAATTGCTTTGAGATGTTCAAGAGGAACTATAGAGAACTCTTGTCGTGTTTGCAAGAGGTTTGAGTGATAAAACTTCATCAGAGAGTTAGATTCAGTTTTTTAGCACTCTTGATGACGTGATGAAACATGCTACCATGGTGCAGAAACAAGTCAAAGTAAGAAACAAGCATTATAGTTTATCCCACAGTTCTATTAGTTCTTAGAACCTCATAGAAGTTTCTAATAGTAAATTTGGGAGTTGTTGCAAGAAGACACAAGTGGAAGCATAAAGATCACCTATTGATGTGAATATGAAGAATCAATGCTTTTAGTGAGATGGATTTTGCAATTTTCAAGATGATAGTCCTGGAAACAAAGTTATGACCCTTCAAGATACAAATGAGAGTGAATAGATGTGTTGAAGTGTATTCAATGGAGTCGAATCTCTTACAATTGCTTTGAGATGATCAAGATGAACTATAGAGAGCTATTGTCGTCTTTGTAAGACGTTTGAGTGACAAAACTTCATCAGAGGGTTAGATTTAGTCTTTTGGCACTCTTGATGACGTAAAGAAACATGGTGCCATGGTGTAGAACAAAGTCAAGGTAAGAAACAAGCATT
The DNA here is from genome assembly GCA_028015245.1 of Cardamine occulta. Taxonomy (NCBI): domain Eukaryota; kingdom Viridiplantae; phylum Streptophyta; class Magnoliopsida; order Brassicales; family Brassicaceae; genus Cardamine; species Cardamine occulta. The sequence continues at coordinate 2,444,175 of CM051371.1, forward strand.
ATAACTTATCCAACAGTACTATTAGTTCTTAGAATCTCATACGAAGTTTCAAGATAGAAATTTTGGGAGTTGTAGCAAGAAGACAAAATGGTAGCTTAAACAACACCTATCGATGTGAATATGAAGAATCAATGCCTTCACCGACAAGGATATGGCCGTTGTCAAGCTGATAGTCCTCAAAACAGAAGTTATGACTCTTCAGGATGCAAATAAGAGTGAATCGAAGTGTTGAAGTGTATTCAATGGAGTTGAATCTCTTACAATTGCTTTGAGATGTTCAAGAGGAACTATAGAGAACTGTTGTCGTGTTTGCAAGAGGTTTGAGTGATAAAACTTCATCAGAGAGTTAGATTCAGTATTTTAGCACTCTTGATGACGTGATGAAACATGCTACCATGGTGCAGAAGCAAGTCAAAGTAAGAAACAAGCATTATAGCTTATCCCACAGTTCTATTAGTTCTTAGAATCTCATAGAAGTTTCTAATAGTAAATTTGGGAGTTGTTGCAAGAAGACACAAGTGGAAGCATAAACAACACCTATTGATGTGAATATGAAGAATCAATGCCTTCACTGACAAGGATTTTGCAATTTTCAAGATGATAGTCCTGGAAACAAAGTTATGACCCTTCAAGATACAAATGAGAGTGAATAGATGTGTTGAAGTGTATTCAATGGAGTCGAATCTCTTACAATTGCTTTGAGATGATCAAGATGAACTATAGAAAGCTATTGTCGTCTATGTAAGAGGTTTGAGTGACAATACTTCATCAGAGGGTTAGATTTAGTCTTTTAGCACTCTTGATGATGTAATGAAACATGGTACCATGGTGTAGAAGCAAGTCAAAGTAAGACACAAACATTATAGCTTATCCAACAGTACTATTAGTTCTTAGAATCTCATACGAGTTTCGCATAGAAATTTGGGAGTTGTAGCAAGAAGACAAAATAGTAGCTTAAACAACACCTATCGATGTGAATATGAAGAATCAATGCCTTCACCGACAAGGATATGGCCGTTGTCAAGCTGATAGTCCTCGAAACAGAGTTATGACTCTTCAAGATACAAATGAGAGTGAATAGGAGAGTTGAAGTGTATTCAATGGAGTTGAATCTCTTACAATTGCTTTGAGATGTTCAAGAGGAACTATAGAGAACTGTTGTCGTGTTTGCAAGAGGTTTGAGTGATAAAACTTCATCAGAGAGTTTAATTCAGTATTTTAGCACTCTTGATGACGTGATGAAATATGCTACCATGGGGCAGAAGCAAGTCAAAGTAAAAAACAAGCATTATAGCTTATCCCACAGTTCTATTAGTTCTTAGAATCTCATAGCAGTTTCTAATAGTAAATTTAGGAGTTGTTGCAAGAAGACACAAGTGGAAGCATAAACAACACCTATTGATGTGAATATGAAGAATCAATGCTTTCAGTGACAAGGATTTGGCAATTTTCAAGATGATAGTCCTGAACACAGAGTTATGACCTTTCAAGATACAAATGAGAGTGAATAGATGTGTTGAAGTGTATTCAATGGAGTCGGATCTCTTACAATTGCTTTGAGATGATCAAGATGAACTATAGAGAGTTATTGTCGTCTTTGTAAGAGGTTTGAGTGACAAAACTTCATCAGAGGGTTAGATTTAGTCTTTTAGCACTCTTGATGACGTAATGAAACATGGTACCATGGTGTAGAAGCAAGTCAAAGTAAGAAACAAGCATTATAGCTTATCCAACAGTACTATTAGTTCTTAGAATCTCATACGAGTTTTGCATAGAAATATGGGAGTTGTAGCAAGAAGACAAAATGGTAGCTTAAACAACACCTATCGATGTGAATATGAAGAATCAATGCCTTCACTGACAAGGATATGGCCGTTGTCAAGCTGATAGTCCTCGAAACAGAGTTATGACTCTTCAAGATACAAATGAGAGTGAATAGGAGTGTTGAAGTGTATTCAATGGAGTTGAATCTCTTACAATTACTTTGAGATGTTCAAGAGGAACTATAGAGAACTGTTGTCGTGTTTGCAAGAGGTTTGAGTGATAAAACTTCATCCGAGAGTTAGATTCAGTATTTTAGCACTCTTGATGACGTGATGAAACATGCTACCATGGTGCAGAAGCAAGTCAAAGTAAGAAACAAGCATTATAGCTTATCCCACAGTTCTATTAGTTCTTAGAATCTCATAGAAGTTTCTAATAGTAAATTTGGGAGTTGTTGCAAGAAGACACAAGGGGAAGCATAAACAACACCTATTGATGTTAATATGAAGAATCAATGCTTTCAGTGACAAGGATTTGGCAATTTTCAAGATGATTGTTCTGGAAATAGAGTTATGACCCTTCAAGATACAAATGAGAGTAAATAGATGTGTTGAAGTGTATTCAATGGAGTCAGATCTCTTACAATTACTTTGAAATGATCAAGATGAACTATAATAAAGAGCTATTGTCCTCTTTGTAAGAGGTTTGAGTGACAAAACTTCATCAGAGGGTTAGATTTAGTCTTTTAGCGTTCTTGATGATGTAATGAAACATGGTACCATGGTGTAGAAGCAAGTCAAAGTAAGAAAGAAGCATTATAGCTTATCCAACAAGACTATTAGTTCTTCGAATCTCATACGAGTTTCGCATAGAAATTTGGGAGTTGTAGCAAGAAGACAAAATGGTAGCTTAAACAACACCTATCGATGTGAATATGAAGAATCAATGCCTTCACTGAAAAGGATATGGCCGTTGTCAAGCTGATAGTCCCTCAAAACAGAAGTTATGACTCTTCAAGATACAAATGAGAGTGAATAGTAGTGTTGAAGTGTATTCAATGGAGGTGAATCTCTTACAATTGCTTTGAGAGGTTCAAGAGGAACTATAGAGAACTGTTGTCGGTTTTGCAAGAGGTTGGAGTGATAAAACTTCATCAGAGAGTTAGATTCAGTATTTTAGCACTCTTGATGACGTGATGAAACATGCTACCATGGTGCAGAAGCAAGTCAAAGTAAGAAACAAGCATTATAGCTTATCCCACAGTTCTATTAGTTCTTAGAATCTCATAGAAGTTTCTAATAGTAAATTTGGGAGTTGTTGCAAGAAGACACAAGTAGAAGCATAAACAACACATATTGATGTGAATATGAAGAATCAATGCTTTCAGTGACAAGGATTTGGCAATTTTCAAGATGATTGTTCTGGAAATAGAGTTATGACCCTTCAAGATACAAATGAGAGTAAATAGATGTGTTGAAGTGTATTCAATGGAGTCAGATCTCTTACAATTACTTTGAAATGATCAAGATGAACTATAGAGAGCTATTGTCGCCTTTTGTAAGAGGTTTGAGTGACAAAACTTCATCAGAGGGTTAGATTTAGTCTTTTAGAACTCTTGATGACGTAATGAAACATGGTACTATGGTGTAGAAGCAAGTGAAAGTAAGAAACAAGCATTATACCTTATCCAACAAAGATTATTAGTTCTTAGAATCTCATACGAAGTTTCATGACAGAAATTTGGGAGTTGTAGCAAGAATACAAAATGGTAGCTTAAACAACACCTATCGATGTGAATATGAAGAATCAATGCCTTCACTGACAAGGATATGGCCGTTGTCAAGCTGATAGTCCTAAAACTGGAGTTACGACCCTTCAAGATACAAATGATAGTGAATATAAGTGTTGAAGTGTATTCAATGGAGTTGAATCTCTTACAATTGCTTTGAGATGTTCAAGAGGAACTATAGAGAACTGTTGTCGTGTTTGCAAGAGGTTTGAGTGATAAAACTTCATCAGAGAGTTAGATTCAGTCTTTTAGCACTCTTGATGACGTGATGAAACATGCTACCATGGTGCAGAAGCAAGTCAAAGTAAGAAACAAGCATTATAGCTTATCCCACAGTTCTATTAGCTCTTAGAATCTCATAGAAGTTTCTAATAGTAAATTTGGGGGAGTTGCAAGAAGACACAAGGGAAGCATAAACAACACCTATTGATGTGAATATGAAGAATCAATGCTTTCAAGGACAAGGATTTGGCAATTTTCAAGATGATAGTCCCGAAAACAGAAAGTTATGACCCTTCAAGATACAAATGAGAGTGAATAGATGTGTTGAAGTGTATTCAATGGAGTCGGATCTCTTACAATTGCTTTGAGATGATCAAGATGAACTATAGAGAGCTATTGTCGCCTTTGTAAGAGGTTTGAGTGACAAAACTTCATCGAGAGGGTTAGATTTAGTCTTTTAGCACTCTTGATGACGTAATGAAACATGGTACCATGGTGTAGTAGCAAGTCAAAGTAAGAAACAAGCATTATAGCTTATCCAACAAAGACTATTAGTTCTTAGAAATCTCATACGAAGTTTCTCAGATGTAAATTTGGGAGTTGTAGCAAGAAGACAAAATGGTAGCTTAAACAACACCTATCGATGTGAATATGAAGAATCAATGCCTTCAACGACAAGGATATGCGTTGTCAAGCGTCGTGATAGTCCTCTAAACAGAAGTTATGACTCTTCAAGATACAAATGAGAGTGAATAGGAGTGTTGAAGTGTATTCAATGGAGTTGAATCTCTTACAATTGCTTTGAGATGTTCAAGAGGAACTATAGAGAACTGTTGTCGTGGTTTGCAAGAGGTTTGAGTGATAAAACTTCATCAGAGAGTTAGATTCAGTTTTTAGCACTCTTGATGACGTGATGAAACATGCTACCATGGTGCGTAGAGTAAGTCAAAGTAAGAAACAAGCATTATAGCTTATCCCACAGGTCTATTAGTTCTTAGAATCTCATAGAAGTTTCTAATAGTAAATTTGGGAGTTGTTGCAAGAAGACACAAGTGGAAGCATAAACAACCCCTATTGATGTGAATATGAAGAATCAATGCTTTCAAATGACAAGGATTTGGCAATTTTCAAGATGATTGTCCTGGAAACAGAAGTTATGACCCTTCAAGATACAAATGAGAGTGAATAGATGTGTTGAAGTGTATTCAATGGAGTCGGATCTCTTACAATTGCTTTGAGATGATCAAGATGAACTATAGAGAGCTATTGTCGCCTTTTGTAAGAGGTTTGAGTGACAAAACTTCATCAGAGGGTTAGATTTAGTCTTTTAGCACTCTTGATGACGTAATGAAACATGGTACCATGGTTTGTAGCAAGTCAAAGTAAGAAACAAGCATTATAGCTTATCCAACAAGATTATTAGTTCTTAGAATCTCATACGAGTTTCGCATAGAAATTTGGGAGTTGTAGCAAGAAGACAAAATGGTAGCTTAAACAACACCTATCGATGTGAATATGAAGAATCAATGCCTTCACCGACAAAGATATGGCCGTTGTCAAGCTGATAGTCCTTGAAACAGAGTTATGACTCTTCAAGATACAAATGAGAGTGAATAGGAGTGTTGAAGTGTATTCAATGGAGTTGAATCTCTTACAATTGCTTTGAGATGTTCAAGAGGAACTATAGAGAACTGTTGTCGTGTTTGCAAGAGGTTTGAGTGATAAAACTTCATCAGAGAGTTAGATTCAGTCTTTTAGCACTCTTGATGACGTGATGAAACATGCTACCATGGTGCAGAAGCAAGTCAAAGTAAGAAACAAGCATTATAGCTTATCCCACAGTTCTATTAGTTCTTAGAATCTCATAGAAGTTTCTAATAGTAAATTTGGGAGTTGTTGCAAGAAGACACAAGTGGAAGCATAAACAACACCTATTGATGTGAATATGAAGAATCAATGCTTTCAGTGACAAGGATTTGGCAATTTTCAAGATGATTGTCCCTGGAAACAGAAGTTATGACCTTCAAGATACAAATGAGAGTGAATAGATGTGTTGAAGTGTATTCAATGGAGTCGGATCTCTTACAATTGCTTTGAGATGATCAAGATGAACTATAGAGAGCTATTGTCGCCTTTTGTAAGAGGTTTGAGTGACAAAACTTCATCAGAGGGTTAGATTTAGTCTTTTAGCGTTCTTGATGATGTAATGAAACATGGTACCATGGTATAGAAGCAAGTCAAAGTAAGAAATAAGCATTATAGCTTATCCAAAAGTATTATTAGTTCTTAGAATCTCATACGAGTTTTGCATAGTAATTTGGGAGTTGTTGCAAGAAGAAAAAATGGTAGCTTAAACAACACCTATCGATGTGAATATGAAGAATCAATTCCTTCACTGACAAGGATATGGCTGTTGTCAAGCTCATAGTCCTCAAAACAGAGTTAGGACTCTTCAAGATACAAATGAGAGTGGATAGGAGTGTTGAAGTTTATTCAATGGAGTTGAATCTCTTACAATTGCTTTGAGATGTTCAAGAGGAACTATAGAGAACTGTTGTCGTGTTTGCAAGAGGTTTGTGTGATAAAACTTCATCAGAGAGTTAGATTCAGTATTTTAGCACTCTTGATGACGTGATGAAACATGCTACCATGGTGTATAAGTCAAAGTAAGAAACAAGCATTATAGGTTATCCCACAGTTCTATTAGTTCTTAGAATCTCATAGAAGTTTCTAATAGTAAATTTGGGAATTGTTGCAAGAAGACACAAGTGGAAGCATAAACAACACCTATTGATGTGAATATGAAGAATCAATGCTTTCAAAGGACAAGGATTTGGCAATTTTCAAGATGATTGTCCGGAAACAGAAGTTATGACCCTTCAAGATACAAATGAGAGTGAATAGATGTTTGAAGTGTATTCAATGGAGTCGGATCTCTTACAATTGCTTTGAGATGATCAAGATGAACTATAGAGAGCTATTGTCGCCTTTGTAAGAGGTTTGAGTGACAAAACTTCATCGAGAGGGTTAGATTTAGTCTTTTAGCACTCTTGATGACGTAATGAAACATGGTACCATGGTGTAGAAGCAAGTCAAAGTAAGAAACAAGCATTATAGCTTATCCAACAAGATTATTAGTTCTTAGAATCTCATACGAAGTTTCGTGATAGAAATTTGGGAGTTGTAGCAAGAAGACAAAATGGTAGCTTAAACAACACCTATCGATGTGAATATGAAGAATCAATGCCTTCACCGACAAGGATATGGCCGTTGTCAAGCTGATAGTCCTCTAAACAGAAGTTATGACTCTTCTAAATAGAAATGAGAGTGAATAGAGAGGTTGAAGTGTATTCAATGGAGTTGAATCTCTTACAATTGCTTTGAGATGTTCAAGAGGAACTATAGAGAACTGTTGTCGTGTTTGCAAGAGGTTTGAGTGATAAAACTTCATCAGAGAGTTAGATTCAGTATTTTAGCACTCTTGATGACGTGATGAAACATGCTACCATGGTGCAGAAGCAAGTCAAAGTAAGAAACAAGCATTATAGCTTATCCCACAGTTCTATTAGTTCTTAGAATCTCATAGAAGTTTCTAATAGTAAATTTGGGAGTTGTTGCAAGAAGACACAAGTGGAAGCATAAACAACACCTATTGATGTGAATATGAAGAATCAATGCTTTTAGTGACAAGGATTTTGCAATTTTCAAGATGATAGTCTTGGAAACAGAGTTATAACCCTTCAAGATACAAATGAGAGTGAATAGATGTGTATAAGTGTATTCAATGGAGTCGGATCTCTTACAATTGCTTTGAGATGATCAAGATGAACTATAGAGAGCTATTGTCGCCTTTGTAAGAGGTTTGAGTGACAAAACTTCATCGAGAGGGTTAGATTTAGTCTTTTAGCACTCTTGATGACGTAATGAAACATGGTACCATGGTGTAGAAGCAAGTCAAAGTAAGAAACAAGCATTATAGCTTATCCAACAAGATTATTAGTTCTTAGAATCTCATACGAAGTTTCGGAGATAGAAATTTGGGAGTTGTAGCAAGAAGACAAAATGGTAGCTTAAACAACACCTATCGATGTGAATATGAAGAATCAATGCCTTCACCGACAAGGATATGGCTGTTTCAAGCTGATAGTCCTCGAAACAGAGTTATGACTCTTCAAGATACAAATGAGAGTGAATAGGAGTGTTGAAGTGTATTCAATGGAGTTGAATCTCTTACAATTGCTTTGAGATGTTCAAGAGGAACTATAGAGAACTGTTGTCGTGTTTGTAAGAGGTTTGAGTGATAAAACTTCATCAGAGAGTTAGATTCAGTATTTTAGCACTCTTGATGACGTGATGAAACATGCTTCCATGGTGCAGAAGCAAGTCAAAGTAAGAAACAAGCATTATAGGTTATCCCACAGTTCTATTAGTTCTTAGAATCTCATAGAAGTTTCTAATAGTAAATTTGGGAGTTGTTGCAAGAAGACACAAGTGGAAGCATAAACAACACCTATTGATGTGAATATGAAGAATCAATGCTTTCAGTGACAAGGATTTGGCAATTTTCAAGATGATTGTCCTGGAAACAGAGTTATGACCTTTTAAGATACAAATGAGAGTGAATAGATGTGTTGAAGTGTATTCAATGGAGTCGGATCTCTTACAATTGCTTTGAGATGATCAAGATGAACTATAGAGAGCTATTGTCATCTTTGTAAGAGGTTTGAGTGACAAAACTTCATCAGAGGGTTAGATTTAGTCTTTTAGCACTCTTGATGACGTAATGAAACATGGTACCATGGTGTAGAAGCAAGTCAAAGTAAGAAACAAGCATTATAGCTTATCCAACAATACTATTAGTTCTAGAATCTCATGCGAGTTTCGCTTAGAAATTTGGGAGTTGTAGCAAGAAGACAAAATGGTAGCTTAAACAACACCTATCGATGTGAATATGAAGAATGAATCCCTTCACTATCAAGGATATGGCCGTTGTCAAGCTGATAGTCCTCGAAACAGAGTTATGACTCTTCAAGATACAAATGAGAGTGAATAGGAGTGTTAAAATGTATTCAATGGAGTTGAATCTCTTACAATTGCTTTGAGATGTTTAAGAGGAACTATAGAGAACTGTTGTCGTATTTGCAAGAGGTTTGAGTGATAAAACTTCATCAGAGAGTTAGATTCAGCTTTTTAGCACTCTTGATGACGTGATGAAACATGCTACCATGGTGCGTAAAAGTCAAAGCAAGAAACAATCATTATAGCTTATCCCACAGTTCTATTAGTTCTTAGAATGTCATAGAAATTTCTAATAGTGAATTTGGGAGGGGTTGCAAGAATACACAAGTGGAAGCATAAACAACACCTATTGATGTGAATATGAGGAATCAATGCTTTCAAAGGACAAGGATTTGGCAATTTTCAAGATGATAGTCCTGGAAACAGAGTTATGACCGTTCAAGATACAAATGAGAGTGAATAGATGTGTTGAAGTGTATTCAATGGAGTCGGGTCTCTTACAATTGCTTTGAGATGATCAAGATGAACTATAGAGAGCTATTGTCGTCTTTGTAAGACGTTTGAGTAACAAACTTCATCAGAGGGTAAGATTTAGTCTTTTAGCACTCTTGATGATGTAATGAAACATGGTACCATGGTGTAGAAGCAAGTCAAAGTAAGAAACAAGCATTATAGCTTATCCAACAGTACTATTAGTTCTTAGAATCTCATACGAGTTTCGCATAGAAATTTGGGAGTTGTAGCAAGAAGACAAAATGGTAGCTTAAACAACACCTATCGATGTGAATATGAAGAATCAATGCCTTCACTGACAAGGATATGGCCGTCGTCAAGCTGATAGTCCTCGAAACAAAGTTATGACTCTTCAAGATACAAATGAGAGTGAATAGGAGTGTTGAAGTGTATTCAATGGAGTTGAATCTCTTACAATTGCTTTGAGTTGTTCAAGAGGAACTATAGAGAACTGTTGTCGTGTTTGCAAGAGGTTTGAGTGATAAAACTTCATCAGAGAGTTAGATTCAGTATTTTAGCACTCTTGATGACGTGATGAAATATGCTACCTTGGTGCAGAAGCAAGTCAAAGTAAGAAACAAGCATTATAGCTTATCCCACAGTTCTATTAGTTCTTACAATCTCATAGAAGTTTCTAATAGTAAATTTGGGAGTTATTGCAAGAAGACACAAGTGGAAGCATAAACAACACCTATTGATGTGAATATGAAGAATCAATGCTTTCAAAGGACAAGGATTTGGCAATTTTCAAGATGATTGTCCTGGAAACAGAAGTTATGACCCTTCAAGATACAAATGAGAGTGAATAGATGTGTTGAAGTGTATTCAATGGAGTCGGATCTCTTACACTTGCTTTGAGATGCTCAAGATGAACTATAGAGAGCTATTGTCGCCTTTGTAAGAGGTTTGAGTGACAAAACTTCATCAGAGGGTTAGATTTAGTCTTTTAGCACTCTTGATGACGTAATGAAACATGGTACCATGGTAGAAGCAAGTCAAAGTAAGAAACAAGCATTATAGCTTATCCAACAAGATTATTAGTTCTTAGAATCTCATACGAAGTTTCAAGATAGAAATTTGGGAGTTGTAGCAAGAAGACAAAATGGTAGCTTAAACAACACCTATCGATGTGAATATGAAGAATCAATGCCTTCACCGACAAGGATATGGCCGTTGTCAAGCTGATAGTCCCTCAAACAGAAAGTTATGACTCTTCAAGATACAAATGAGAGTGAATAGGAGTGTTGAAGTGTATTCAATGGAGTTGAATCTCTTACAATTGCTTTGAGATGTTCAAGAGGAACTATAGAGAACTGTTGTCGGTTTGCAAGAGGTTTGAGTGATAAAACTTCATCAGAGAGTTAGATTCAGTTTTTTAGCACTCTTGATGACGTGATGAAACATGCTACCATGGAGTGTAGCAAGTCAAAGCAAGAAACAAGCATTATAGCTTATCCCACAGTTCTATTAGTTCTTAGAATCTCATAGAAGTTTCTAATAGTAAATTTGGGAGTTGTTGCAAGAAGACACATATGGAGGCTTAAACAACACCTATTGATGTGAATATGAAGAATCAATGGTTTCATTGACAAGGATTTGGCCATTTTCAAGCTGATTGTCCTCGAAACAGAGTTATGACTCTTCAAGATACAAATGAGAGTGAATAGATGTTGAAGTGTATTCAATGGAGTCGGATCTCTTACAATTGCTTTGAGATGATCAAGATGAACTATAGAGAGCTATTGTCCTTTTGTAAGAGGTTTGAGTGACAAAACTTCATCAGAGGGTTTGATTTAGTCTTTTAGCACTCTTGATGACGTAATGAAACATGGTACCATGGTGTAGAAGCAAATCAAAGTATGAAACAAGCATTATAGCTTATCCAACAAGACTATTAGTTCTTAGAATCTCATACGAAGTTTCAGACAGAAATTTGGGAGTTGTAGCAAGAAGACAAAAGGGTAGCTTAAACAACACCTATCGATGTGAATATGAAGAATCAATGCCTTCACTAACAAGGATATGGCCGTTGTCAAGCTGATAGTCCTCAAAACATAGTTATGACTCTTCAAGATACAAATGAAAGTGAATAGGAGTGTTGAACTGTATTCAAAGAAGTTGAATCTCTTACAATTGCTTTGAGATATTCAAGAGGAACTATAGAGAACTGTTGTCGTGTTTGCAAGAGGTTGGAGTGATTAAACTTCATCAGAGAGTTAGATTCAGTATTTTAGCACCCTTGATGACGTGATGAAACATACTACCATTATGCAGAAGCAAGTCAAAGTAAGAAACAAGCATTATAGCTTATCCCACAGTTCTATTAGTTTTTAGAATCTCATAGCAGTTTCTAATAGTAAATTTGGGAGTTGTTGCAAGAAGACACAAGTGGAAGCATAAACAATACCTATTGATGTGAATATGAAGAATCAATGCTTTCAGTGACATGGATTTTGCAATTTTCAAGATGATAGTCCCGAAACAGAAGTTATGACCTTCACGATACAAATGAGAGTGAATAGATGTGTTGAAGTGTATTCAATGGAGTCGGATCTCGTACAATTGCTTTGAGATGATCAAGATGAACTATAGAGAGCTATTGTCGCCTTTGTAAGAGGTTTGAGTGACAAAACTTCATCGAGAGGGTTAGATTTAGCCTTTTAGCTCTCTTGATGATGTAATGAAACATGGTACCATGGTGTAGAAGCAAGTCAAAGTAAGAAACAAGCATTATAGCTTATCCAACAAGTATTATTAGTTCTTAGAATCTCATACGAAGTTTCTAGATAGAAATTTGGGAGTTGTTGCAAAAAGAAGACAAAATGGTAGCTTAAACAACACCTATCGATGTGAATATGAAGAATCAATGCCTTCACTGACAAGGATATGGCTGTTGTCAAGCTGAAAGGTCCTCGAAACAACGTTATGAGTTTTCAAGATACAAATGAGAGTGAATAGGAGTGTTGAAGTGTATTCAATGGAGTTGAATCTCTTATAATTACTTTGAAATGTTCAAGAGGAACTATAGAGAACTGTTGTTGTGTTTGCAAGAGGTTTGAGTGATAAAACTTCATCAGAGAGTTAGATTCAGTCTTTTAGCACTCTTGATGACGTGATGAAACATGCTACCATGGTGTAGAAGCAAGTCAAAGTAAGAAACAAGCATTATAACTTATCCCAAAGTTCTATTAGTTCTTAGAATCTCATAGAAGTTTCTAATAGTAAATTTGGGAGTTGTTGCAAGAAGACACAAGTGGAAGCATAAACAACACCTATTGATATGAATATGAAGAATCAACGCTTTCAGTGACAAGGATTTGGCAATATTCAAGATGATTGTCCTGGAAACAGAGTTATGACCCTTCAAGATACAAATGAGAGTGAATTGATGTGTTGAAGTGTATTCAATGGAGTCGGGTCTCTTACAATTGCTTTGAGATGATCAAGATGAACTATAGAGAGCTATTGTCGTCTATCTAAGAGGTTTGAGTAACAAAACTTCATTAGAGGGTAAGATTTAGTCTTTTAGCACTCTTGATGATGTAATGATGCTGGGTACCATGGTGTAGACGGAAGTCAAAGTAGGAAGCAAGCATTATAGCTTATCCAACAAGATTATTAGTTCTTAGAATCACATAGAAGTCTCTGATAGAAATTTGGGAGTTGTAGCAAGAAGACAAAATGGTAGCTTAAACAACACCTATTGATGTAAATATGAAGAATCAATGCCTTCACTGACAAGGATATGGCCGTTGTCAAGCTGATAGTCCTCGAAACAGAGTTATGACTCTTCAAGATACAAATAAAAGTGAATAGGAGTGTTGAAGTGTATTCAATGGAGTTGAATCTCTTACAATTGCTTTGAGATATTCAAGAGGAACTATAGAGAACTGTTGTCGTGTTTGCAAGAGGTTTGAGTGATAAAACTTCATCAGAGAGTTAGATTCAATATTTTAGCACTCTTGATGACGTGATGAAACATGCTACCATGGTGCAGAAGCAAGTCAAAGTAAGAAACAAGCATTATAGGTTATCCCACAGTTCTATTAGTTCTTAAAATCTCATAGAAGTTTCTAATAGTAAATTTGGGAGTTGTTGCAAGAAGACACAAGTGGAAGCATAAACGACACCTATTGATGTGAATATGAAGAATCAATGCTTTCAGTGACAAGGATTTGGCAATTTTCAAGATGATTGTCCTGGAAACAGAGTTATGACCTTTTAAGATACAAATGAGAGTGAATAGATGTGTTGAAGTGTATTCAATGGAGTCGGATCTCTTACAATTGCTTTGAGATGATCAAGATGAACTATAGAGATCTATTGTCGTCGTTGTAAGAGGTTTGAGTGATAAAACTTCATCAGAGAGTTAGATTCAGTCTTTTAGCACTCTTGATGATGTGATGAAACATGCTACCATGGTGCAGAAGCAAGTGAAAGTAAGAAACAAGCATTATAGCATATCCAACAAAGATTATTAGTTCTTAGAATCTCATACGAAGTTTCAGATAGAAATTTGGGAGTTGTAGCAAGAAGACAAAATGGTAGCTTAAACAACACCTATCGATGTGAATATGAAGAATCAATGCCTTCACTGACAAGGATATGGCCGTTGTCAAGCTGATAGTCCCTCAAAACAGAAGTTATGACTCTTCAAGATACAAATGAGAGTGAATAGGAGTGTTGAAGTGTATTCAATGGAGTTGAATCTCTTACAATTGCTTTGAGATGTTCAAGAGGAACTATAGAGAACTGTTGTCGTGTTTGCAAGAGGTTTGAGTGATAAAACTTCATCAGAGAGTTAGATTCAGTATTTTAGCACTTTTGATGACGTGATGAAACATGCTACCATGGTGCAGAAGCAAGTCAAAGTAAGAAACAAGCATTATAGCTTATCCCACAGTTCTATTAGTTCTTAGAATCTCATAGAAGTTTCTAATAGTAAATTTGGGAGTTGTTGCAAGAAGACACAAGTGGAAGCATAAACAACACCTATTGATATCAATATGAAGAATCAATGCTTTCAGTGACAAGGATTTGGCAATATTCAAGATGATAGTCCTGAAAACAGAGTTATGACCTTTCAAGATACAAATGAGAGTGAATAGATGTGTTGAAGTGTATTCAATGGAGTCGGGTCTCTTACAATTGCTTTGAGATGATCAAGATGAACTATAGAGAGCTATTGTCGTCTTTGTAAGAGGTTTGAGTAACAAAACTTCATCAGAGGGTTAGATTTAGTCTTTTAGCACTCTTGATGACGTAATGAAACATGGTACCATGGTGTAGAAGCAAGTCAAAGTAAGAAACAAGCATTATAGCTTATCCAACAGTACTATTAGTTCTTAGAATCTCATACGAATTTCGCATAGAAATTTGGGAGTTGTAGCAAGAAGACAAAATGGTAGCTTAAACAACACCTATCGATGTGAATATGAAGAATCAATGCCTTCACTGACAAGGATATGGCCGTTGTCAAGCTGATAGTCCTCGAAACAGAGTTATGACTCTTCAAGATACAAATGAGAGTGAATAAGAGTGTTGAAGTGTATTCAATGGAGTTGAATCTCTTACAATTGCTTTGAGATGTTCAAGAGGAACTATAGAGAACTGTTGTCGTGTTTGCAAGAGGTTTGAGTGATAAAACTTCATCAGAGAGTTAGATTCAGTATTTTAGCACTCTTGATGACGTGATGAAACATGCTACCATGGTGCAGAAGCAAGTCAAAGTAAGAAACAAGTATTATAGCTTATCCCACAGTTCTATTAGTTCTTAGAATCTCATAGAAGTTTCTAATAGTAAATTTGGGAGTTGTTGCAAGAAGACACAAGTGGAAGCATAAACAACACCTATTGATGTGAATATGAAGAATCAATGCTTTCAAAGTGACAAGGATTTGGCAATTTTCAAGATGATTGTCCTGGAAACAGAAGTTATGACCCTTTCAAGATACAAATGAGAGTGAATAGATGTGTTGAAGTGTATTCAATGGAGTCGGATCTCTTACAATTGCTTTGAGATGATCAAGATGAACTATAGAGAGCTATTGTCGCTTTTGTAAGAGGTTTGAGTGACAAAACTTCATCAGAGGGTTAGATTTAGTCTTTTAGCACTCTTGATGACGTAATGAAACATGGTACCATGGTGTAGAAGCAAGTCAAAGTAAGAAACAAGCATTATAGCTTATCCAACAGTACTATTAGTTCTAGAATCTCATACGAGTTTCGCTTAGAAATTTGGGAGTTGTAGCAAGAAGACAAAATGGTAGCTTAAACAACACCTATCGATGTGAATATGAAGAATCAATGCCTTCACTGACAAGGATATGGCCGTTGTCAAGCTGATAGTCCTCGAAACAAAGTTATGACTCTTCAAGATACAAATGAGAGTGAATAGGAGTGTTGAAGTGTATTCAATGGAGTTGAATCTCTTACAATTGCTTTGAGATGTTCAAGAGGAACTATAGAGAACTGTTGTCGTGTTTGCAAGAGGTTTGAGTGATAAAACTTCATCAGAGAGTTAGATTCAGTATTTTAGCACTCTTGATGACGTGATGAAACATGCTACCATGGTGCAGAAGCAAGTCAAAGTAAGAAACAAGCATTATAGCTTATCCCACAGTTCTATTAGTTCTTAGAATCTCATAGAAGTTTCTAATAGTAAATTTGGGAGTTGTTGCAAGAAGACACAAGTGGAAGCATAAACAACACCTATTGATGTGAATATGAAGAATCAATGCTTTCAAAGTGACAAGGATTTGGCAATTTTCAAGATGATAGTCCCGGAAATAGAGTTATGACCCTTCAAGATACAAATGAGAGTAAATAGATGTGTTGAAGTGTATTCAATGGAGTCGGATCTCTTACAATTACTTTGAGATGATCAAGATGAACTATAATAGAGAGCTATTGTCCTCTTTGTAAGAGGTTTGAGTGACAAAACTTCATCAGAGGGTTAGATTTAGTCTTTTAGCGTTCTTGATGATGTAATGAAACATGGTACCATGGTATAGAAGCAAGTCAAAGTAAGAAATAAGCATTATAGCTTATCCAACAGTATTATTAGTTCTTAGAATCTCATACGAGTTTCGCATAGAAATTTGGGAGTTGTAGCAAGAAGACAAAATGGTAGCTTAAACAACACCTATCGATGTGAATATGAAGAATCAATGCCTTCACTGACAAGGATATGGCCGTTCTCAAGCTGATAGTCCTCGAAACAAAGTTATGACACTTCAAGATAAAAATGAGAGCGAATAGGAGTGTTGAAGTGTATTCAATGGAGTTGAATCTCTTACAATTGCTTTGAGATGTTCAAGAGGAACTTGAGAGAACTGTTGTCGTGTTTGCAAGAGGTTTGAGTGATAAAACTTCATCAGAGAGTTAGATTCAGTATTTTAGCACTCTTGATGACGTGATGAAACATGCTACCATGGTGAGAAGCAAGTCAAAGTAAGAAACAAGCATTATAGCTTATCCCACAGTTCTATTAGTTATTAGAATCTCATAGAAGTTTCTAATAGTAAATTTGGGAGTTGTTGCAAGAAGACACAAGTGGAACCATAAACAACACCTATTGATGTGAATATGAAGAATCAATGCTTTCAGTGACATGGATTTTGCAATTTTCAAGATGATTGTTCTGGAAACAGAGTTATGACCCTTCAAGATACAAATGAGAGTGAATAGATGTGTTGAAGTGTATTCAATGGAGTCGGATCTCTTACAATTGCTTTGAGATGATCAAGATGAACTATAGAGAGCTATTGTCGTCTTTGTAAGAGGTTTGAGTGACAAAACTTCATCAGAGGGTTAGATTTAGTCTTTTAGCACTCTTGATGATGTAATGAAACATGGTACCATGGTGTAGAAGCAAGTCAAAGTAAGAAACAAGCATTATAGCTTATCCAACAGTATTATTAGTTCTTAGAATCTCATACGAGTTTCGCATAGAAATTTGGGAGTTGTAGCAAGAAGACAAAATGGTAGCTTAAACAACACCTATCGATGTGAATATGAAGAATCAATGCCTTCACTGACAAGGATATGGCCGTTGTCAAGCTGATAGTCCTCAAAACAGAGTTATGACTCTTCAAGATACAAATGAGAGTGAATAGGAGTGTTGAAGTGTATTCAATGGAGTTGAATCTCTTACAATTGCTTTGAGATGTTCAAGAGGAACTATAGAGAACTGTTGTCGTGTTTGCAAGAGGTTTGAGTGATAAAACTTCATCAGAGAGTTAGATTCAGTATTTTAGCACTCTTGATGACGTGATGAAACATGCTACCATGGTGCAGAAGCAAGTCAAAGTAAGAAACAAGCATTATAGCTTATCCCACAGTTCTATTAGTTCTTAGAATCTCATAGAAGTTTCTAATAGTAAATTTGGGAGTTGTTGCAAGAAGACACAAGTGGAAGCATAAACAACACCTATTGATGTGAATATGAAGAATCAATGCTTTCAGTGACAAGGATTTGGCAATTTTCAAGATGATTGTCCTGGAAACAGAGTTATGACCTTTCAAGATACAAATGAGAGTGAATAGATGTGTTGAAGTGTATTCAATGGAGTCGGATCTCTTACAATTGCTTTGAGATGATCAAGATGAACTATAGAGAGCTATTGTCGTCTTTGTAAGAGGTTTGAGTGACAAAACTTCATCAGAGGGTTAGATTTAGTCTTTTAGCACTCTTGATGACGTAATGAAACATGGTACCATGGTGTAGAAGCAAGTCAAAGTAAGAAACAAGCATTATAGCTTATCCAACAGTACTATTAGTTCTTAGAATCTCATACGAGTTTCGCATAGAAATTTGGGAGTTGTAGCAAGAAGACAAAATGGTAGCTTAAACAACACCTATCGATGTGAATATGAAGAATCAATGCCTTCACTGACAAGGATATGGCCGTTGTCAAGCTGATAGTCCTCAAAACAGAGTTATGACTCTTCAAGATACAAATGAGAGTGAATAGGAGTGTTGAAGTGTATTCAATGGAGTTGAATCTCTTACAATTGCTTTGAGATGTTCAAGAGGAACTATAGAGAACTGTTGTCGTGTTTGCAAGAGGTTTGAGTGATAAAACTTCATCAGAGAGTTAGATTCAGTCTTTTAGCACTCTTGATGACGTGATGAAACATGCTACCATGGTGCAGAAGCAAGTCAAAGTAAGAAACAAGCATTATAGCTTATCCCACAGTTCTATTAGTTCTTAGAATCTCATAGAAGTTTCTAATAGTAAATTTGGGAGTTGTTGCAAGAAGACACAAGTGGAAGCATAAACAACACCTATTGATGTGAATATGAAGAATCAATGCTTTCAGTGACATGGATTTTGCAATTTTCAAGATGATAGTCCTGGAAACAGAGTTATGACCGTTCAAGATACAAATGAGAGTGAATAGATGTGTTGAAGTGTATTCAATGGAGTCGGGTCTCTTACAATTGCTTTGAGATGATCAAGATGAACTATAGAGAGCTATTGTCGTCTTTGTAAGAGGTTTGAGTAACAAAACTTCATCAGAGGGTAAGATTTAGTCTTTTAGCACTCTTGATGATGTAATGAAACATGGTACCATGGTGTAGAAGCAAGTCAAAGTAAGAAACAAGCATTATAGCTTATCCAACAGTACTATTAGTTCTTAGAATCTCATACGAGTTTCTCATAGAAATTTGGGAGTTGTAGCAAGAAGACAAAATGGTAGCTTAAACAACACCTATCGATGTGAATATGAAGAATCAATGCCTTCACTGACAAGGATATGGCCGTTGTCAAGCTGATAGTCCTCGAAACAGAGTTATGACTCTTCAAGATACAAATGAGAGTGAATAGGAGTGTTGAAGTGTATTCAATGGAGTTGAATCTCTTACAATTGCTTTGAGATGTTCAAGAGGAACTATAGAGAACTGTTGTCGTGTTTGCAAGAGGTTTGAGTGATAAAACTTCATCAGAGAGTTAGATTCAGTATTTTAGCACTCTTGATGACGTGATGAAACATGCTACCATGGTGCAGAAGCAAGTCAAAGTAAGAAACAAGCATTATAGCTTATCCCACAGTTCTATTAGTTCTTAGAATCTCATAGAAGTTTCTAATAGTAAATTTGGGAGTTGTTGCAAGAAGACACAAGTGGAAGCATAAACAACACCTATTGATGTGAATATGAAGAATCAATGCTTTCAAAGTGACAAGGATTTGGCAATTTTCAAGATGATTGTCCGGAAACAGAAAGTTATGAACCTTCAAGATACAAATGAGAGTGAATAGATGTGTTGAAGTGTATTCAATGGAGTCGGATCTCTTACAATTGCTTTGAGATGATCAAGATGAACTATAGAGAGCTAGTGTCGTCTTTGTAAGAGGTTTGAGTGACAAAACTTCATCAGAGGGTTAGATTTAGTCTTTTAGCACTCTTGATGGCGTAATGAAACATGGTACCATGGTGTATAAGCAAGTCAAAGTAAGAAACAAGCATTATAGCTTATCCAACAGTACTATTAGTTCTTAGAATCTCATACGAGTTTCGCATAGAAATTTGGGAGTTGTAGCAAGAAGACAAAATGGTAGCTTAAACAACACCTATCGATGTGAATATGAAGAATCAATGCCTTCACTAACAAGGATATGGCCGTTGTCAAGCTGATAGTCCTCAAAACATAGTTATGACTCTTCAAGATACAAATGAAAGTGAATAGGAGTGTTGAACTGTATTCAAAGGAGTTGAATCTCTTACAATTGCTTTGAGATATTCAAGAGGAACTATAGAGAACTGTTGTCGTGTTTGCAAGAGGTTTGAGTGATAAAACTTCATCAGAGAGTTAGATTCAGTATTTTAGCACTCTTGATGACGTGATGAAACATGCTACCATGGTGCAGAAGCAAGTCAAAGTAAGAAACAAGCATTATAGCTTATCCCACAGTTCTATTAGTTCTTAGAATCTCATAGAAGTTTCTAATAGTAAATTTGGGAGTTGTTGCAAGAAGACACAAGTGGAAGCATAAACAACACCTATTGATGAGAATATGAAGAATCAATGCTTTCAGTGACAAGGATTTGGCAATTTTTAAGATGATTGTCCTGGAAACAGAGTTATGACCTTTTCAAGATACAAATGAGAGTGAATAGATGTGTTGAAGTGTATTCAATGGAGTCGGGTCTCTTACAATTGCTTTGAGATGATCAAGATGAACTATAGAGAGCTATTGTCGTCTTTGTAAGAGGTTTGAGTAACAAAACTTCATCAGAGGGTTAGATTTAGTCTTTTAGCACTCTTGATGACGTAATGAAACATGGTACTATGGTTTAGAAGCAAGTCAAAGTAAGAAACAAGCATTATAGCTTATCCAACAGTACTATTAGTTCTTAGAATCTCATACGAGTTTCATGAAGAAATTTGGGGAGTTGTAGCAAGAAGACAAAATGGTAGCTTAAACAACACCAATCGATGGGAATATGAAGAATCAATGCCTTCACCGACAAGGATATGGCTGTTGTCAAGCTGATAGTCCTCGAAACAGAGTTAGGACTATTCAAGATACAAATGAGAGTGGATAGGAGTGTTGAAGTGTATTCAATGGAGTTGAATCTCTTACAATTGCTTTGAGATGTTCAAGAGGAACTATAGAGAACTGTTGTCGTGTTTGCAAGAGGTTTGAGTGATAAAACTTCATCGGAGAGTTAGATTCAGTATTTTAGCACTCTTGATGACGTGATGAAACATGCTACCATGGTGCAGAAGCAAGTCAAAGTAAGAAACAAGCATTATAGCTTATCCCACAGTTCTATTAGTTCTTAGAATCTCATAGAAGTTTCTAATAGTAAATTTGGGAGTTGTTGCAAGAAGACACAAGTGGAAGCATAAACAACACCTATTGATGTGAATATGAAGAATCAATGCTTTCAGTGACAAGGATTTGGCAATTTTCAAGATGATTGTCCTGGAAACAGAGTTATGACCCTTCAAGATACAAATGAGAGTGAATAGATGTGTTGAAGTGTATTCAATGGAGTCGGGTCTCTTACAATTGCTTTGAGATGATCAAGATGAACTATAGAGAGCTATTGTCGTCTTTGTAAGAGGTTTGAGTAACAAAACTTCATCAGAGGGTTAGATTTAGTCTTTTAGCACTCTTGATGACGTAATGAAACATGGTACCATGGTGTAGAAGCAAGTCAAAGTAAGAAACAAGCATTATAGTTTATCCAACAGTACTATTAGTTCTAAGAATCTCATACGAGTTTCGCATAGAAATTTGGGAGTTGTAGCATGAAGACAAAATGGTAGCTTAAACAACACCTATCGATGTGAATATGAAGAATCAATGCCTTCACTGACAAGGATATGGCCGTTGTCAAGCTGATAGTCCTCGAAACAGAGTTATGACTATTCAAGATACAAATGAGAGTGAATAGGAGTGTTGAAGTGTATTCAATGGAGTTGAATCTCTTACAATTGCTTTGAGATGTTCAAATGGAAATAGAGAGAACTGTTGTCGTGTTTGCAAGAGGTTTGAGTGATAAAACTTCATCAGAGAGTTAGATTCAGTATTTTAGCACTCTTGATGACGTGATGAAACATGCTACCATAGTGCAGAAGCAAGTCAAAGCAAGAAACAAGCATTATAGCTTATCCCACAGTTCTATTAGTTCTTAGAATCTCATAGAAGTTTCTAATAGTAAATTTGGGAGTTGTTGCAAGAAGACACAAGTGGAAGAATAAACAACACCTATTGATGTGAATATGAAGAATCAATGCTTTCAAAGGACAAGGATTTGGCAATTTTCAAGATGATAGTCCGGGAAACCGAGTTATGACCCTTTAAGATACAAATGAGAGTGAATAGATGTGTTGAAGTGTATTCAATGGAGGCGGATCTCTTACAATTGCTTTGAGATGATCAAGATGAACTATAGAGATCTATTGTCGCCTTTGTAAGAGGTTTGAGTGACAAAACTTCATCGAGAGGGTTAGATTTAGTCTTTTAGCACTCTTGATGACGTAATGAAACATGGTACCATGGTGTAGAAGCAAGTCAAAGTAAGAAACAAGCATTATAGCTTATCCAACAAGATTATTAGTTCTTAGAATCTCATACGAAGTTTCAGATAGAAATTTGGGGAGTTGTAGCAAGAAGACAAAATGGTAGCTTAAACAACACCTATCGATGTGAATATGAAGAATCAATGCCTTCAATGACAAGGATATGGCGGTTGTCAAGCTGATAGGCCGCGAAACAGGGTTGTGACTCTTCAAGGTACAAATGGGAGTGAATAGGAGTGTTGAAGTGTATTCAATGGAGTTGAATCTCTTACAATTGCTTTGAGATGTTCAAGAGGAATTATAGAGAACTGTTGTCGTGTTTGCAAGAGGTTTGAGTGATAAAACTTCATCAGAGAGTTAGATTCAGTCTTTGAGCACTCTTGATGACGTGATGAAACATGCTACCATGGTGCAGAAGTAAGTCAAAGTAAGAAACAAGCATTATAGCATATCCCACAGTTCTATTAGTTCTTAGAATCTCATAAAAGTTTCTAATAGTAAATTTGGGAGTTGTTGCAAGAAGACACAAGTGGAAGCATAAACAACACCTATTGATGTGAATATGAAGAATCAATGCTTTCAAAGGACAAGGATTTGGCAATTTTCAAGATGATTGTCCCTGGAAACAGAGTTATGACCTTCAAGATACAAATGAGAGTGAATAGATGTGTTGAAGTGTATTCAATGGAGTCGGATCTCTTACAATTGCTTTGAGATGATCAAGATGAACTATAGAGAGCTATTGTCGCTTTTGTAAGAGGTTTGAGTGACAAAACTTCATCGAGAGGGTTAGATTTAGTCTTTTAGCACTCTTGATGACGTAATGAAACATGGTACCATGGTGTAGAAGCAAGTCAAAGTAAGAAACAAGCATTATAGCTTATCCAACAAGTACTATTAGTTCTTAGAATCTCATACGAAGTCTTCGATAGAAATTTGGGAGTTGTAGCAAGAAGACAAAATAGTAGCTTAAACAACACCTATCGATGTGAATATGAAGAATCAATGCCTTCACTGACAAGGATATGGCCGTTGTCAAGCTGATAGTCCTCGAAACAGAGTTATGACTCTTCAAGATACAAATGAGAGTGAATAGGAGTGTTGAAGTGTATTCAATGGAGTTGAATCTTTTACAATTGCTTTGAGATGTTCAAGAGGAACTATAGAGAACTGTTGTCGTGTTTGTAAGAGGTTTGAGTGATAAAACTTCATCAGAGAGTTAGATTCAGTATTTTAGCACTCTTGATGACGTGATGAAACATGCTACCATGGTGCAGAAGCAAGTCAAAGTAAGAAAAAAGCATTATAGCTTATCCCACAGTTCTATTAGTTCTTAGAAACTCATAGAAGTTTCTAATAGTAAATTTGGGAGTTGTAGCAAGAAGACAAAATGGTAGCTTAAACAACACCTATCGATGTGAATATGAAGAATCAATGCCTTCACTAACAAGGATATGGCCGTTGTCAAGCTGATAGTCCTCGAAACAGAGTTATGACTCTTCAAGATACAAATGAGAGTGAATAGGAGTGTTGAATTGTATTCAATGGAGTTGAATCTCTTACAATTGCTTTGAGATATTCAAGAGGAACTATAGAGAACTGTTGTCGTGTTTGTAAGAGGTTTGAGTGATAAAACTTCATCAGAGAGTTAGATTCAATTTTTTAGCACTCTTGAAGACGTGATGAAACATGCTACCATGGTGCAGAAGGAAGTCAAAGTAAGAAACAAGCATTATAGCTTATCCCACAGTTCTATTAGTTCTTAGAATCTCATAGAAGTTTCTAATAGTAAATTTGGGAGTTGTTGCAAGAAGACACAAATGGAAGCATAAACAACACTTATTGATGTGAATATGAAGAATCAATGCTTTCAGTGACATGGATTTTGCAATTTTCAAGATGATAGTCTTGGAAACAGAGTTATGACCCTTCTAGATACAAATGAGAGTGAATATATGTGTTGAAGTGTATTCAATGGAGTCGGATCTCTTACAATTGCTTTGAGATGATCAAGATGAACTATAGAGAGCTATTGTCGTCTTTGTAAGAGGGTTTGAGTGACAAAACTTCATTAGAGGGTTAGATTTAGTCTTTTAGCAGTCTTGATGATGTAATGAAACATGGTACCATGGTGTAGAAGCAAGTCAAAGTAAGAAACAAGCATTATAGCTTATCCAACAGTATTATTAGTTCTTCGAATCACATACGAGTTTCGCATAGAAATTTGGGAGTTGTAGCAAGAAGACAAAATGGTAGCTTAAACAACACCTATCGATGTGAATATGAAGAATCAATGCCTTCACTGACAAGGATATGGCCGTTGTCAAGCTGATAGTCCTCAAAACAGAGTTATGACTCTTCAAGATACAAATAAGAGTGAATAGGAGTGTTGAAGTGTATTCAATGGAGTTGAATCTCTTAAAATTGCTCTGAGATGTTCAAGAGGAACTATAGAGAACTGTTGTCGTGTTTGCAAGAGGTTTGAGTGATAAAACTTCATCAGAGAGTTAGATTCAGTCTTTTAGCATTCTTGATGACGTGATGAAACATGCTACCATGGTGTAGAAGCAAGTCAAAGTAAGAAACAAGCATTATAGCTTATCCCACAGTTCTATTAGTTATTAGAATCTCATAGAAGTTTCTAATAGTAAATTTGGGAGTTGTTGCAAGAAGACACAAGTGGAAGCATAAACAACACCTATTGATGTGAATATGAAGAATCAATGCTTTCAGATACATGGATTTTGCAATTTTCAAGATGATTGTCTTGGAAACAGAGTTATGACCCTTCAAGATACAAATGAGAGTGAATAGCTGTGTTGAAGTGTATTCAATGGAGTCGGATCTCTTACAATTGCTTTGAGATGATCAAGATGAACTATAGAGAGCTATTGTCGTCTTTGTAAGAGGTTTAAGTAACAAAACTTCATCAGAGGGTTAGATTTAGTCTTTTAGCACTCTTGATGACGTAATGAAACATGGTACCATGGTGAAGAAGCAAGTCAAAGTAAGAAACAAGCATTATAGCTTATCCAACAATACTATCAGTTCTTAGAATTCTATACGAGTTTCTCATAGAAATTTGGCAGTTGTAGCAAGAAGACAAAATGGTAGCTTAAACAACACCTATCGATGTGAATATGAAGAATCAATGCCTTCACTGACAAGGATATGGCCGTTGTCAAGCTGATAGTCTTCGAAACAGAGTTATGACTCTTCAAGATACAAATGAGAGTGAATAGGAGTGTTGAAGTGTATTCAATGGAGTTGAATCTCTTACAATTACTTTGAGATGTTCAAGAGGAACTATAGAGAACTGTTGTCGTGTTTGCAAGAGGTTTAACTGATAAAACTTCATCCGAGAGTTAGATTCAGTATTTTAGCACTCTTGATGACGTGATGAAACATGCTACCATGGTGCAGAAGCAAGTCAAAGTAAGAAACAAGCATTATAGCTTATCCCACAGTTCTATTAGTTCTTAGAATCTCATAGAAGTTTCTAATAGTAAATTTGGGAGTTGTTGCAAGAAGACACAAGTGGAAGCTTAAAGAACACTTATCGATGTGAATATGAAGAATCAATGCTTTCACTGACAAGGATATGGCCGTTTTCAAGCTGATAGTCCTCGAAACAGAGTTATGATCCTTCAAGATACAAATGAGAGTGAATAGGAGTGTTGAAGTGTATTCAATGGAGTCGGATCTCTTACAATTGCTTTGAGATGATCAAGATGAACTATAGAGAGCTATTGTCGTGTTTGTAAGAGGTTTGAGTGAAGAACATCATCAGAGGGTTAGATTTAGTGTTTTAGCACTCTTGATGACGTAATGAAACATGGTACCATGGTGTAGAAGCGAGTCAAAGTAAGATACAAGCACTATAGCTTATCCAACAAGTTTATTAGTTCTTAGAATCTCATACGAAGTTTCAGATAGAAATTTGGGAGTTGTAGCAAGAAGATAAACTGGTAGCTTAAACGGCACATATCGATGTGAATCTGAAGAATCAATGCCTTCACCGACAAGGATATGGCCGTTGTCAAGCTGATAGTCCTCAAAAACAGAAGTTATGACTCTTCAAGATACAAATGAGAGTGAATAGGAGTGTTGAAGTGTATTCAATGGAGTTGAATCTCTTACAATTGCTTTGAGATGTTCAAGAGGAACTATAGAGAACTGTTGTCGTGTTTGCAAGAGGTTTGAGTGATAAAACTTCATCAGAGAGTTAGATTCAGTCTTTTAGCACTCTTGATGACGTGATGAAACATGCTACCATGGTGCAGAAGCAAGTCAAAGTAAGAAACAAGCATTATAGCTTATCCC
Source organism: Cardamine occulta (assembly GCA_028015245.1). Classification (NCBI taxonomy): domain Eukaryota; kingdom Viridiplantae; phylum Streptophyta; class Magnoliopsida; order Brassicales; family Brassicaceae; genus Cardamine; species Cardamine occulta. Next base: position 2,470,845 of record CM051371.1, read on the forward strand.
ATAGTTCTGTTAGTTCTAGGAATCTCATAGGAGTTTCTAATAGTAAATTTGGGAGTTGTTGCAAGAAGACACAAGTGGAAGCATAAACAACACCTATTGATGTGAATATGAAGAATCAATGCTTTCAGTGACATGGATTTTGCAATTTTCAAGATGATAGTCCTGGAAACAGAGTTATGACCCTTCAAGATACAAATGAGAGTGAATAGATGTGTTGAAGTGTATTCAATGGAGTCGGATCTCTTACAATTGCTTTGAGATGATCAAGATGAACTATAGAGAGCTATTGTCGCCTTTTGTAAGAGGTTTGAGTGACAAAACTTCATCAGAGGGTTAGATTTAGTCTTTTAGCACTCTTGATGACGTAATGAAACATGGTACCATGGTGTAGAAGCAAGTCACAGTAAGAAACAAGCATTATAGCTTATCCAACAATACAATTAGTTCTTAGAATCTCATACGAAGTTTCAGATAGAAATTTGGGAGTTGTAGCAAGAAGACAAAATGGTAGCTTAAACAACACCTATCGATGTGAATATGAAGAATCAATGCCTTCACGACAAGGATATGGCCGTTGTCAAGCTGATAGTCCTCAAAACAGAAGTTATGACTCTTCAAGATACAAATGAGAGTGAATAGGAGTGTTGAAGTGTATTCAATGGAGTTGAATCTCTTACAATTGCTTTGAGATGTTCAAGAGGAACTATAGAGAACTGTTGTCGTGTTTGCAAGAGGTTTGAGTGATAAAACTTCATCAGAGAGTTAGATTCAGTCTTTTAGCACTCTTGATGACGTGATGAAACATGCTACCATGGTGCAGAAGCAAATCAAAGTAAGAAACAAGCATTTTAGCTTATCCAACAGTACTATTAGTTCTTAGAATCTCATAGCAGTTTCTAATAGTAAATTTAGGAGTTGTTGCAAGAAGACACAAGTGGAAGCATAAACAACACCTATTGATGTGAATATGAAGAATCAATACTTTCAATGACATGGATTTTGCAATTTTTAAGATGATAGTCCTGGAAACACAGTTATGACCCTTTAAGATACAAATGAGAGTGAATAGATGTGTTGAACTGTATTCAATGGAGTCGTATCTCTTACAATTGCTTTGAGATGATCAAGATGAACTATAGAGAGCTATTGTCGTTTTTGTAAGAGGTTTGAGTGGCAAAACTTCATCAGAGGGTTAGATTTAGTCTTTTAGCAGTCTTGATGATGTAATGAAACATGGTCCCATGGTGTAGAAGCAAGTCAAAGTATGAAACAAGCATTATAGCTTATCCAACAAGATTATTAGTTCTTAGAATCTCATACGAAGTTTCAGATAGAAATTTGGGAGTTGTAGCAAGAAGACAAAATGGTAGCTTAAACAACACCTATCGATGTGAATATGAAGAATCAATGCCTTCACGACAAGGTTATGGCCGTTGTCAAGCTGATAGTCCTCGAAACAGAAGTTATGACTCTTCAAGATACAAATGAGAGTGAATAGGAGTTTGAAGTGTATTCAATGGAGTTGAATCTCTTATAATTGGTTTGAGTTGTTAAGAGGAACTAGAGAGAACTGCTGTCAGGTTTGCAAGAGGTTTGAGGGATAAAACTTCATCAGAGAGTTAGATTCAGTCTTTTAGCACTCTTGATGACGTGATGAAACATGCTACCAAGGTAGAGAAGCAAGTCAAAGTAAGAAACAAGCATTATAGCTTATCCCACAGTTCTATTAGTTCTTAGAATCTCATAGAAGTTTCTAATAGTAAATTTGGGAGTTGTTGCAAGAAGACACAAGTGGAAGCTTAAAGAACACTTATCGATGTGAATATGAAGAATCAATGCTTTCACTGACAAGGATATGGCCGTTTTAAAACTCAGAATCCCAAAAACGGAGTTATGACCCTTCAAGATAAAAATGAGAGTGAATAGGAGTGTTGAAGTGTATTCAATGGAGCTCGAATCTTACAATTGCTTTGAGATGATCAAGATGAACTATAGAGAGCTATTGTCGTCTTTTGTAAGAGGTTTGAGTGACAAAACTTCATCAGAGGGTTAGAGTTAGCCCTTTAGCACTCTTGATGACGTAATGAAACCTCGTACCACGGTCGAGAAGCAAGTCAAAGTAAGAAACAAGCATTATAGCTTATCCAACAAGTTTATTAGTTCTTAGAATCTCATACGAAGTTTCGTGATAGAAATTTGGGAGTTGTAGCAAGAAGACAAAATGGTAGCTTAAACAACACCTATCGATGTGAATATGAAGAATCAATGCCTTCACGACAAGAATATGGCCGTTGTCAAGCTGATAGTCCTCGAAACAAAGTTATGACTCTTCAAGATACAAATGAGAGTGAATAGGAGTGTTGAAGTGTATTCAATGGAGTTGAATCTCTTACAATTGCTTTGAGATGTTCAAGAGGAACTATAGAGAACTGTTGTCGTGTTTGCAAGAGGTTTGAGTGATAAAACTTCATCAGAGAGTTAGATTCAGTCTTTTAGCACTCTTGATGACGTGATGAAACATGCTACCATGGTGCAGAAGCAAGTCAAAGTAAGAAACAAGCATTATAGCTTATCCCACAGTTCTATTAGTTCTTAGAATCTCATAGAAGTTTCTAATAGTAAATTTGGGAGTTGTTGCAAGAAGACACAAGTGGAAGCATAAACAACACCTATTGATGTGAATATGAAGAATCAATGCTTTTAGTGACATGGATTTGGCAATTTTCAAGATGATAGTCCTCGAAATAGAGTTATGACCCTTCAAGATACAAATGAGAGTGAATAGATGTGTTGAAGTGTATTCAATGGAGTCGGATCTCTTACAATTGCTATGAGATGATCAAGATTAACTATAGAGAGCCATTGTCGTTTTTGTAAGAGGTTTGAGTGACAAAACTTTATCAGAGGGTTAGATTTAATCTTTTAGCACTCTTGATGATGTAATGCAACATGGTACCATGGTGAGTAGCAAGTCAAAGTAAGAAACAAGCATTATAGCTTATCCAACAAGTACTATTAGTTCTTAGAATCTCATACGAAGTTTCAGATAGAAATTTGGGGAGTTGTAGCAAGAAGACAAAATGGTAGCTGAAACAGCACCTATCGATCTGAATATGAGGAATCAATGCCTTCACCGACAAGGATATGGCCGTTGTCAAGCTGATAGTCCTCAAAACAGAAGTTATGACTCTTCAAGATACAAATGAGAGTGAATAGGAGTGTTGAAGTGTATTCAATGGAGTTGAATATCTTACAATTGCTTTGAGATGTTCAAGAGGAACTATAGAGGACTGTTGTCGTGTTTGCAAGAGGTTTGAGTGATAAAACTTCATCAGAGAGTTAGATTCACTCTTTTAGCACTCTTGATGACGTGATGAAACATGCTACCATGGTGCAGAAGCAAGTCAAAGTAAGAAACAAGCATTATAGCTTATCCCACAGTTCTATTAGTTCTTAGAATCTCATAGAAGTTTCTAATAGTAAATTTGGGAGTTGTTGCAAGAAGACACAAGTGGAAGCATAAACAACACCTATTGATGTGAATATGAAGAATCAATGCTTTCAATGACATGGATTTTGCAATTTTCAAGATGATTGTCCTGGAAACAGAGTTATGACCCTTCAACATACAAATGAGAGTGAATAGATGTGTTGAAGTGTATTCAATGGAGTTGGATCTCTTACAATTGCTATGAGATGATCAAGATGAATTATAGAGAGCCATTGTCGTCTTTGTAAGAGGTTTGAGGGGTAAAACTTCATCTGAGGGAAATATTTAGTCTGTTAGCACTGTTGATGATGTAACGAGACATGGTACCAAGGAGTAGAGGCAAGTCAAGGTAAGAAACAAGCGTGATAGCTTATCCAACAAGATTATTAGTTCTTAGAATCTCATACGAAGTTTCAGATAGAAATTTGGGAGTTGTAGGAAGAAGACAAAATGGTAGCTTAAACAACACCTATCGATGTGAATATGAAGAATCAATGCCTTCACCGACAAGGATATGGCCTTGTCAAGCTGATAGTCCTCGAAACAGAGTTATGACTCTTTAAGATACAAATGAAAGTGAATAGGAGTGTTGAAGTGTATTCAATGGAGTTGAATCTCTTACAATTGCTTTGAGATATTCAAGAGGAACTATAGAGAACTGTTGTCGTGTTTGCAGGAGGTTTGAGTGATAAAACTTCATCAGAGAAATAGATTCACTCTTTTAGCACTCTTGATGATGTGATGAAACATGCTACCATGGTGTAGAAGCAAGTCAAAGTAAGAAATAAGCATTATAGCTTATCCCACAGTTCTATTAGTTCTTAGAATCTCATAGAAGTTTCTAATAGTAAATTTGGGAGTTGTTGCAAGAAGACACAAGTGGAAGCATAAACAACACCTATTGATGTGAATATGAAGAATCAATGCTTTCAGATACATGGATTTTGCAATTTTCAAGATGATTGTCATGGAAACAGAGTTGTGACCCTTCAAGATACAAATGAGAGTGAATAGCTGTGTTGAAGTGTATTCAATGGAGTCGGATCTCTTATAATTGCTTTGAGATGATCAAGATGAACTATAGAGAGCTATTGTCGTCTTTGTAAGAGGTTTGAGTCACAAAGATTCATCAGAGGGTTAGATTTAGTCTTTTAGCACTCTTGATGACGTAATGAAACATGGTACCATGGTGAAGAAGCAAGTCAAAGTAAGAAACAAGCATTATAGCTTATCCAACAGTACTATTAGTTCTTAGAATCTCATACGAGTTTCGCATAGAAATTTGGGAGTTGTAGGAAGAAGACAAAATGGTAGCTTAAACAACACCTATCGATGTGAATATGAAGAATCAACGCCTTCACTGACAAGGATATGGCCGTTGTCAAGCTGATAGTCCTCAAAACAGAGTTATGACTCTTCAAGATACAAATGAAAGTGAATAGGAGTGTTGAAGTGTACTCAATGGAGTTGAATCTCTTACAATTGCTTTGAGATGTTCAAGAGGAACTATAGAGAACTGTTATCTGTTGTGCAAGAGTTATGAGTGATAAGACTTCATCAGAGAGTTAGATCCAGCTTGTTAGCACTCTTGATGACGTGATGAAACATGCTACCATGGTGCAGAAGCAAGTCAAAGTAAGAAACAAGCATTATAGCTTATCCCACAGTTCTATTAGTTCTTAGAATCTCATAGAAGTTTCTAATAGTAAATTTGGGAGTTGTTGCAAGAAGACACAAGTGGAAGCATAAAAACCACCTATTGATGAATATGAAGAATCAATGCTTTCAGATACATGGATTTTGCAATTTTCAAGATGATAGTCCTGGAAACAGAGTTATGACCCTTCAAGATACAAATGAGAGTGAATAGATGTGTTGAAGTGTATTCAATGGAGTCGGATCTCTTACAATTGCTTTGAGATGATCAAGATGAACTATAGAGAGCTATTGTCGTCTTTGTAAGAGGTTTGAGTGACAAAACTTCATCAGAGGGTTAGATTTAGTCTTTTAGCACTCTTGATGACGTAATGAAACATGGTACCATGGTGTAGAAGCAAGTCAAAGTAAGAAACAAGCATTATAGCTTATCCAACAGTACTATTAGTTCTTAGAATCTCATACGAGTTTCTCATAGAAATTTGGGAGTTGTAGCAAGAAGACAAAATGGTAGCTTAAACAACACCTATCGATGTGAATATGAAGAATCAATGCCTTCACTGACAAGGATATGGCCGTTTTTCAAGCTGATAGTCCTCGAAACAGAGTTATGACTCTTCAAGAGACAAATGAAAGTGAATAGGAGTGTTGAAGTGTATTCAATGGAGTTGAATCTCTTACAATTGCTTTGAGATGTTCAAGAGGAACTATAGAGAACTGTTGTCGTGTTTGCAAGAGGTTTGAGTGATAAAACTTCATCAGAGAGTTAGATTCAGTCTTTTAGCACTCTTGATGACGTGATGAAACATGCTACCATGGTGCAGAAGCAAGTCAAAGTAAGAAACAAGCATTATAGCTTATCCCACAGTTCTATTAGTTCTTAGAATCTCATAGAAGTTTCTAATAGTAAATTTGGGAGTTGTTGCAAGAAGACACAAGTGGAAGCATAAACAACACCTATTGATGTGAATATGAAGAATCAATGCTTTCAATGACAAGGATTTGGCAATTTTCAAGATGATAGTCCTGGAAACAGAAGTTATGACCCTTCAAGATACTAATAAGAGTGAATAGATGTGTTGAAGTGTAGTCAATGGAGTCGGATCTCTTACAATTACTTTGAGATGATCAAGATGAACTATAATAGAGAGCTATTGTCCCCTTTGTAAGAGGTTTGAGTGACAAAACTTCATCAGAGGGTTAGATTTAGTCTTTTAGCACTCTTGATGACGTAATGAAACATGGTACCATGGTAGAAGCAAGTCAAAGTAAGAAACAAGCATTATAGCTTATCCAACAAGATTATTAGTTCTTAGAATCTCATACGAAGTTTCTGATAGAAATTTGGGAGTTGTAGCAAGAAGACAAAATGGTAGCTTAAACAACACCTATCGATGTGAATATGAAGAATCAATGCCTTCACCGACAAGGATATGGCCGTTGTCAAGCTGATAGTCCTCGAAACAGAGTTATGACTCTTCAAAATACAAATGAGAGTCAATAGGAGTGTTGAAGTGTATTCAATGGAGTTGAATCTCTTACAATTGCTTTGAGATGTTCAAGAGGAACTATAGAGAACTGTTGTCGTGTTTGCAAAAGGGTTGAGTGATAAAACATCATCAGAGAGTTAGACTCAGTACTTTAGCACTCTTGATGACGTGATGAAATATGCTACCATGGTGCAGAAGCAAGTCAAAGTAAGAAACAAGCATTATAGCTTATCCCACAGTTCTATTAGTTCTTAGAACCTCATAGCAGTTTCTAATAATAAATTTAGGAGTTGTTGCAAGAAGACACAAGTGGAAGCATAAACAACACCTATTGATGTGAATATCAAGAATCAATGCTTTCAGGAAGATGGATTTGGCAATTTTCAAGATGATAGTCCTGGAAACAGAAGTTATGACTCTTCAAGATATAAATGAGAGTGAATAGAAGGGGTGAAGTGTATTCAATGGAGTCGGATCTCTTACAATTGCTTTGAGCTGATCAAGATGAATTATAGAGCGCTATTGTCGCCTTTGTAAGAGGTTTGAGTGACAAAACTTCATCGAGAGGTTAGATTTAGTCTTTTAGCACTCTTGATGACGTAATGAAACATGGTACCATGGTGTAGAAGCAAGTCAAAGTAAGAAACAAGCATTATAGCTTATCCAACAGTACTATTAGTTCTTAGAATCTCATACGAAGTTTCTAGATAGAAATTTGGGAGTTGTAGCAAGAAGACAAAATGGAAGCTTAAACAACACCTATCGATGTGAATATGAAGAATCAATGCCTTTCAATCGACAAGGATATGCGCATTGTCAAGCTGATAGTCCTGAAACAGAAGTTATGACTCTGCAAAATACAAATGAGAGTGAATAGGAGTGTTGAAGTGTATTCAATGGAGTTGAATCTCTTACAATTGCTTTGAGATGTTCAAGAGGAACTATAGAGAACTGTTGTCGTGTTTGCAAGAGGTTTGAGTGATAAAACTTCATCAGAGAGTTAGATTCAGTCTTTTAGCACTCTTGATGACGTGATGAAACATGCTACCATGGTGCAGAAGCAAGTCAAAGTAAGAAACAAGCATTATAGCTTATCCAACAGTATTATTAGTTCTTAGAATCACATAGAAGTTTCTATAGAAATTTGGGGAGTTGTAGCAAGAAGACAAAATGGAAGCTTAAACAACACCTATCGATGTGAATATGAAGAATCAATGCCTTCACCGACAAGGATATGGCCGTTTTCAAGCTGATAGTCCCTCAAAACAAAGTTATGACCCTTCAAGATACAAATGTGAGTGGATAGGAGTGTTGAAGTGTATTCAATGGAGTTGAATCTCTTACAATTGCTTTGAGATGTTCAAGAGGAACTATAGAGAACTGTTGTCGTGTTTGTAAAGAGTTTGAGTGATGAAATTTCATCAAAGGCTTAGACTCAGCCTTTTAGCACTCTTGATGACGTGATGAAACATGCTACCATGGTGCAGAAACAAGTCAAAGTAAGAAACAATCAATATAGCTTATCCCACAGTTCTATTAGTTCTTTGAATCTCATAGAAGTTTCTAATAGTAAATTTGGGAGTTGTTGCAAGAAGACACAAGTGGAAGCATAAACAACACCTATTGATGTGAATATGAAGAATCAATGCTTTGTGACAAGGATTTGGCAATTTTCAAGATGATAGTCCCCGAAACAGAAGTTATGACCCTTCAAGATACAAATGAGAGTGAATAGAGTGTTGAAGTGTATTCAATGGAGTCGGATCTCTTACAATTGCTTTGAGATGATCAAGATGAACTATAGAGAGCTATTGTCGCCTTTGTAAGAGGTTTGAGTGACAAAACTTCATCGAGAGGGTTAGATTTAGTCTTTTAGCACTCTTGATGACGTAATGAAACATGGTACCATGGTGTAGAAGCAAGTCAAAGTAAGAAACAAGCATTATAGCTTATCCAACAAGTACTATTAGTTCTTAGAATCTCATACGAAGTTTCAGATAGAAATTTGGGAGTTGTAGCAAGAAGACAAAATGGTAGCTTAAACAACACCTATCGATGTGAATATGAAGAATCAATGCCTTCAACGACAAGGATATGGCCGTTGTCAAGCTGATAGTCCTCAAAAACAGAAGTTATGAACCTTCAAGATAGAAATGATAGTGAATAGAAGTGTTGAAGTGTATTGAATGGAGTTGAATCTCTTACAATTGCTTTGAGATGTTCAAGAGGAACTATAGAGAACTGTTGTCGTGTTTGCAAGAGGTTTGAGTGATAAAACTTCATCAGAGAGTTAGATTCAGTCTTTTAGCACTCTTGATGACGTGATGAAACATGCTACCATGGTGCAGAAGCAAGTCAAAGTAAGAAACAAGCATTATAGCTTATCCCACAGTTCTATTAGTTCTTAGAATCTCATAGAAGTTTCTAATAGTAAATTTGGGAGTTGTAGCAAGAAGACACATATGGAGGCTTAAACAACACCTATTGATGTGAATATGAAGAATCAATGGTTTCATTGACAAGGATTTGGCCATTTTCAAGATGATAGTCCCGAAACAGAAGTTATGACCTTCAAGATACAAATGAGAGTGAATAGATGTTGAAGTGTATTCAATGGAGTCGGATCTCTACAATTGCTTTGAGATGATCAAGATGAACTATAGAGAGCTATTGTCGCCTTTGTAAGAGGTTTGAGCGACAAAACTTCATCAGGGGGTTAGATGTAGTCTTTTAGCACTCTTGATGACGTAATGAAACATGGTACCATGGTGTAGAAGCCAGTCAACGTAAGAACCAAGCATTATAGCTTATCCAACAAGATTATTAGTTCTTAGAATCTCATACGAAGTTTCGCATAGAAATTTGGGAGTTGTAGCAAGAAGACAAAATGGAAGCTTAAACAACACCTATCGATGTGAATATGAAGAATCAATGCCTTCACCGACAAGGATATGGCCGTTGTCAAGCTGATAGTCCTCAAAAACAGAGTCATAACTGTTCAAGATACAAATGAGAGTGAATAGGAGTGTTGAAGTGTATTCAATGGAGTTGAATCTCTTACAAATGCTTTGAGATGTTCAAGAGGAACTGTAGAGAACTGTTGTCGTGGTTGCAAGAGGTTTGAGGGATAAAACCTCATCAGAGGGTTAGATTCAGTCTGTTAGCACTCTTGATGACGGGATGAAACATGCTACCATGGGGTGGAGGCAAGTCAAAGTAAGAAACAAGCATTATAGCTTATCCCACGGTTCTATTAGTTCTAGAATCTCATAGAAGTTTCTAATAGTAAATTTGGGAGTTGTTGCAAGAAGACACAAGTGGAAGCATAAACAACACCTATTGATGTGAATATGAAGAATCAATGCTTTCAAAGGACATGGATTTGGCAATTTTCAAGATGATAGTCCCGAAACAGAAGTTATGACCCTTCAAGATACAAATGAGAGTGAATAGATGTGTTGAAGTGTATTCAATGGAGTCGGATCTCTTACAATTGCTTTGAGATGATCAAGATGAACTATAGAGAGCTATTGTCGCCTTTTGTAAGAGGTTTGAGTGACAAAACTTCATCAGAGGGTTAGATTTAGTCTTTTAGCACTCTTGATGACGTAATGAAACATGGTACCATGGTGTAGAAGCAAGTCAAAGTAAGAAACAAGCATTATAGCTTATCCAACATTTATTAGTTCTTAGAATCTCATACGAAGTTTCCAGATAGAAATTTGGGAGTTGTAGCAAGAAGACAAAATGGTAGCTTAAACAACACCTATCGATGTGAATATGAAGAATCAATGCCTTCACCGACAAGGATATGGCCGCTCAAGCTGATAGTCCTCAAAAACAGAAAGTTATGACTCTTCAAGATATAAATGAAAGTGAATAGGAGTGTTGAAGTGTATTCAGTGGAGTTGAATCTCTTACAATTGCTTTGAGATGTTCAAGAGGAACTATAGAGAACTGTTGTCGTGTTTGCAAGAGGTTTGAGTGATAAAACTTCATCAAAGAGTTAGATTCACTCTTTTAGCACTCTTGATGACGTGATGAAACATGCTACCATGGTGTAGAAGCAAGTCAAAGTAAGAAACAAGCATTATAGCTTATCCCACAGTTCTATTAGTTCTTAGAATCTCATAGAAGTTTCTAATAGTAAATTTGGAAGTTGTTCTAAGAAGACACCAGTGGAAGCATAAACGACACCTATTGATGTGAATATGAAGAATCAATGCTTTCAGTGATATGGATTTTGCAATTTTCAAGATGATAGTCCTCGAAACAGAGTTATGACCCTTCAAGATACAAATGAGAGTGAATAGATGTGTTGAAGTGTATTCAATGGAGTCGGGTCTCTTACAATTGTTTTGAGATGATCAAGATGAACTATAGAGAGCTATTGTCATCTTTGTAAGAGGTTTGAGTAACAAAACTTCATCAGAGGGTAAGATTTAGTCTTTTAGCACTCTTGATGATGTAACGAAACATGGTACCATGGTGTAGAAGCAAGTCAAAGTAAGAAACAAGCGTTATAGCTTATCCAACAAGATTATTAGTTCTTAGAATCTCATACGAAGTTTCAGATAGAAATTTGGGGAGTTGTAGCAAGAAGACAAAATGGTAGCTTAAACAACACCTATCGATGTGAATATGAAGAATCAATGCCTTCACCGACAAGGATATGGCCGCTGTCAAGCTGATAGTCCTCGAAACAGAGTTATGACTCTTCAAGATACAAATGAAAGTGAATAGGAGTTTTGAAGTGTATTCAATGGAGTTGAATCTCTTACAATTGCTTTGAGATGTTCAAGAGGAACTATAGAGAACTGTTGTCGTGTTTGCAAGAGGTTTGAGTGATAAAACTTCATCAGAGAGTTAGATTCACTCTTTTAGCATTCTTGATGACGTGATGAAACATGCTACCATGGTGTAGAAGCAAGTCAAAGTAAGAAACAAGCATTATAGCTTATCCCACAGTTTTATTAGTTCTTAGAATCTCATAGAAGTTTCTAATAGTAAATTTGGGAGTTGTTGCAAGAAGACACCAGTGGAAGCATGAACGACACCTATTGATGTGAATATGAAGAATCAATGCTTTCAGTGACAAGGATTTTGCAATTTTCAAGATGATAGTCCTCGAAACAGAGTTATGACCCTTCAAGATACAAATAAGAGTGAATAGATGTGTTGAAGTGTATTCAATGGAGTCGGGTCTCTTACAATTGCTTTGAGATGATCAAGATGAACTATAGAGAGCTATTGTCATCTTTGTAAGAGGTTTGAGTAACAAAACTTCATCAGAGGGTAAGATTTAGTCTTTTAGTACTCTTGATGATGTAATGAAACATGGTACCATGGTGTAGAAGCAAGTCAAAGTAAGAAACAAGCATTATAGCTTATCCAACAAGATTATTAGTTCTTAGAATCTCATACGAAGTTTCTCATGTAAAATTGGGAGTTGTAGCAAGAAGACAAAATGGTAGCTTAAACAACACCTATCGATGTGAATATGAAGAATCAATGCCTTCACCGACAAGGATATGGCCGTTGTCAAGCTGATAGTCCCTCAAAACAGAAGTTATGACTCTTCAAGATACAAATGAGAGTGAATAGGAGTGTGAAGTGTATTCAATGGAGTTGAATCTCTTACAATTGCTTTGAGATGTTCAAGAGGAACTATAGAGAACTGTTGTCATGTTTTTTAAGAGGTTTGAGTGATAAAACTTCATCAGAGGGTTAGATTCAGCCTTTTAGCACTCTTGATGACGTGATGAAGCATGCTATTAAGGGGGAGAAGAAGTCAAAGTAAGAAACAAACATTATAGTTTATCCCACGAGTCTGTTAGTTCTTTGAATCTCATAGGAGTTTCTATTGGTAAATTTGGGAGTTGTTGCAAGAAGACACAAGTGGAAGCATAAACAACACCTATTGATGTGAATATGAAGAATCAATGCTTTCAGTGACAAGGATTTGGCAATTTTCAAGATGATAGTCCTGGAAACAGAAGTTATGACCCTTCAAGATACAAATGAGAGTGAATAGATGTTGAAGTGTATTCAATGGAGTCGGATCTCTTACAATTGCTTTGAGATGATCAAGATGAACTATAGAGAGCTATTGTCGCCTTTTGTAAGAGGTTTGAGTGACAAAACTTCATCAGAGGGTTGGATTTAGTCTTTTAGCACTCTTGATGACGTAATGAAACATGGTACCATGGTGTAGAAGCAAGTCAAAGTAAGAAACAAGCATTATAGCTTATCCAAAAGTTCAATTAGTTCTTAGAATCTCATACGAAGTTTCCAGATAGAAATTTGGGAGTTGTAGCAAGAAGACAAAATGGTAGCTTAAACAACACCTATCGATGTGAATATGAAGAATCAATGCCTTCAACGACAAGGATATGGCCGTTGTCAAGCTGATAGTCCTCAAAACAGAGTTATGACTCTTCAAGATACAAATGAGAGTGAATAGGAGCGTAGAAGTGTATTCAATGGAGTTGAATCTCTACAATTGCTTTGAGATGTTCAAGAGGAACTATAGAGAACTGTTGTCGTGTTTGCAAGAGGTTTGAGTGATAAAACTTCATCAGAGAGTTAGATTCAGCTTTTTAGCACTTGATGACGTGATGAAACATGCTACCATGGTGCAGCAAAGTCAAAGTAAGAAACAAGCATTATAGCTTATCCCACAGTTCTATTAGTTCTAGAATCTCATAGAAGTTTCTAATAGTAAATTTGGGAGTTGTTGCAAGAAGACACAAGGGAAGCATAAACAACACCTATTGATGTGAATATGAAGAATCAATGCTTTCAAAGGACAAGGATTTGGCAATTTTCAAGATGATAGTCCCCGAAACAGAGTTATGACCCTTCAAGATACAAATGAGAGTGAATAGATGTTGAAGTGTATTCAATGGAGTCGGATCTCTTACAATTGCTTTGAGATGATCAAGATGAACTATAGAGAGCTATTGTCGCCTTTTGTAAGAGGTTTGAGTGACAAAACTTCATCAGAGGGTTAGATTTAGCTTTTTAGCAATCTTGATGACGTAATGAAACATGGTACCATGGTGTAGAAGCAAGTCAAAGTAAGAAACAAGCATTATAGCTTATCCAACAAAGACTATTAGTTCTTAGAATCTCATACGAAGTTTCTAGATAGAAATTTGGGAGTTGTAGCAAGAAGACAAAATGGAAGCTTAAACAACACCTATCGATGTGAATATGAAGAATCAATGCCTTCAACGACAAGGATATGGCCGCTCAAGCTGATAGTCCCTCAAAAACAGAAAGTTATGACTCTTCAAGATACAAATGAGAGTGAATAGGAGTGTGAAGTGTATTCAATGGAGTTGAATCTCTTACAATTGCTTGGAGATGTTCAAGAGGGACTATAAAGAACTGTTGTCGGGGTTGCAAGAGGTTTGAGTGATAAAACTTCATCAGAGAGGGAGATTCAGTCTTTTAGCATTCTTGATGAGGTGATGAAACATGCTACCAGGGGGCAGATGCAAGTCAAAGTAAGAAACAAGCATTATAGCTTATCCCACAGTTCTATTAGTTCTTAGAATCTCACAGAAGTTTCTAATAGTAAATTTGGGAGTTGTTGCAAGAAGACACAAGTGGAAGCATAAACAACACCTATTGATGTGAATATGAAGAATCAATGCTTTTGATTGACAAGGATTTTTCCATTTTCAAGCTCATAGTCCTAAAACTGGAGTTACGACCCTTCAAGATACAAATGAGAGTGAATAGATGTGTTGAAGTGTATTCAATGGAGTCGGATCTCTTACAATTGCTTTGAGATGATCAAGATGAACTATAGAGAGCTATTGTCGTCTTTGTAAGAGGTTTGAGTGACAAAACTTCATCAGAGGGTTAGATTTAGTCTTTTAGCACTCTTGATGACGTAATGAAACATGGTACCATGGTGTAGAAGCAAGTCAAAGTAAGAAACAAGCATTATAGCTAATCCAACAGTACTATTAGTTCTAGAATCTCATACGAGTTTCGCATAGAAATTTGGGAGTTGTAGCTGGAAGACAAAATGGTAGCTTAAACAACACCTATCTATGTGAATATGACGAATCAATGCCTTCACTATCAAGGATATGGCCGTTGTCAAGCTGATAGTCCTCGAAACAGAGTTATGACTCTTCCAGATACAAATGAGAGTGAATAGGAGTGTTGAAGTGTATTCAATGGAGTTGAATCTCTTACAATTGCTTTGAGATGTTCAAGAGGAACTATAAAGAACTGTTGTCGTGTTTGCAAGAGGTTTGAGTGATAAAACTTCATCAGAGAGTTAGATTCAGTTTTTTAGCACTCTTGATGACGTGATGAAACATGCTACCATGGTGCAGAAGCAAGTCAAAGCAAGAAACAAGCGTTATAGCTTATCCCACATATCTATTAGTTCTTAGAATCTCATAGAAGTTTCTAATAGTAAATTTGGGAGTTGCAAGAAGACACAAGTGGAAGCATAAACAACACCTATTGATGTGAATATGAAGAATCAATGCTTTCAAAGGACAAGGATTTGGCAATTTTCAAGATGATAGTCCCGGAAACAGAGTTATGACCCTTCAAGATACAAATGAGAGTGAATAGATGTTTGAAGTGTATTCAATGGAGTCGGATCTCTTACAATTGCTTTGAGATGATCAAGATGAACTATAGAGAGCTATTGTCGCCTTTGTAAGAGGTTTGAGTGACAAAACTTCATCAGAGGGTTAGATTTAGTCTTTAGCACTCTTGATGACGTAATGAAACATGGTACCATGGTGTAGAAGCAAGTCAAAGTAAGAAACAAGCATTATAGCTTATCCAACAAGTATTATTAGTTCTTAGAATCTCATACGAAGTTTCTCATAGAAATTTGGGAGTTGTAGCAAGAAGACAAAATGGAAGCTAAACAACACCTATCGATGTGAATATGAAGAATCAATGCCTTCACCGACAAGGATATGGCCATTGTCAAGCTGATAGTCCTCAAAACAGAAAGTTATGACTCTTCAAGATACAAATGAGAGTGAATAGGAGGTTGAAGTGTATTCAATGGAGTTGAATCTCTTACAATTGCTTTGAGATGTTCAAGAGGAACTATAGAGAACTGCTGTCGTGGTTTGTAAGAGGTTTGAGTGATAAAACTTCATCGAGAGAGTTAGATTCAGCTTTTTAGCACTCTTGATGACGTGATGAAACATGCTACCATGGTGCGTATAAGTCAAAGTAAGAAACAAGCATTATAGCTTATCCCACAGTTCTATTAGTTCTATAGAATCTCATAGAAGTTTCTAATAGAAATTTGGGAGTTGTTGCAAGAAGACACAAGTGGAAGCTTAAACAACACCTATTGATATGAATATGAAGAATCAAAGCTTTCATTTCCAAGGATTTGACAATTTTCAAGCTGATAGTCCTCGAAACAGAGTTATGACCCTTCAAGATACAAATGAGAGTGAATAGATGTGTTGAAGTGTATTGAATGGAGTCGGATCTTTTACAATTGCTTTGATATGATCAAGATGAACTATAGAGAGCTAGTGTCGTCTTTGTAAGAGGTTTGAGTGATAAAACTTCATCAGAGGGTTAGATTTAGTCTTTTTAGCACTTTTAGTGATGTAATGAAACATGGTACCATGGTGTAGAAGCAAGTCAAAGTAAGAAACAAGCATTATAGCTTATCCAACAATACTTATTAGCCCTTAGAATCTCATACGAAGTTTCTCGATAGAAATTTGGGAGTTGTAGCAAGAAGACAAAATGGAAGCTTAAACAACACCTATCGATGTGAATATGAAGAATCAATGCCTTCACCGACAAGGATATGGCTTTTCAAGCTGATAGTCCTCAAAACAGAAAGTTATGACTCTTCAAGATACAAATGAGAGTGAATAGGAGTGTTGAAGTGTATTCAATGGAGTTGAATCTCTACAATTGCTTTGAGATGTTCAAGAGGAACTATAGAGAACTGTTGTCGGTTTGCAAGAGGTTTGAGTGATAAAACTTCATCGAGAGTTAGATTCAGCTTTTAGCACTCTTGATGACGTGATGAAACATGCTACCATGGTGCAGAAGCAAGTCAAAGTAAGAAACAAGCATTATAGCTTATTCCACAGTTCTATTAGTTCTTAGAATCTTATAGGAGTTTCTAATAGTAAATTTGGGCGTTGTAGCAAGAAGACACATATAGAGGCTTAAACAACACCTATTGATGTGAATATGAAGAATCAATGCTTTCAGTGACATGGATTTTGCAATTTTCAAGATGATAGTCCTAAAAAACAGAGTTATGACCTTTCAAGATACAAATAAGAGTGAATAGATGTGTGAAGTGTATTCAATGGAGCTCGGATCTCTTACAATTGCTTTGAGATGATCAAGATGAACTATAGAGAGCTATTGTCGCTTTTGTAAGAGGTTTCAGTGACAAAACTTCATCAGAGGGTTGGATTTAGTCTCTTAGCACTCTTGATGCCGTAATGAAACATGGTACCATGGTGTAGAAGCAAGTCAAAGTAAGAAACAAGCATTATAGCTTATCCAACAAGATTATTAGTTCTTAGAATCTCACACGAAGTTTCTGATAGAAATTTGGGGAGCTTTAGCAAGAAGACAAAGTGGTAGCTTAAACAACACCTATCGACGTGAATATGAAGAATCAATGCCTTCACCGACAAGGATATGGCCGCTGTCAAGCTGAGAATCCTAAAAACAGAGTTATGACCCTTCAAGATAGAAATGAGAGTGAATAGAAGTGTTGAAGTGTATTCAATGGAGTTGAATCTCTTACAATTGCTTTGAGATGTTCAAGAGGAACTATAGAGAACTGTTGTCGTGTTTGCAAGAGGTTTGAGTGATAAAACTTCATCAGAGAGTTAGATTCAGTCTTTTAGCACTCTTGATGACGTGATGAAACATGCTACCATGGTGCGTAAAAAAGTCAAAGTAAGAAACAAGCATTATAGCTTATCCCACAGTTCTATTAGTTCTTAGGATCTCATAGAAGTTTCTAATAGTAAATTTGGGAGTTGGTGCAAGAAGACACAAGTGGAAGCATAAACAACACCTATTGATGTGAATATAAACAATCAATGGTTTCATTGACAAGGATTTGGACATTTTCAAGATGATAGTCCAGGAAACAGAGTTATGACCTTTCAAGATACAAATGAGAGTGAATAGATGTGTTGAAGTGTATTCAATGGAGTCGGATCTCTTACAATTGCTTTGAGACGAGCAAGATGAACTATAGTGAGCTATGGTCGGCTTTATAAGAGGTTTGAGTGACAAAACTTCATCAAAGAGTTTGCTTTAGACTTTTCGCACTCTTGCTGACGTAATGCCAAATGGTACCATGGTGTAGAAGCAAGTCAAAGTAAGAAACAAGCATTATAGCTTATCCAACAAGACTATTAGTTCTATAGAATCTCACAGAAGTTTCTGATAGAAATTTGGGAGTTGTAGCAAGAAGACAAAATGGAAGCTTAAACAACACCTATCGATGTGAATATGAAGAATCAATGCCTTCACCGACAAGGATATGGCCGTTGTCAAGCTGATAGTCCTCGAAACAGAAGTTATGACCCTTCAAGATACAAATGAGAGTGAATAGGAGGTGAAGTGTATTCAATGGAGTTGAATCTCTTACAATTGCTTTGAGATGTTCAAGAGGAACTATAGAAGAACTGTTCGTGTTTTGCAAGAGGTTTGAGTGATAAAACTTCATCAGAGAGTTAGATTCAGTCTTTTAGCACTCTTGATGACGTGATGAAACATGCTACCATGGTGCAGAAGCAAGTCAAAGTAAGAAACAAGCATTATAGCTTATCCCACAGTTCTATTAGTTCTTAGAATCTCATAGAAGTTTCTAATGGTGAATAAGGGGCGTTGTAGCAAGAAGACACATATGGAGGCTTAAACAACACCTATAGATGTGAATATGATGAATCAATGCTTTCAAAGGAAAGGATTTGGCAATTTTCAAGATGATAGTCCCGGAAACAGAAGTTATGACCCTTCAAGATACAAATGAGAGTGAATAGGATGTGTTGAAGTGTATTCAATGGAGTCGGACTCTTACAATTGCTTTGAGGATCAAGATGAACTATAGAGAGCTATTGTCGCCTTTGTAAGAGGTTTGAGTGACAAAACTTCATCAGAGGGTTAGATTTAGCCTTTTAGCACTTTTGATGACGTAATGAAACATGGTACCATGGTGTAGAAAAGTCAAAGTAAGAAACAAGCATTATAGCTTATCCAACAAGTTCTATTAGTTCTTAGAATCTCATACGGAGTTTCAATAGTAAATTTGGGAGTCAGTAGCAAGAAGACAAAATGGAAGCTTAAACAACACCTATCGATGCGAATATGAAGAATCAATGCCTTCAACGACAAGGATATGGCCATTGTCAAGACGATAGTCCCCAAAAACAGAAGTTATGACCTTCAAGATACAAATGAGAGTGAATAGGAGTGTTGAAGTGTATTCAATGGAGTTCGAATCTCTTACAATTGCTTTGAGATGTTCAAGAGGAACTATAGAGAACTATTGTCGTGTTTGTAAGAGGTTTGAGTGATAAAACTTCATCAGAGGGTTAGATTCAGCTTTTAGCACTCTTGATGATGATGAAACATGCTACCATGGTGTAGAAGCAAGTCAAAGTAAGAAACAAGCATTATAGCTTATCCCACAGTTTATTAGTTCTTAGAATCTCATAGAAGTTTCTAATAGTAAATTTGGGAGTTGTAGCAAGAAGACACAAAGGGAAGCATAAACAACACCTATCGATGTGAATATGAAGAATCAATGCTTTCAAGGACAAGGATATGGCGCTTTCAAGATGATAGTCTTGGAAACAGAGTTATGACCCTTCAAGATACAAATGAGAGTGAATAGATGTGTTGAAGTGTATTCAATGGAGTTGAATCTCTTACAATTGCTTTGAGATGATCAAGAGGAACTATAGAGAGCTATTGTCGTCTTTGTAAGAGGTTTGCGTGACAAAACTTCATCAGAGAGTTAGATTCAGTTTTTTAGTACTCTTGATGACGTGATGAAACATGCTACCATGGTGCAGAAGCAAGTCAAAGTAAGAAACAAGCATTATAGGTATCCCACAGTTCTATTAGTTCTTAGAATCTCATAGGAGTTTCTAGTAGTAAATTTGGGAGTTGTTGCAAGAACACACAAGTGGAAGCTTAAACAACACCTATTGATGTGAATATGAAGAATCAATGCTTTCACTGACAAGGATTTGGCAATTGTCAAGACGATAGTCCCGAAAACAGAAGTTATGACCCTTCAAGATAAAAATGAGAGTGAATAGGTGTGTTGAAGTGTATTAAATGGAGTCGAATCTCTTACAATTGCTTTGAGATGATCAAGAGGAACTATAGAGAGCTATTGTCGGTTTGTAAGAGGTTCGAGGACAAAACTTCATCAGAGGGTTAGATTTAGCATTTTAGCACTCTTGATGACGTAATGAAACATGCTACCATGGTGTAGAAGCAAGTCAAAGTAAGAAACAAGCATTATAGCTTATCCCACAGTTCTATTAGTTCTTAGAATCTCATAGAAGTTTCTAACAGTAAGGCTGGGAGTTGTCGCAAGAAGACACAAGTGGACGCATACACAACACCTATCGATGTGAAGCTGAAGAATCAATGCTTTCAGTGACAAGGATATGGCAATTTTCAAGCTGATAGTCCTCGAAACAGAAGTTATGACCCTTCAAGATACAAATGAGAGTGAATAGATGTGAAGTGTATTCAATGGAGCTGAATCTCTTACAATTGCTTTGAGATGATCAAGAGGAACTATAGAGAGCTATTGTCGCTTTTGTAAGAGGTTTGAGGATAAAACTTCATCAGAGGGTTAGATTTAGCCCTTTTAGCACTCTTGATGACGTAATGAAACATGGTACCATGGTGTAGAAGTCAAAGTCAAAGAAACAAGCATTATAGCTTATCCAACAGTACTATTAGTTCTTAGAATCTCATACGAAGTTCCTGATGGAAATTTGGGAGTTGTAGCAAGAAGACAAAATGGAAGCTTAAACAACACCTATCGATGTGAATATGAAGAATCAATGCCTTCACCGACAAGGATATGGCCGTTGTCAAGCTGATAGTCCCTCGAAAACAGAAGTTATGACCTTCAAGATACAAATGAGAGTGAATAGGAGTGTTGAAGTGTATTCAATGGAGTCAATCTCTTACAATTGCTTTGAGATGTTCAAGAGGAACTATAGAGAACTGTTGTCGTTTGCAAGAGGTTTGAGTGATAAAACTTCATCAGAGAGTTAGATTCAGCTTTTAGCATTCTTGATGACGTGATGAAACATGCTACCATGGTGTAGAAGCAAGTCAAAGTAAGAAACAAGCATTATAGCTTATCCCACAGTTTTATTAGTTCTTAGAATCTCATAGAAGTTTCTAATAGTAGATTTGGGAGTTGTTGCAAGAAGACACAAGGGAAGCATAAAACAACACCTATTGATGTGAATATGAAGAATCAATGCTTTCAAAGGACAAGGATTTGGCAATTTTCAAGATGATAGTCCCCGGAAACAGAAAGTTATGACCCTTCAAGATACAAATGAGAGTGAATAGAGATGTTGAAGTGTATTCAATGGAGTCGGATCTCTTACAATTGCTTTGAGATGATCAAGATGAACTATAGAGAGCTATTGTCGCTTTTGTAAGAGGTTTGAGTGACAAAACTTCATCGAGAGGGTTGGATTTAGTCTTTTAGCACTCTTGATGACGTAATGAAACATGGTACCAAGTAGAAGCAAGTCAAAGTAAGAAACAAGCATTATAGCTTATCCAACAAGATTATTAGTTCTTAGAATCTCATACGAAGTTTCAGATAGAAATTTGGGAGTTGTAGCAAGAAGACAAAATGGTAGCTTAAACAACACCTATCGATGTGAATATGAAGAATCAATGCCTTCACCGACAAGGATATGGCCGTTGTCAAGCCGATAGTCCCTAAACAAAAGTTACGACTCTTCAAGATACAAATGAGAGTGAATAGGAGGTTGAAGTGTATTCAATGGAGTTGAATCTTTTACAATTGCTTTGAGATGTTCAAGAGGAACTATAAAGAACTGTTGTCGTGTTTGCAAGAGGTTTGAGTGATAAAACTTCATCAAAGAGTTAGATTCAGTCTTTTAGCACTCTTGATGACGTGATGAAACATGCTACCTTGGTGCAGAAGCAAGTCAAAGTAAGAAACAAGCATTATAGCTTATCCCACAGTTCTATTAGTTCTTAGAATCTCATAGAAGTTTCTAATAGTAAATTTGGGAGTTGTTGCAAAAAGACACATGTGGAAGCATAAACAACACCTATTGATGTGAATATGAAGAATCAATGCTTTCAAGTGACAAGGATTTGGCAATTTTCAAGATGATAGTCCCGAAACAGAAGTTATGACCCTTCAAGATACAAATGAGAGTGAATAGATGTGTTGAAGTGTATTCAATGGAGTCGGATCTCTTACAATTGCTTTGAGATGATCAAGATGAACTATAGAGAGCTATTGTCGCCTTTGTAAGAGGTTTGAGTGACAAAACTTCATCGAGGGTTAGATTTAGTCTTTTAGCACTCTTGATGACGTAATGAAACATGGTACCATGGTGATAGCAAGTCAAAGTAAGAAACAAGCATTATAGCTTATCCAACAGTACTATTAGTTCTATAAAATCTCACACGAAGTTTCTCAGATAGAAATTTGGGAGTTGTAGCAAGAAGACAAAATGGTAGCTTAAACAACACCTATCGATGTGAATATGAAGAATCAATGCCTTCAATGACAAGGATATGGCTGTCAAGCTGATAGTCCTCAAAACAGAAAGTATGACTCTTCAAGATACAAATGAGAGTGAATAGGAGTGTTGAAGTGTATTCAATGGAGTTGAATCTCTTACAATTGCTTTGAGATGTTCAAGAGGAACTCATAGAGAATCGCTGTCGGTTTGCAAGAGGTTTGAGTGATGAAACTTCATCAAAGGCTTAGATTCAGCCTTTTAGCACTCTTGATGACGTGATGAAACATGCTACCATGGTGCAGAAGCAAGTCAAAGTAAGAAACAAGCATTATAGCTTATCCCACAGTTCTATTAGTTCTTAGAATCTCATAGAAGTTTCTAATAGTAAATTTGGGAGTTGTTGCAAGAAGACACAAGTGGAAGCATAAACAACACCTATTGATGTGAATATGAAGAATCAATGCTTTCATTTCCAAGGATTTGACCATTTTCAAGCTGATAGTCCTGGACACAGAGTTCCGACCCTTCAAGATACAAATGATAGTGAATAGATGTGTCAAAGCGTATTCAATGGAGTTGGATCTCTTACAATTGCTATGAGATGATCAAGATGAACTATAGAGAGCCATTGTCGCCTTTTGTAAGAGGTTTGAGTGACAAAACTTCATCAGAGGGTTAGATTTAGTCTTTTAGCACTCTTGATGACGTAATGAAACATGGTACCATGGTGTAGAAGCAAGTCAAAGTAAGAAACTCGCATTATAGCTTATCCAACAAAACTATTAGTTCTTAGAATCTCATAGGAGTTTCACATAGAAATTGGGGAGTTGTAGCAAGAAGACACAAGTGGAAGCTTAAAAAACACCTATTGATGTGAATATGAAGAATCAATGCCTCATCGACAAGGATATGGCCGTTGTCAAGCTGATAGTCCTCAAAACAAAGTTATGACTCTTCAAGATACAAATGAGAGTTAATAGGAGGTTGAAGTGTATTCAATGGAGTTGAATCTTACAATTGCTTTGAGATGTTCAAGAGGAACTATAGAGAACTGTTGTCGGTTTGGCAAGAGGTTTGAGTGATAAAACTTCATCAGAGAGTTAGATTCAGTTTTTAGCACTCTTGATGACGTGATGAAACATGCTACCATGGTGCGTAAGTCAAAGTAAGAAACAAGCATTATAGCTTATCCCACAGTTCTATTAGTTCTTAGAATCTCATAGAAGTTTCTAATAGTAAATTTGGGGAGTTGTTGCAAGAAGACACAAGTGGAAGCATAAACAACACCTATTGATGTGAATATGAAGAATCAATGCCTTCAAAGGACAGGATTTGGCAATTTTCAAGATGATAGTCCCGAAACAGAAGTTATGACCTTCAAGATACAAATGAGAGTGAATAGATGTGTTGAAGTGTATTCAATGGAGTCGGATCTCTTACAATTGCTTTGAGATGATCAAGATGAACTATAGAGAGCTATTGTCGCCTTTGTAAGAGGTTTGAGTGACAAAACTTCATCAGAGGGTTAGATTTAGCCCTTTTAGCACTCTTGATGACTGTAATGAAACATGGTACCATGGTGTAGAAGCAAGTCAAAGTAAGAAACAAGCATTATAGCTTATCCAACAAGATTATTAGTTCTTAGAATCTCATACGAAGTTTCTAGATAGAAATTTGGGAGTTTAGAAAGAAGACAAATGGTAGCTTAAACAACACCTATCGATGTGAATATGAAGAATCAATGCCTCATCGACAAGGATATGGCCATTGTCAAGCTGATAGTCCTCAAAACAGAGTTATGACTCTTCAAGATACAAATGAGAGTGAATAGGAGGTTGAAGTGTATTCAATGGAGTTGAATCTCTTACAATTGCTTTGAGATGTTCAAGAGGAACTATAGAGAACTGTTGTCGTGTTTCGTAAGAGGTTTGAGTGATAAAACTTCATCAGAGAGTTAGATTCAGCTTTTAGCACTCTTGATGACGGATGAAGCATACAACCAAGGTGGAGAAGCAAGTCAAAGTAAGAAACAAGCATTATAGCTTATCCCACAGTTCTATTAGTTCTTAGAATCTCATAGAAGTTTCTAATAGTAAATTTGGGAGTTGTTGCAAGAAGACACAAGTGGAAGCATAAACAACACCTATTGATGTGAATATGAAGAATCAATGCTTTCAGTGACAAGGATTTGGCAATTTTCAAGATGATAGTCCTGGAAACAGAGTTATGACCTTTCAAGATACAAATGAGAGTGAATAGATGTGTTGAAGTGTATTCAATGGAGTCGGATCTCTTACAATTGCTTTGAGATGATCAAGATGAACTATAGAGAGCTATTGTCGTCTTTGTAAGAGGTTTGAGTGACAAAACTTCATCAGAGGGTTAGATTTAGTCTTTTAGCACTCTTGATGATGTAATGAAACATGGTACCATGGTGTAGAAGCAAGTCAAAGTAAGAAACAAGCATTATAGCTTATCCAACAAGTATTATTAGCTTAGAATCTCATACGAAGTTTCTGATAGAAATTTGGGAGTTGTAGCAAGAAGACACAAATGGAAGCTTAAACAACACCTATCGATGTGAATATGAAGAATCAATGCCTTCACGACAAGGATATGGCAGCTTTAAGCTGATAGTCCCTCAAAACAAAGTTATGACTCTTCAAGATACAAATGAGAGTTAATAGGGATGTGAAGTGTATTCAATGGAGTTGAATCTCTTACAATTGCTTTGAGATGTTTAAGAGGAACTATAGAGAACTGTTGTCGTGTTTGCAAGAGGTTTGAGTGATAAAACTTCATCAGAGAGTTAGATTCAGTTTTTTAGCACTCTTGATGACGTGATGAAACATGCTACCATGGTGCAGAAGCAAGTCAAAGTAAGAAACAAGCATTATAGCTTATCCCACAGTTCTATTAGTTCTTAGAATCTCATAGAAGTTTCTAATAGTAAATTTGGGAGTTGCAAGAAGACACAAGTGGAAGCATAAACAACACCTATTGATGTGAATATGAAGAATCAATGCTTTCAGTGACAAGGATTTGGCAATTTTCAAGATGATAGTCCTGGAAACAGAGTTATGACCCTTCAAGATACAAATGAGAGTGAATAGATGTGTTGAAGTGTATTCAATGGAGTCGGATCTCTTACAATTGCTTTGAGATGATCAAGATGAACTATAGAGAGCTATTGTCGTCTTTGTAAGAGGTTTGAGTGACAAAACTTCATCAGAGGGTTAGATTTAGTCTTTTAGCACTCTTGATGACGTAATGAAACATGGTACCATGGTGTAGAAGCAAGTCAAAGTAAGAAACAAGCATTATAGCTTATCCAACAGTACTATTAGTTCTTAGAATCTCATACGAGTTTCGCATAGAAATTTGGGAGTTGTAGCAAGAAGACAAAATGGTAGCTTAAACAACACCTATCGATGTGAATATGAAGAATCAATGCCTTCACTGACAAGGATATGGCCGTTGTCAAGCTGATAGTGCTCGAAACATAGTTATGACTCTTCAAGATACAAATGAGAGTGAATAGGAGTGTATAAGTGTATTCAATGGAGTTGAATCTCTTACAATTGCTTTGAGATGTTCAAGAGGAACTATAGAGAACTGTTGTCGTGTTTCTAAGAGGTTTGAGTGATAAAACTTCATCAGAGGGTTAGATTTAGTCTTTTAGCACTCTTGATGACGTGATGAAACATGCTACCATGGTGCAGAAGCAAGTCAAAGTAAGAAACAAGTATTATAGCTTATCCCACAGTTCTATTAGTTCTTAGAATCTCATAGGAGTTTCTAATAGTAAATTTGGGAGTTGTTGCAAGAAGACACAAGTGGAAGCATAAACAACACCTATTGATGTGAATATGAAGAATCAATGCTTTCAGTGACAAGGATTTGGCAATTTTCAAGATGATAAACCTATAACGGAGTTATGAACCTTCAAGTTACAAATAAGAGTGAATAGACGTGTCAAGTGTATTCAATGGAGCTCGGATCTCTTACAATTGCTTTGAGAGATGATCAAGATGAACTATAGAGAGCTATTGTCGCTTTTGTAAGAGGTTTGAGTGTCAAAACTTCAGCAGAGGGTTAGATTTAGTCTTTTTAGCACTCTTGATGCGGTAATGCAGCATGGTACCATGGTGTAGAAGCAAGTCAAAGTAAGACTCAAGCATTATAGCTCATCCAACAGTACTTATTAGTTTTAGAATCTCATACGAAGTTTCAGAGAAATTTGGGGAGTTGTAGCAAGAAGACAAAATGGAAGCTTAAACAACACCTATCATGTGAATATGAAGAATCAATGCCTTCACTGACAAGGATATGGCCGCTTTCAAGCCGATAGTCCTCAAACAAAGCATGACTCTTCAAGATACAAATGAGAGTGAATAGGAGTGTGAAGGTATTCAATGGAGTTGAATCTCTTACAATTGCTTTGAGATGTTCAAGAGGAACTATAGAGAACTGTTGTCGGTTTGTAAGAGGTTTGAAGGATAAAACTTCATCAGAGAGTTAGATTCAGTCTTTTAGCACTCTTGATGACGCGGATGAAACATGCTACCATTGCAGAAGCAAGTCAAAGTAAGAAAACAAGCATTATAGCTTATCC
>CM051371.1:2497968-2558111 GCA_028015245.1 Cardamine occulta
CCATTGACTACACTTCAACACATCTATTCACTCTCATTTGTATCTTGAAGGGTCATAACTCTGTTTCTAGAACAATCATCTTGAAAATTGCAAAATCCATGTCACTGAAAGCATTGATTCTTCATATTCACATCAATAGGTGTTGTTTATGCTTCCACTTGTGTCTTCTTGCAACAACTCCCAAATTTACTATTTGAAACTTCTATGAGAATCTAAGAACTAATAGAACTGTGGGATAAGCTATAACGCTTGTTTCTTTTTTTGACTTGCTTCTGCACCATGGTAGCATGTTTCATCACGTCATCAAGAGTGCTAAAAGACTAAATCTAACTCTCTGATGAAGTTTTATCACACAAACCTCTTGCAAACACGACAACAGTTCTCTATAGTTCCTCTTGAATATCTCAAAGCAATTGTAAGAGATTCAACTCCATTGAATAAATTTCAACACTCCTATCCACTCTCATTTGTATCTTGAAGAGTCATAACTCTGTTTCGAGGACTATCAGCTTGACAACGGCCATATCCTTGTCAGTGAAGGCATTGATTCTTCATATTCATATCGATAGGTGTTGTTTAAGCTACCATTTTGTCTTCTTGCTACAACTCCCAAATTTCTATGCGAAACTCGTATGAGATTCTAAGAACTAATAGTACTGTTGGATAAGCTATAATGCTTATTTCTTACTTTGACTTGCTTCTACACCATGGTACCATGTTTCATTACGTCCTCAAGAGTGCTAAAAGACTAAATCTAACCCTCTGATGAAGTTTTGTCACTCAAACCTCTTACAAAGACGACAATAGCTCTCTATAGTTCATCTTGATCATCTCAAAGCAATTGTAAGAGATCCGACTCCATTGAATACACTTCAACACATCTATTCACTCTCATTTGTATCTTGAAAGGTTATAACTCTGTTTCCAGAACAATCATCTTGAAAATTGCCAAATCTTTGTCACTGAAAGCATTGATTCTTCATATTCACATCAATATGTGTTGTTTATGCTTCTACTTGTGCCAACTCCCAAATTTACTATTAGAAACTTCTATGAGATTCTAAGAACTAATAGAACTGTGGGATAAATTATAATGTTTGTTTCTTACTTTGACTTGCTTCTGCACCATGGTAGCATGTTTCAT
Source organism: Cardamine occulta (assembly GCA_028015245.1). Lineage (NCBI taxonomy): Eukaryota > Viridiplantae > Streptophyta > Magnoliopsida > Brassicales > Brassicaceae > Cardamine > Cardamine occulta. The sequence continues at coordinate 2,499,113 of CM051371.1, forward strand.
CACGTCATCAAGAGTGCTAAAATACTGAATCTAACTCTCTGATGAAGTTTTATCACACAAACCTCTTGCAAACACGACAACAGTTCTCTATAGTTCCTCTTGAACATCTCCAAGCAATTGTAAGAGATTCAACTCCATTGAATACACTTCAACACTCCTATCCACTCTCATTTGTATCTTGAATAGTCCTAACTCTGTTTCGAGGACTATCAGCTTGACAACAGCCATATCCTTGTCAGTGAAGGCATTGATACTTCATATTCACATCGATAGGTGTTGTTTAAGCTACCATTTTTTCTTCTTGCTACAACTCCCAAATTTCTATGCGAAACTCGTATGAGATTCTAAGAACTAATAGTACTGTTGGATAAGCTATAATGCTTGTTTCTTACTTTGATTTGCTTCTAAACCATAGTACCTTGTTTCATTACGTCATCAAGAGTGCTAAAAGAGTAAATCTAACCCTCTGATGAAGTTTTGTTACTCAAACCTCTTACAAAGACGACAATAGCTCTCTATAGTTCATCTTGATCATCTCAAAGCAATTGTAACAGACCCGACTCCATTGAATACACTTCAACACATCTATTCACTCTCATTATTATCTTGAAAGGTCATAACTCTGTTTCCAGGACAATCATCTTAAAAATTACCAAATCCTTGTCACTGAAAGCATTGATTCTTCATATTCACATCAATAGGTGTTGTTTATGCTTCCACTTGTTTCTTCTTGCAACAACTCCCAAATTTACTATTAGAAACTTCTATGAGATTCTAAGAACTAATAGAACTGTGGGATAAGCTATAATGCTTGTTTCTTACTTTGACTTGCTTCTGCACCATGGTAGCATGTTTCATCACGTCATCAAGAGTGCTAAAATACTAAATCTAACTCTCTGATGAAGTTTTATCACTCAAACCTCTTGCAAACACGACAACAGTTCTCTATAGTTCCTCTTGAACATCTCAAAGCAATTGTAAGAGATTCAACTCCATTGAATACACTTCAATACTCCTATTCACTTTCATTTGTATCTTAAAGAGTCATAACTCTGTTTCGAGGACTATCAGCTTGACAACGGCCATATCCTTGTCAGTGAAGGCATTGATTCTTCATATTCACATCGATATGTGTTGTTCAAGCTACCATTTTGTCTTCTTGCTACAACTCCCAAATTTCAATGCGAAACTCGTATGAGATTCTAATAACTAATAGTAATGTTGGATAAGCTTTAACGCTTGTTTCTTTTTTTGACTTGCTTCTGCACCATGCTAGAATGTTTCATCACGTCATCAAGAGTGCTAAAACACAGAATCTAACTCTCTGATGAAGTTTTATCATACAAACCTCTTGCAAACACGACAACAGTTCTCTATAGTTCCTCTTGAACATCTCAAAGCAATTGTAAGAGATTCAACTCCATTGAATAAACTTCAACACTCCTATCCACTCTCATTTGTATCTTGAAGAGTCATAACTCTGTTTCGAGGACTATCAGCTTGACAACGGCCATATCCTTGTCAGTGAAGGCATTGATTCTTCATATTCACATCGATAGGTGTTGTTTAAGCTACCATTTTATCTTCTTGCTAAAACTCCCAAATTTCTATGCGAAACTCGTATGAGATTCTAAGAACTAATAGTACTGTTGGATAAGCCATAATGCTTATTTCTTACTTTGACTTGCTTCTACACCATGGTACCATGTTTCATTACGTCTTCAAGAGTGCTAAAAGACTATGTCTAACCCTCTGATGAAGTTTTGTTACTCAAACCTCTTACAAAGATGACAATAGCTCTCTATAGTTCATCTTGATCATCTCAAAGCAATTGTAAGAGACCCGACTTCATTGAATACACTTCAACACATCTATTCACTCTCATTTGTATCTTAAAAGGTTATAACTCTGTTTCCAGGACAATCATCTTGAAAGATTCCAAATCCTTGTCACTGAAAGCATTGATTCTTCATATTCACATCAATATGTGTTGTTTATGCTTCTACTTGTGTCTTCTTGCAACAACTCCCAAATTTACTATTAGAAACTTCTATGAGATTCTAAGAACTAATAGAACTGTGGGATAAGCTATAATGTTTGTTTCTTACTTTGACTTGCTTCTGCACCATGGTAGCATGTTTCATCACGTCATCAAGAGTGCTAAAATACTGAATCTAACTCTCTGATGAAGTTTTATCACACAAACCTCTTGCAAACACGACAACAGTTCTCTATAGTTCCTCTTGAACATCTCAAAGCAATTGTAAGAGATTCAACTCCATTGAATACACTTCAACACTCCTATCCACTCTCATTTGTATCTTGAATAGTCCTAACTCTGTTTCGAGGACTATCAGCTTGACAACAGCCATATCCTTGTCAGTGAAGGAATTGATTCTTCATATTCACATCGATAGGTGTTGTTTAAGCTACCATTTTTTCTTCTTGCTACAACTCCCAAATTTCTATGTGAAACTCGTATGAGATTCTAAGAACTAATAGTACTGTTGGATAAGCTATAATGCTTGTTTCTTACTTTGACTTGCTTCTAAACCATAGTACCATGTTTCATTACGTCATCAAGAGTGCTAAAAGACTAAATCTAACCCTCTGATGAAGTTTTGTTACTCAAACCTCTTACAAAGACGACAATAGCTCTCTATAGTTCATCTTGATCATCTCAAAGCAATTGTAAGAGACCCGACTCCATTGAATACACTTCAACACATCTATTCACTCTCATTTGTATCTTGAAAGGTCATAACTCTGTTTCCATGACAATCATCATAAAAATTGCCAAATCCTTGTCACTGAAAGCATTGATTCTTCATATTCACATCAATAGGTGTTGTTTATGCTTCCCCTTGTGTCTTCTTGCAACAACTTCCAAATTTACTATTAGAAACTTCTATGAGATTCTAAGAACTAATAGAACTGTGGGATAAGCTATAATGCTTGTTTCTTACTTTGACTTGTTTCTTCACCATGGTAGCATGTTTCATCACGTCATCAAGAGTGCTAAAAGACAGAATCTAACTCTCTGATGAAGTTTTATCACACAAACCTCTTGCAAACACGACAACAGTTCTCTATAGTTCCTCTTGAACATCTCAAAGCAATTGTAAGAGATTCAACTCCATTGAATAAACTTCAACACTCCTATCCACTCTCATTTGTATCTTGAAGAGTCATAACTCTGTTTCAAGGACTATCAGCTTGACAACGGCCATATCCTTGTCAGTGAAGGCATTGATTCTTCATATTCACATCGATAGGTGTTGTTTAAGCTACCATTTTGTCTTCTTGCTACAACTCCCAAATTTCTATGCGAAACTCGTATGAGATTCTAAGAACTAATAGTACTGTTGGATAAGGTATAATGCTTATTTCTTACTTTGACTTGCTTCTACACCATGGTACCATGTTTCATTACATCATCAAGAGTGCTAAAAGACTATGTCTAACCCTCTGATGAAGTTTGGTTACTCAAACCTCTTACAAAGACGACAATAGCTCTCTATAGTTCATCTTGATCATCTCAAAGCAATTGTAAGAGACCCGACTCCATTGAATACACTTCAACACATCTATTCACTCTCATTTGTATCTTAAAAGGTTATAACTCTGTTTCCAGGACAATCATCTTGAAAGATTCCAAATCCTTGTCACTGAAAGCATTGATTCTTCATATTCACATCAATATGTGTTGTTTATGCTTCTACTTGTGTCTTCTTGCAACAACTCCCAAATTTACTATTAGAAACTTCTATGAGATTCTAAGAACTAATAGAACTGTGGGATAAGCTATAATGTTTGTTTCTTACTTTGACTTGCTTCTGCACCATGGTAGTATGTTTCATCACGTCATCAAGAGTGCTAAAATACTGAATCTAACTCTCTGATGAAGTTTTATCACACAAACCTCTTGCAAACACGACAACAGTTCTCTATAGTTCCTCTTGAACATCTCAAAGCAATTGTAAAAGATTCAACTCCATTGAATACACTTCAACACTCCTATCCACTCTCATTTGTATCTTGAATAGTCCTAACTCTGTTTAGAGGACTATCAGCTTGACAACAGCCATATCCTTGTCAGTGAAGGCATTGATTCTTCATATTCACATCGATAGGTGTTGTTTAAGCTACCATTTTGTCTTCTTGCTACAACTCCCAAATTTCTATGCGAAACTCGTATGAGATTCTAAGAACTAATAGTACTGTTGGATAAGTTATAATGCTTATTTCTTACTTTGACTTGCTTCTACACCATGGTACCATGTTTCATTACGTCATCAAGAGTGCTAAAAGACTATGTCCAACCCTCTGATGAAGTTTTATTACTCAAACCTCTTACAAAGACGACAATAGCTCTCTATAGTTTATCTTGATCATCTCAAAGCAATTGTAAGAGACCTGACTCGATTGAATACACTTCAACACATCTATTCACTCTCATTTGTATCTTGAATGGTTATAACTCTGTTTCCAGGACAATCATCTTGAAAATTGCCAAATCCTTGTCAATGAAACCATTGATTCTTCATACTCACATCAATAGGTGTTGTTTATGCTTTCACTTGTGTCTTCTTGCAACAACTCCCAAATTTACTATTAGAAACTTCTATGAGATTCTAAGAACTAATAGAACTGTGGGATAAGCTATAATGCTTGTTTCTTACTTTGACTTGTTTCTTCACCATGGTAGCATGTTTCATCACGTCATCAAGAGTGCTAAAAGACAGAATCTAACTCTCCGATGAAGTTTTATCACACAAACCTCTTGAAAACACGACAACAGTTCTCTATAGTTCCTCTTGAACATCTCAAAGCAATTGTAAGAGATTCAACTCCATTGAATAAACTTCAACACTCCTATCCACTCTCATTTGTATCTTGAAGAGTCATAACTCTGTTTCAAGGACTATCAGCTTGACAACGGCCATATCCTTGTCAGTGAAGGCATTGATTCTTCATATTCACATCGATAGGTGTTGTTTAAGCTACCATTTTTTCTTCTTGCTACAACTCCCAAATTTCTATGCGAAACTCGTATGAGATTCTAAGAACTAATAGTACTGTTGGATAAGCTATAATGCTTATTTCTTACTTTGACTTGCTTCTACACCATGGTACCATGTTTCATTACGTCATCAAGAGTGCTAAAAGACTAAATCTAACCCTCTGATGAAGTTTTGTTACTCAAACCTCTTACAAAGACGACAATAGCTCTCTATAGTTCATCTTGATCATCTCAAAGCAATTGTAAGAGACCCGACTCCATTGAATACACTTCAACACATCTATTCACTCTCATTTGTATCTTGAAAGGTTATAACTCTGTTTCCAGGACAATCATCTTGAAAATTGCCAAATCCTTGTCACTGAAAGCATTGATTCTTCATATTCACATCAATATGTGTTGTTTATGCTTCTACTTGTGTCTTCTTGCAACAACTCCCAAATTTACTATTAGAAACTTCTATGAGATTCTAAGAACTAATAGAACTGTGGGATAAGCTATAATGTTTGTTTCTTACTTTGACTTGCTTCTGCACCATGGTAGCATGTTTCATCACGTCATCAAGAGTGCTAAAATACTGAATCTAACTCTCTGATGAAGTTTTATCACACAAACCTCTTGCAAACACGACAACAGTTCTCTATAGTTCCTCTTGAACATCTCAAAGCAATTGTAAGAGATTCAACTCCATTGAATACACTTCAACACTCCTATCCACTCTCATTTGTATCTTGAATAGTCCTAACTCTGTTTCGAGGACTATCAGCTTGACAACAGCCATATCCTTGTCAGTGAAGGAATTGATTCTTCATATTCACATCGATAGGTGTTGTTTAAGCTACCATTTTTTCTTCTTGCTACAACTCCCAAATTTCTATGCGAAACTCGTATGAGATTCTAAGAACTAATAGTACTGTTGGATAAGCTATAATGCTTGTTTCTTACTTTGACTTGCTTCTAAACCATAGTACCATGTTTCATTACGTCATCAAGAGTGCTAAAAGACTAAATCTAACCCTCTGATGAAGTTTTGTTACTCAAACCTCTTACAAAGACGACAATAGCTCTCTATAGTTCATCTTGATCATCTCAAAGCAATTGTAAGAGACCCGACTCCATTGAATACACTTCAACACATCTATTCACTCTCATTTGTATCTTGAAAGGTCATAACTCTGTTTCCAGGACAATCATCTTAAAAATTGCCAAATCCTTGTCACTGAAAGCATTGATTCTTCATATTCACATCAATAGGTGTTGTTTATGCTTCCACTTGTGTCTTCTTGCAACAACTCCCAAATTTACTATTAGAAACTTCTATGAGATTCTAAGAACTAATAGAACTGTGGGATAAGCTATAATGCTTGTTTCTTACTTTGACTTGCTTCTGCACCATGGTAGCATGTTTCATCACGTCATCAAGAGTGCTAAAATACTGAATCTAACTCTCTGATGAAGTTTTATCACTCAAACCTCTTGCAAACACGACAACAGTTCTCTATAGTTCCTCTTGAACATCTCAAAGCAATTGTAAGAGATTCAACTCCATTGAATACACTTCAACACTCCTATTCACTTTCATTTGTATCTTGAAGAGTCATAACTCTGTTTTGAGGACTATCAGCTTGACAACGGCCATATCCTTGTCAGTGAAGGCATTGATTCTTCATATTCACATCGATATGTGTTGTTCTAGCTACCATTTTGTCTTCTTGCTACAACTCCCAAATTTCTATGCGAAACTCGTATGAGATCATAATAACTAATAGTACTGTTGGATAAGCTATAATGCTTGTTTCTTACTTTGACTTGCTTCTACACCATGGTAGCATGTTTCATTACATCATCAAGAGTGCTAAAAGACTAAATCTAACCCTCTGATGAAGTTTTGTCACTCAAACCTCTTACAAAGACGACAATAGCTCTCTATAGTTCATCTTGATCATCTCAAAGCAATTGTAAGAGATCCAACTCCATTGAATACACTTCAACACATCATTCACTCTCATTTGTATTTTGAAGGGTCATAACTCTATTTCCAGAACAATCATCTTGAAAATTGCAAAATCCATGTCACTGAAAGCATTGATTCTTCATATTCACATCAATAGGTGTTGTTTATGCTTCCACTTGTGTCTTCTTGCAACAACTCCTAAATTTACTATTAGAAACTTCTATGAGATTCTAAGAACTAATAGAAATGTGGGATAAGCTATAACGCTTGTTTCTTTTTTTGACTTGCTTCTGCACCATGGTAGCATGTTTCATCACGTCATCAAGAGTGCTAAAATACTGAATCTAACTCTCTGATGAAGTTTTATCACACAAACCTCTTGCAAACACGACAACAGTTCTCTATAGTTCCTCTTGAACATCTCAAAGCAATTGTAAGAGATTCAACTCCATTGAATACACTTCAACACTCCTATCCACTCTCATTTGTATCTTGAATAGTCCTAACTCTGTTTCGAGGACTATCAGCTTGACAACAGCCATATCCTTGTCAGTGAAGGAATTGATTCTTCATATTCACATCGATAGGTGTTGTTTAAGCTACCATTTTTTCTTCTTGCAACAACTCCCAAATTTCTATGCGAAACTCGTATGAGATTCTAAGAACTAATAGTACTGTTGGATAAGCTATAATGCTTATTTCTTACTTTGACTTGCTTCTACACCATGGTACCATGTTTCATTACGTCATCAAGAGTGCTAAAAGACTAAATCTAACCCTCTGATGAAGTTTTGTTACTCAAACCTCTTACAAAGACGACAATAGCTCTCTATAGTTCATCTTGATCATCTCAAAGCAATTGTAAGAGACCCGACTCCATTGAATACACTTCAACACATCTATTCACTCTCATTTGTATCTTGCAGGGTCATAACTCTGCTTCCAGACAATCATCTTGAAAATTGCAAAATCCATGTCACCGAAAAGCATTGATTCTTCATATTCACATCAATAGGTGTTGTTTATGCTTCCACTTGTGTCTTCTTGCAACAACTCCCAAATTTACTATTAGAAACTTCTATGAGATTCTAAGAACTAATAGAACTGGGGGATAAGCTATAACGCTTGTTTCTTTTTTTGACTTGCTTCTGCACCATGGTAGCATGTTTCATCACGTCATCAAGAGTGCTAAAAGACAGAATCTAACTCTCTGATGAAGTTTTATCACACAAACCTCTTGCAAACACGACAAGAGTTCTCTATAGTTCCTCTTGAACATCTCAAAGCAATTGTAAGAGATTCGACTCCATTGAATACACTTCAACACTCCTATTCACTTTCATTTGTATCTTGAAGAGTCATAACTCTGTTTCGAGGACTATCAGCTTGACAACGGCCATATCCTTCTCAGTGAAGGCATTGATTCTTCATATTCACATCGATAGGTGTTGTTTAAGCTACCATTTTGTCTTCTTGCTACAACTCCCAAATTTCTATGCGAAACTCGTATGAGATTCTAAGAACTAATAGTACTGTTGGATAAGCTATAATGCTTATTTCTTACTTTGACTTGCTTCTACACCATGGTACCATGTTTCATTACGTCATCAAGAGTGCTAAAAGACTATGTCTAACCCTCTGATGAAGTTTTATTACTCAAACCTCTTACAAAGACGACAATAGCTCTCTATAGTTCATCTTGATCATCTCAAAGCAATTGTAAGAGACCCGACTCCATTGAATACACTTCAACACATCTATTCACTCTCATTTGTATCTTGAAAGGTTATAACTCTGTTTCCAAGACAATCATCTTGAAAATTGCCAAATCCTTGTCACTGAAAGCATTGATTCTTCATATTCACATCAATATGTGTTGTTTATGCTTCTACTTGTGTCTTCTTGCAACAACTCCCAAATTTACTATTAGAAACTTCTATGAGATTCTAAGAACTAATAGAACTGTGGGATAAGCTATAACGCTTGTTTGTTTTTTTGACTTGCTTCTGCACCATGGTAGCATGTTTCATCACGTCATCAAGAGTGCTAAAAGACTGAATCTAACTCTCTGATGAAGTTTTATCACACAAACCTCTTGCAAACACGACAACAGTTCTCTATAGTTCCTCTTGAACATCTCAAAGCAATTGTAAGAGATTCAACTCCATTGAATACACTTCAACACTCCTATCCACTCTCATTTGTATCTTGAATAGTCCTAACTCTGTTTCGAGGACTATCAGCTTGACAACAGCCATATCCTTGTCAGTGAAGGAATTGATTCTTCATATTCACATCGATAGGTGTTGTTTAAGCTACCATTTTTTCTTCTTGCTACAACTCCCAAATTTCTATGCGAAACTCGTATGAGATTCTAAGAACTAATAGTACTGTTGGATAAGCTATAATGCTTGTTTCTTACTTTGACTTGCTTCTAAACCATAGTACCATGTTTCATTACGTCATCAAGAGTGCTAAAAGACTAAATCTAACCCTCTGATGAAGTTTTGTTACTCAAACCTCTTACAAAGACGACAATAGCTCTCTATAGTTCATCTTGATCATCTCTAAGCAATTGTAAGAGATCCGACTCCATTGAATACACTTCAACACATCATTCACTCTCATTTGTATCTTGAAGGGTCATAACTCTGTTTCCAGAACAATCATCTTGAAAATTGCAAAATCCATGTCACTGAAAGCATTGATTCTTCATATTCACATCAATAGGTGTTGTTTATGCTTCCACTTGTGTCTTCTTGCAACAACTCCCAAATTTACTATTAGAAACTTCTATGAGATTCTAAGAACTAATAGAACTGTGGGATAAGCTATAACGCTTGTTTCTTTTTTTGACTTGCTTCTGCACCATGGTAGCATGTTTCATCACGTCATCAAGAGTGCTAAAAGACAGAATCTAACTCTCTGATGAAGTTTTATCACACAAACCTCTTGCAAACACGACAACAGTTCTCTATAGTTCCTCTTGAACATCTCAAAGCAATTGTAAGAGATTCAACTCCATTGAATACACTTCAACACTCCTATTCACTTTCATTTGTATCTTGAAGAGTCATAACTCTGTTTCGAGGACTATCAGCTTGACAACGGCCATATCCTTCTCAAAGGAAGGCATTGATTCTTCATATTCACATCGATAGGTGTTGTTTAGCTACCATTTTGTCTTCTCTTGCTACAACTCCCAAATTTCTATGCTAAACTCATGATGAGATTCTAAGAACTAATAGTACTGTTGGATAAGCTATAATGCTTATTTCTTACTTTGACTTGCTTCTACACCATGGTACCATGTTTCATTACGTCATCAAGAGTGCTAAAAGACTATGTCTAACCCTCTGATGAAGTTTTATTACTCAAACCTCTTACAAAGACGACAATAGCTCTCTATAGTTCATCTTGATCATCTCAAAGCAATTGTAAGAGACCCGACTCCATTGAATACACTTCAACACATCTATTCACTCTCATTTGTATCTTGAATGGTTATAACTCTGTTTCCAGGACAATCATCTTGAAAATTGCCAAATCCTTGTCACTGAAAGCATTGATTCTTCATATTCACATCAATAGGTGTTGTTTATGCTTCCACTTGTGTCTTCTTGCAACAACTCCCAAATTTACTATTAGAAACTTCTATGAGATTCTAAGAACTAATAGAACTGTGGGATAAGCTATAACGCTTGTTTCTTTTTTTGACTTGCTTCTGCACCATGGTAGCATGTTTCATCACGTCATCAAGAGTGCTAAAAGACAGAATCTAACTCTCTGATGAAGTTTTATCACACAAACCTCTTGCAAACACGACAACAGTTCTCTATAGTTCCTCTTGAACATCTCAAAGCAATTGTAAGAGATTCAACTCCATTGAATACACTTCAACACTCCTATCCACTCTCATTTGTATCTTGAATAGTCCTAACTCTGTTTCGAGGACTATCAGCTTGACAACAGCCATATCCTTGTCAGTGAAGGAATTGATTCTTCATATTCACATCGATAGGTGTTGTTTAAGCTACCATTTTTTCTTCTTGCTACAACTCCCAAATTTCTATGCGAAACTCGTATGAGATTCTAAGAACTAATAGTACTGTTGGATAAGCTATAATGCTTGTTTCTTACTTTGACTTGCTTATAAACCATAGTACCATGTTTCATTACGTCATCAAGAGTGCTAAAAGACTAAATCTAACCCTCTGATGAAGTTTTGTTACTCAAACCTCTTACAAAGACGACAATAGCTCTCTATAGTTCATCTTGATCATCTCTAAGCAATTGTAAGAGATCCGACTCCATTGAATACACTTCAACACATCATTCACTCTCATTTGTATCTTGAAGGGTCATAACTCTGTTTCCAGAACAATCATCTTGAAAATTGCAAAATCCATGTCACTGAAAGCATTGATTCTTCATATTCACATCAATAGGTGTTGTTTATGCTTCCACTTGTGTCTTCTTGCAACAACTCCCAAATTTACTATTAGAAACTTCTATGAGATTCTAAGAACTAATAGAACTGTGGGATAAGCTATAACGCTTGTTTCTTTTTTTGACTTGCTTCTGCACCATGGTAGCATGTTTCATCACGTCATCAAGAGTGCTAAAAGACAGAATCTAACTCTCTGATGAAGTTTTATCACACAAATCTCTTGCAAACACGACAAGAGTTCTCTATAGTTCCTCTTGAACATCTCAAAGCAATTGTAAGAGATTCAACTCCATTGAATAAACTTCAACACTCCTATCCACTCTCATTTGTATCTTGAAGAGTCATAACTCTGTTTCGAGGACTATCAGCTTGACAACGGCCATATCCTTGTCAGTGAAGGCATTGATTCTTCATATTCACATCGATAGGTGTTGTTTAAGCTACCATTTTGTCTTCTTGCTACAACTCCCAAATTTCTATGCGAAACTCGTATGAGATTCTAAGAACTAATAGTACTGTTGGATAAGCTATAATGCTTATTTCTTACTTTGACTTGCTTCTACACCATGGTACCATGTTTCATTACGTCATCAAGAGTGCTAAAAGACTATGTCTAACTCTCTGATGAAGTTTTATTACTCAAACCTCTTACAAAGACGATAATAGCTCTCTATAGTTCATCTTGATCATCTCAACGCAATTGTAAGAGACCCGACTCCATTGAATACACTTCAACACATCTACTCACTCTCATTTGTATCTTGAATGGTTATAACTCTGTTTCCAGAACAATCATCTTGAAAATTGCCAAATCCTTGTCACTGAAAGCATTGATTCTTCATATTCACATCAATAGGTGTTGTTTATGCTTCCACTTGTGTCTTCTTGCAACAACTCCCAAATTTACTATTAGAAACTTCTATGAGATTCTAAGAACTAATAGAACTGGGGGATAAGCTATAACGCTTGTTTCTTTTTTTGACTTGCTTCTGCACCATGGTAGCATGTTTCATCACGACAACAAGAGTGATAAAAGACAGAATCTAACTCTCTGATGAAGTTTTATCACACAAACCTCTTGCAAACACGACAACAGTTCTCTATAGTTCCTCTTGAACATCTCAAAGCAATTGTAAGAGATTCAACTCCATTGAATACACTTCAACACTCCTATTCACTTTCATTTGTATCTTGAAGAGTCATAACTCTGTTTCGAGGACTATCAGCTTGACAACGGCCATATCCTTCTCAGTGAAGGCATTGATTCTTCATATTCACATCGATAGGTGTTGTTTAAGCTACCATTTTGTCTTCTTGCTACAACTCCCAAATTTCTATGTGAAACTCGTATGAGATTCTAAGAACTAATAGTACTGTTGGATAAGCTATAATGCTTATTTCTTACTTTGACTTGCTTCTACACCATGGTACCATGTTTCATTACGTCATCAAGAGTGCTAAAAGACTAAATCTAACCCTCTGATGAAGTTTTATTACTCAAACCTCTTACAAAGACGACAATAGCTCTCTATAGTTCATCTTGATCATCTCAAAGCAATTGTAAGAGACCCGACTCCATTGAATACACTTCAACACATCTATTCACTCTCATTTGTATCTTGAATGGTTATAACTCTGTTTCCAGGACAATCATCTTGAAAATTGCCAAATCCTTGTCACTGAAAGCATTGATTCTTCATATTCACATCAATATGTGTTGTTTATGCTTCTACTTGTGTCTTCTTGCAACAACTCCCAAATTTACTATTAGAAACTTCTATGAGATTCTAAGAACTAGTAGAACTGTGGGATAAGCTATAATGCTTGTTTCTTACTTTGACTTGCTTCTGCACCATGGTAGCATGTTTCATCACGTCATCAAGAGTGCTAAAAAACTGAATCTAACTCTCTGATGAAGTTTTATCACACAAACCTCTTGCAAACACGACAACAGTTCTCTATAGTTCCTCTTGAACATCTCAAAGCAATTGTAAGAGATTCAACTCCATTGAATAAACTTCAACACTCCTATTTACTCTCATTTGTATCTTGAAGAGTCATAACTCTGTTTCGAGGACTATCAGCTTGACAACGGCCATATCCTTGTCAGTGAAGGCATTGATTCTTCATATTCACATCGATAGGTGTTGTTTAAGCTACCATTTTGTCTTCTTGCTACAACTCCCAAATTTCTATGCGAAACTCGTATGAGATTCTAGAAATAATAGTACTGTTGGATAAGCTATAATGCTTGTTTCTTATTTTCACTTGCTTCTACACCATGGTACCATGTTTCATTACGTCATCAAGAGTGCTAAAAGACTAAATCTAACCCTCTGATGATGTTTTGTTACTCAAACCTCTTACAAAGATGACAATAGCTCTCTATAGTTCATCTTAATCATCTCAAAGCAATTGTAAGAGACCCGACTCCATTGAATACACTTCCACACATCTATTCACTCTCATTTGTATCTTGAAGGGTCATAACTCTGTTTCCAGGACTATCATCTTGAAAATTGCAAAATCCATGTCACTGAAAGCATTGATTCTTCATATTCACATCAATAGGTGTCGTTTATGCTTCCACTTATGTCTTCTTGCAACAACTCCCAAATTTACTATTAGAAACTTCTATGAGATTCTAAGAACTAATAGAACTATGGGATAAGCTATAATGCTTGTTTCTTACTTTGACTTGCTTCTGCACCATGGTAGCATGTTTCATCACGTCATCAAGAGTGCTAAAAGACTGAATCTAACTCTCTGATGAAGTTTTATCACACAAACCTCTTGCAAACACGACAACAGTTCTCTATAGTTCCTCTTGAACATCTGAAAGCAATTGTAAGAGATTCAACTCCATTGAAAAAAATTCAACACTCCTATCCACTCTCATTTGTATCTTGAAGAGTCATAACTCTGTTTCGAGGACTATCAGCTTGACAACGGCCATATCCTTGTCAGTGAAGGCATTGATTCTTCATATTCACATCGATATGTGTTGTTTAAGCTACCATTTTGTCTTCTTGCTACAACTCCCAAATTTCAATGCGAAACTCGTATGAGATTCTAATAACTAATAGTACTGTTGGATAAGCTATAATGCTTGTTTCTTACTTTGACTTGCTTCTACACCATGGTACCATGTTTCATTACATCATCAAGAGTGCTAAAAGACTAAATCTAACCCTCTGATGAAGTTTTGTCACTCAAACCTCTTACAAAGACGACAATAGCTCTCTATAGTTCATCTTGATCATCTCAAAGCAATTTTAAGAGATTCGACTCCATTGAATACACTTCTACACATCTATTCACTCTCATTTGTATTTTGAAGGGTCATAACTCTGTTTCCAGGACTATCATCTTGAAAATTGCAAAATCCATGTCACTGAAAGCATTAATTCTTCATATTCACATCAATAGGTGTCGTTTATGCTTCCACTTGTGTCTTCTTGCAACAACTCCCAAATTTACTATTAGAAACTTCTATGAGATTCTAAGAACTAATAGAACTATGGGATAAGCTATAATGCTTGTTTCTTACTTTGACTTGCTTCTGCACCATGGTAGCATGTTTGATCACGTCATCAAGAGTGCTAAAAGACTGAATCTAACTCTCTGATGAAGTTTTATCACACAAACCTCTTGCAAACATGACAACAGTTCTCTATAGTTCCTCTTGAACATCTCAAAGCAATTGTAAGAGATTCAACTCCATTGAATAAAATTCAACACTCCTATCCACTCTCATTTGTATCTTGAAGAGTCATAACTCTGTTTCGAGGACTATCAGCTTGACAACGGCCATATCCTTGTCAGTGAAGGCATTGATTCTTCATAGTCACATCGATAGGTGTTGTTTAAGCTACCATTTTGTCTTCTTGCTACAACTCCCAAATTTCTATGTGAAACTCGTATGAGATTCTAGAACTAATAGTACTGTTGGATAAGCTATAATGCTTGTTTCTTATTTTGACTTGCTTCTACACCATGGTACCATGTTTCATTACGTCATCAAGAGTGCTAAAAGACTAAATCTAACCCTCTAATGATGTTTTGTTACTCAAACCTCTTACAAAGATGACAATAGGTCTCTATAGTTCATCTTAATTATCTCAAAGCAATTGTAAGAGACCCGACTCCATTGAATACATTTCAACACATCTATTCACTCTCATTTGTATCTTGAAGGGTCATAACTCTGTTTCCAGGACTATCATCTTGAAAATTGCAAAATCCATGTCATTGAAAGCATTGATTCTTCATATTCACATCAATAGGTGTCGTTTATGCTTCCACTTGTGTCTTCTTGCAACAACTCCCAAATTTACTATTAGAAACTTCTATGAGTTTCGAAGAACTAATAGAACTATGGGATAAGCTATAATGCTTGTTTCTTACTTTGACTTGCTTCTGCACCATGGTAGCATGTTTCATCACGTCATCAAGAGTGCTAAAAGACTGAATCTAACTCTCTGATGATGTTTTATCACTCAAACCTCTTGCAAACACGACAACAGTTCTCTATAGTTCCTCTTGAACATCTCAAAGCAATTGTAAAAGATTCAACTCCATTGAATACACTTCAACACTCCTATTCACTTTCATTTGTATCTTGAAGAGTCATAACTCTAATTCGAGGACTATCAGCTTGACAATGGCCATATCCTTGTCAGTGAAGGCATTGATTCTTCATATTCACATCGATAGGTGTTGTTTAAGCTACCATTTTGTCTTCTTGCTACAACTCCCAAATTTCAATGCGAAACTCGTATGAGATTCTAATAACTAATAGTACTGTAGGATAAGCTATAATGCTTGTTTCTTACTTTGACTTGCTTCTACACCATGGTAGCATGTTTCATTACATCATCAAGAGTGCTAAAAGACTAAATCTAACCCTCTGATGAAGTTTTGTCACTCAAACCTCTTACAAAGACGACAATAGCTCTCTATAGTTCATCTTGATCATCTCAAAGCAATTTTAAGAGATCCAACTCCATTGAATACACTTCTACACATCTATTCACTCTCATTTGTATCTTAAAAGGTCATAACTCTGTTTTCAGGACAATCATCTTGAAAATTACCAAATCCTTGTCACTGAAAGCATTGATTCTTCATATTCACATCAATAGGTGTTGTTTATGCTTCCACTTGTGTCTTCTTGCAACAACTCCCAAATTTACTATTAGAAACTTCTATGAGATTCTAAGAACTAATAGAACTGTGGGATAAGCTATAATGCTTGTTTCTTACTTTGACTTGCTTCTGCACCATGGTAGCATGTTTCATCACGTCATCAAGAGTGCTAAAATACTGAATCTAACTCTCTGATGAAGTTTTATCACACAAACCTCTTGCAAACACGACAACAGTTCTCTATAGTTCCTCTTGAACCTCTCAAAGCAATTGTAAGAGATTCAACTCCATTGGATAAACTTTAACACTCCTATCCACTCTCATTTGTATCTTGAAGAGTCATAACTCTGTTTCAAGGACTATCAGCTTGACAACGGCCATATCCTTGTCAGTGAAGGCATTGATTCTTCATATTCACATCGATAGGTGTTCTTTAAGCTACCATTTTGTCTTCTTGCTACAACTCCCAAATTTCTATGCGAAATTCGTATGAGATTCTAGAACTAATAGTACTGTTGGATAAGCTATAATGCTTGTTTGTTATTTTGACTTGCTTCTACACCATGGTACCATGTTTCATTACGTTATCAAGAGTGCTAAAAGACTAAATCTAACCCTCTGATGATGTTTTGTTACTCAAACCTCTTACAAAGATGACAATAGCTCTTTATAGTTCATCTTGATCATCTCAAAGCAATTGTAAGAGACCCGACTCCATTGAACACACTTCAACACATCTATTCACTCTCATTTGTATCTTGAAGGGTCATAACTCTGTTTCCAGGACTATCATCTTGAAAATTGCAAAATCCATGTCACAGAAAGCATTGATTCTTCATATTCACATCAATAGGTGTCGTTTATGCTTCCACTTGTGTCTTCTTGCAACAACTCCCAAATTTAATATTAGAAACTTCTATGAGATTCTAAGAACTAATAGAACTATGGGATAAGCTATAATGCTTGTTTCTTACTTTGACTTGCTTCTGCACCATGGTAGCATGTTTCATCACGTCATCAAGAGTGCTAAAAGACTGAATCTAACTCTCTGATGAAGTTTTATCACTCAAACCTCTTGCAAACACGACAACAGTTCTCTATAGTTCCTCTTGAACATCTCAAAGCAATTGTAAGAGATTCAACTCCATTGAATAAACTTCAACACTCATATCCACTCTCATTTGTATCTTGAAGAGTCATAACTCTGTTTCGAGGACTATCAGCTTGACAACGGCCATATCCTTGTCAGTGAAGGCATTGATTCTTCATATTCACATCGATAGGTGTTGTTTAAGCTACCATTTTGTCTTCTTGCTACAACTCCCAAATTTCTATGCGAAACTCGTATGAGATTCTAGAACTAATAGTACTGTTGGATAAGCTATAATGCTTGTTTCTTATTTTGACTTGCTTCTACACCATGGTACCATGTTTCATTACGTCATCAAGAGTGCTAAAAGACTAAATCTAACCCTCTGATGATGTTTTGTTACTCAAACCTCTTACAAAGATGACAATAGCTCTCTATAGTTCATCTTGATCATCTCAAAGCAATTGTAAGAGACCCGACTCCATTGAATACACTTCAACACATCTATTCACTCTCATTTGTATCTTGAAGGGTCATAACTCTGTTTCCAGGACTATCATCTTGAAAATTGCAAAATCCATGTCACTGAAAGCATTGATTCTTCATATTCACATCAATAGGTGTCGTTTATGCTTCCACTTGTGTCTTCTTGCAACAACTCCCAAATTTACTATTAGAAACTTCTATGAGATTCTAAGAACTAATAGAACTATGGGATAAGCTATAATGCTTGTTTCTTACTTTGACTTGCTTCTGCACCATGGTAGCATGTTTCATCACGTCATCAAGAGTGCTAAAAGACTGAATCTAACTCTCTGATGAAGTTTTATCACTCAAACCTCTTGCAAACACGACAACAGTTCTCTATAGTTCCTCTTGAACATCTCAAAGCAATTGTAAGAGATTCAACTCCATTGAATACACTTCAACACTCCTATTCACTCTCATTTGTATCTTGAAGAGTCATAACTCTGTTTCGAGGACTATCAGCTTGACAACGGCCATATCCTTGTCAGTGAAGGCATTGATTCTTCATATTCACATCGATAGGTGTTGTTTAAGCTACCATTTTGTCTTCTTGCTACAACTCCCAAATTTCTATGCGAAACTCATATGAGATTCTAAGAACTAATAGTACTGTTGGATAAGCTATAATGCTTGTTTCTTACTTTGACTTGCTTCTACACCATGGTACCATGTTTCATTACATCATCAAGAGTGCTAAAAGACTAAATCTAACCCTCTGATGAAGTTTTGTCACTCAAACCTCTTACAAAGACGACAATAGCTCTCTATAGTTCATCTTGATCATCTCAAAGCAATTTTAAGAGATCCAACTCCATTGAATACACTTCTACACATCTATTCACTCTCATTTGTATCTTGAAAGGTCATCACTCTGTTTTCAAGACAATCATCTTGAAAATTGCCAAATCCTTGTCACTGAAAGCATTGATTCTTCATATTCACATCAATAGGTGTTGTTTATGCTTCCACTTGTGTCTTCTTGCAACAACTCCCAAATTTACTATTAGAAACTTCTATGAGATTCTAAGAACTAATAGAACTGTGGGATAAGCTATAATGCTTGTTTCTTACTTTGACTTACTTCTGCACCATGGTACCATGTTTCATCACGTCATCAAGAGTGCTAAAATACTGAATCTAACTCTCTGATGAAGTTTTATCACACAAACCTCTTGCAAACACGACAACAGTTCTCTATAGTTCCTCTTGAACATCTCAAAGCAATTGTAAGAGATTCAACTCCATTGAATAAACTTCAACACTCCTATCCACTCTCATTTGTATCTTGAAGAGTCATAACTCTGTTTCAAGGACTATCAGCTTGACAACGGCCATATCCTTGTCAGTGAAGGCATTGATTCTTCATATTCACATCGATAGGTGTTGTTTAAGCTACCATTTTGTCTTCTTGCTACAACTCCCAAATTTCTATGCGAAACTCGTATGAGATTCTAAGAACTAATAGTACTGTTGGATAAGCTATAATGCTTGTTTCTTACTTTGACTTGCTTCTACACCATGGTACCATGTTTCATTACGTCATCAAGAGTGCTAAAAGACTAAATCTAACCCTCTGATGAAGTTTTGTTACTCAAACCTCTTACAAAGACGACAATAGCTCTCTATAGTTCATCTTGATCATCTCAAAGCAATTGTAAGAGACCCGACTCCATTGAATACACTTCAACACATCTATTCACTCTCATTTGTATCTTGAAGGGTCATAACTCTGTTTCCAGGACTATCATTTTGAAAATTGCAAAATCCATGTCACTAAAAGCATTGATTCTTCATATTCACATCAATAGGTGTCGTTTATGCTTCCACTTGTGTCTTCTTGCAACAACTCCCAAATTTACTATTAGAAACTTCTATGAGATTCTAAGAACTAATAGAACTATGGGATAAGCTATAATGCTTGTTTCTTACTTTGACTTGCTTCTGCACCATGGTAGCATGTTTCATCACGTCATCAAGAGTGCTAAAATACTGAATCTAACTCTCTGATGAAGTTTTATCACACAAACCTCTTGCAAACACGACAACAGTTCTCTATAGTTCCTCTTGAACATCTCAAAGCAATTGTAAGAGATTCAACTCCATTGAATAAACTTCAACACTCCTATCCACTCTCATTTGTATCTTGAAGAGTCATAACTCTGTTTCGAGGACTATCAGCTTGACAACGGCCATATCCTTGTCAGTGAAGGCATTGATTCTTCATATTCACATCGATAGGTGTTGTTTAAGCTACCATTTTGTCTTCTTGCTACAACTCCCAAATTTCTATGCGAAACTCGTATGAGATTCTAGAACTAATAGTACTGTTGGATAAGCTATAATGTTTGTTTCTTACTTTGACTTGCTTCTACACCATGGTACCATGTTTCATTACATCATCAAGAGTGCTAAAAGACTAAATCTAACCCTCTGATGAAGTTTTGTCACTCAAACCTCTTACAAAGACGACAATAGCTCTCTATAGTTCATCTTGATCATCTTAAAGCAATTTTAAGAGATCCAACTCCATTGAATACACTTCTACACATCTATTCACTCTCATTTGTATCTTGAAAGGTCATAACTCTGTTTTCAGGACAATCATCTTGAAAATTGCCAAATCCTTGTCACTGAAAGCATTGATTCTTCATATTCACATCAATAGGTGTTGTTTATGCTTCCACTTGTGTCTTCTTGCAACAACTCCCAAATTTACTATTAGAAACTTCTATGAGATTCTAAGAACTAATAGAACTGTGGGATAAGCTATAATGCTTGTTTCTTACTTTGATTTGCTTCGCACCATGGTAGCATGTTTCATCACGTCATCAAGAGTGCTAAAATACTGAATCTAACTCTCTGATGAAGTTTTATCACTCAAACCTCTTGCAAACACGACAACAGTTCTCTATAGTTCCTCTTGAACATCTCAAAGCAATTGTAAGAGATTCAACTCCATTGAATAAACTTCAACACTTCTATCCACTCTCATTTGTATCTTGAAGAGTCATAACTCTGTTTCGAGGACTATCTGCTTGACAACGGCTATATCCTTGTCAGTGAAGGCATTGATTCTTCATATTCACATCGATATGTGTTGTTTAAGCTACCATTTTGTCTTTTTGCTACAACTCCCAAATTTCAATGCGAAACTCGTATCAGATTCTAATAACTAATAGTACTGTTGGATAAGCTATAATGCTTGTTTCTTACTTTGACTTGCTTCTACACTATGGTAGCATGTTTCATTACATCATCAAGAGTGCTAAAAGACTAAATCTAACCCTCTGATGAAGTTTTATCACACAAACCTCTTGCAAACACGACAACAGTTCTCTATAGTTCCTCTTGAACATCTCAAAGCAATTGTAAGAGATTCAACTCCATTGAATAAACTTCGACACTCCTATCCACTCTCATTTGTATCTTGAAGAGTCATAACTCTGTTTCAAGGACTATCAGCTTGACAACGGCCATATCCTTGTCAGTGAAGGCATTGATTCTTTATATTCACATCGATAGGTGTTGTTTAAGCTACCATTTTGTCTTCTTGCTACAACTCCCAAATTTCTATGCGAAACTCGTATGAGATTCTAGAACTAATAGAACTGTTGGATAAGCTATAATGCTTGTTTCTTATTTTGACTTGCCTCTACACCATGGTACCATGTTTCATTACGTCATCAAGACTGCTAAAAGACTAAATCTAACCCTCTGATGATGTTTTGTTACTCAAACCTCTTACAAAGATGACAATAGCTCTCTATAGTTCATCTTGATCATCTCAAAGCAATTGTAAGAGGCCCGACTCCATTGAATACACTTCAACACATCTATTCACTCTCATTTGTATCTTGAAGGGTCATAACTCTGTTTCCAGGACTATCATCTTGAAAATTGCAAAATCCATGTCACTAAAAGCATTGATTCTTCATATTCACATCAATAGGTGTCGTTTATGCTTCCACTTGTGTCTTCTTGCAACAACTCCCAAATTTACTATTAGAAACTTCTATGAGATTCTAAGAACTAATAGAACTGTGGGATAAGCTATAATGCTTGTTTCTTACTTTGACTTGCTTCTGCACCATGGTAGCATGTTTCATCACGTCATCAAGAGTGCTAAAAGACTGAATCTAACTCTCTGATGAAGTTTTATCACACAAACCTCTTGCAAACACGACAACAGTTCTCTATAGTTCCTCTTGAACATCTCAAAGCAATTGTAAGAGATTCAACTCCATTGAATAAACTTCAACACTCCTATCCACTCTCATTTATATCTTGAAGAGTCATAACTCTGTTTCGAGGACTATCAGCTTGACAACGGCCATATCCTTGTCAGTGAAGGCATTGATTCTTCATATTCACATCGATAGGTGTTGTTTAAGCTACCATTTTGTCTTCTTGCTACAACTCCCAAATTTCTATGCGAAACTCGTATGAGATTCTAAGAACTAATAGTACTGTTGGATAAGCTATAATGCTTGTTTCTTACTTTGACTTGCTTCTACACCATGGTACCATGTTTCATTACATCATCAAGAGTGCTAAAAGACTAAATCTAACCCTCTGATGAAGTTTTGTCACTCAAACCTCTTACAAAGACGACAATAGCTCTCTATAGTTCATCTTGATCATCTTAAAGCAATTTTAAGAGATCCAACTCCATTGAATACACTTCTACATATCTATTCACTCTCATTTGTATCTTGAAAGGTCATAACTCTGTTTTCAGGACAATCATCTTGAAAATTGCCAAATCCTTGTCACTGAAAGCATTGATTCTTCATATTCACATCAATAGGTGTTGTTTATGCTTCCACTTGTGTCTTCTTGCAACAACTCCCAAATTTACTATTAGAAACTTCTATGAGATTCTAAGAACTAATGGAACTGTGGGATAAGCTATAATGCTTGTTTCTTACTTTGACTTGCTTCTGCACCATGGTAGCATGTTTCATCACGTCATCAAGAGTGCTAAAATACTGAATCTAACTCTCTGATGAAGTTTTATCACACAAACCTCTTGCAAACACGACAACAGTTCTCTATAGTTCCTCTTGAACATCTCAAAGCAATTGTAAGAGATTCAACTCCATTGAATAAACTTCAACACTTCTATCCACTCTCATTTGTATCTTGAAGAGTCATAACTCTGTTTCGAGGACTATCTGCTTGACAACGGCTATATCCTTGTCAGTGAAGGCATTGATTCTTCATATTCACATCGATATGTGTTGTTTAAGCTACCATTTTGTCTTCTTGCTACAACTCCCAAATTTCAATGCGAAACTCGTATGAGATTCTAATAACTAATAGTACTGTTGGATAAGCTATAATGCTTGTTTCTTACTTTGACTTGCTTCTACACCATGGTAGCATGTTTCATTACATCATCAAGAGTGCTAAAAGACTAAATCTAACCCTCTGATGAAGTTTTGTCACTCAAACCTCTTACAAAGACGACAATAGCTCTCTATAGTTCATCTTGAACATCTCAAAGAAATTGTAAGAAATTCAACTCCATTGAATACACTTCAACACTCCTATTCACTATCATTTCTATTTTGAAGAGTCATAACTTTGTTTCTAGGACTATCATCTTGAAAATTTCCAAATCCTTGTCACTGAAGGCATTGATTCTTCATATTCACATCGATAGGTGTTGTTTAAGCTACCATTTTGTCTTCTTGCTACAACTCCCAAATTTCTATGCGAAACTCGTATGAGATTCTAGAACTAATAGAACTGTGGGATAAGCTATAACGCTTGTTTCTTACTTTGACTTGCTTCTACACCATGGTACCATGTTTCATTACGTCATCAAGAGTGCTAAAAGACTAAATCTAACCCTCTGATGATGTTTTGTTACTCAAACCTCTTACAAAGATGACAATAGCTCTCTATAGTTCATCTTGATCATCTCAAAGCAATTGTAAGAGACCCGACTCCATTGAATACACTTCAACACATCTATTCACTCTCATTTGTATCTTGAAGGGTCATAACTCTGTTTCCAGGACAATCATCTTGAAAATTGCCAAATCCTTGTCACTGAAAGCATTGATTCTTCATATTCACATCGATAGGTGTTGTTTAAGCTACCATTTTGTCTTCTTGCTACAACTCCCAAATTTCTATGCGAAACTCGTATGAGATTCTAAGAACTAATAGTACTGTTGGATAAGATAAAATGCTTGTTTCTTACTTTGACTTGCTTCTGCACCATGGTAGCATGTTTCATCACGTCATCAAGAGTGCTAAAATACTGAATCTAACTCTCTGATGAAGTTTTATCACACAAACCTCTTGCAAACACAACAATAGTGCTCTATAGGTCCTCTTGAACATCTCAAAGCAATTGTAAGAATTCAACTCCATTGAATACACTTCAACACTCCTATCCACTCTCATTTGTATCTTGAAGAGTCATAACTCTGTTTCGAGGACTATCAGCTTGACAACGGCCATATCCTTGTCAGTGAAGACATTGATTCTTCATATTCACATCGATAGGTGTTGTTTAAGCTACCATTTTGTCTTCTTGCTACAACTCCCAAATTTCTATGCGAAACTCGTATGAGATTCTAAGAACTAATAGTACTGTTGGATAAGCTATAATGCTTGTTTCTTACTTTGACTTGCTTCTACACCATGGTACCATGTTTCATTACATCATCAAGAGTGCTAAAAGACTAAATCTAACCCTCTGATGAAGTTTTGTCACTCAAACCTCTTACAAAGACGACAATAGCTCTCTATAGTTCATCTTGATCATCTCAAAGCAATTTTAAGAGATCCAACTCCATTGAATACACTTCAACACTCCTATTCACTCTCATTTGTATCTTGAAGAGTCATAACTCTGTTTCCAGGACAATCATCTTGAAAATTGCCAAATCCTTGTCACTGAAAGCATTGATTCTTCATATTCACATCAATAGGTGTTGTTTATGCTTCCATTTGTGTCTTCTTGCAACAACTCCCAAATTTACTATTAAAAACTTCTATGAGATTCTAAGAACTAATAGAACTGTGGGATAAGCTATAATGCTTGTTTCTTACTTTGACTTGCTTCGCACCATGGTAGCATGTTTCATCACGTCATCAAGAGTGCTAAAATACTGAATCTAACCCTCCGATGAAGTTTTATCACACAAACCTCTTGCAAACACGACAATAGCTCTCTATAGTTCCTCTTGAACATCTCAAAGCAATTGTAAGAGATTCAACTCCATTGAATAGACTTCAACACTTCTATTCACTATCATTTCTATGTTGAAGGGTCATAACTCTGTTTTTAGGATTCTTAGCTTGAAAATTGCCATATCCTTGTCAGTGAAGGCATTGATTCTTCATATTCACATCGATATGTGTTGTTTAAGCTACCATTTTGTCTTCTTGCTACAACTCCCAAATTTCAATGCGAAACTCGTATGAGATTCTAATAACTAATAGTACTGTTGGATAAGCTATAATGCTTGTTTCTTACTTTGACTTGCTTCTACACCATGGTAGCATGTTTCATTACATCATCAAGAGTGCTAAAAGACTAAATCTAACCCTCTGATGAAGTTTTATCACACAAACCTCTTGCAAACACGACAACAGTTCTCTATAGTTCCTCTTGAACATCTCAACGCAATTGTAAGAGATTCAACTCCATTGAATAAACTTCAACACTCCTATCCACTCTCATTTGTATCTTGAAGAGTCATAACTCTGTTTCAAGGACTATCAGCTTGACAACGGCCATATCCTTGTCAGTGAAGGCATTGATTCTTTATATTAACATCGATAGGTGTTGTTTAAGCTACCATTTTATCTTCTTGCTACAACTCCCAAATTTCTATGCGAAACTCGTATGAGATTCTAGAACTAATAGTACTGTTGGATAAGCTATAATGCTTGTTTCTTATTTTGACTTGCTTCTACACCATGGTACCATGTTTCATTACGTCATCAAGAGTGCTAAAAGACTAAATCTAACCCTCTGATGATGTTTTGTTACTCAAACCTCTTACAAAGATGACAATAGCTCTCTATAGTTCATCTTGATCATCTCAAAGCAATTATAAGAGACCCGACTCCATTGAATACACTTCAACACATCTATTCACTCTCATTTGTATCTTGAAGGGTCATAACTCTGTTTCCAGGACTATCATCTTGAAAATTGCAAAATCCATGTCACTGAAAGCATTGATTCTTCATATTCACATCAATAGGTGTTGTTTATGCTTCCACTTGTGTCTTCTTGCAACAACTCCCAAATTTACTATTAGAAACTTCTATGAGATTCTAAGAACTAATAAAACTATGGGATAAGCTATAATGCTTGTTTCTTACTTTGACTTGCTTCTGCACCATGGTAGCATGTTTCATCACGTCATCAAGAGTGCTAAAAGACTGAATCTAACTCTCTGATGAAGTTTTATCACTCAAACCTCTTGCAAACACGACAACAGTTCTCTATAGTTCCTCTTGAACATCTCAAAGCAATTGTAAGAGATTCAACTCCATTGAATACACTTCAACACTCCTATTCACTTTCATTTGTATCTTGAATAGTCATAACTCTGTTTCGAGGACTATCAGCTTGACAACGGCCATATCCTTGTCAGTGAAGGCATTGATTCTTCATATTCACATCGATATGTGTTGTTTAAGCTACCCATTTGTCTTCTTGCTACAACTCCCAAATTTCAATGCGAAACTCGTATGAGATTCTAATAACTAATAGTACTGTTGGATAAGCTATAATGCTTGTTTCTTACTTTGACTTGCTTCTACACCTTGGTAGCATGTTTCATTACATCATCAAGAGTGCTAAAAGACTAAATCTAACCCTCTGATGAAATTTTGTCACTCAAACCTCTTACAAAGACGACAATAGCTCTCTATAGTTCATCTTGATCATCTTAAAGCAATTTTAAGATATCCAACTCCATTGAATACACTTCTACATATCTATTCACTCTCATTTGTATCTTGAAAGGTCATAACTCTGTTTTCAGGACAATCATCTTGAAAATTGCCAAATCCTTGTCACTGAAAGCATTGATTCTTCATATTCACATCAATAGGTGTTGTTTATGCTTCCACTTGTGTCTTCTTGCAACAACTCCCAAATTTACTATTAGAAACTTCTATGAGATTCTAAGAACTAATAGAACTGTGGGATAAGCTATAATGCTTGTTTCTTACTTTGACTTGCTTCTGCACCATGGTAGCATGTTTCATCACGTCATCAAGAGTGCTAAAATACTGAATCTAACTCTCTGATGAAGTTTTATCACTCAAACCTCTTGCAAACACGACAACAGTTCTCTATAGTTCCTCTTGAACATCTCAAAGCAATTGTAAGAGATTCAACTCCATTGAATACACTTCAACACTCCTATTCACTCTCATTTGTATCTTGAAGAGTCATAACTCTGTTTCGAGGACTATCAGCTTGACAACGGCCATATCCTTGTCAGTGAAGGCATTGATTCTTCATATTCACATCGATAGGTGTTGTTTAAGCTACTATTTTGTCTTCTTGCTACAACTCCCAAATTTCTATGCGAAACTCGTATGAGATTCTAGAACTAATAGTACTGTTGGATAAGCTATAATGCTTGTTTCTTACTTTGACTTGCTCTTACACCATGGTACCATGTTTTATTACGTCATCAAGAGTGCTAAAAGACTAAATCTAACCCTCTGATGAAGTTTTGTCACTCAAACCTCTTACAAAGACGACAATAGCTCTCTATAGTTCATCTTGATCATCTCAAAGCAATTTTAAGAGATCCAACTCCATCGAATACACTTCTACACATCTATTCACTCTCATTTGTATCTTGAAGAGTCATAACTCTGTTTCGAGGACTATCAGCTTGAAAATTACCAAAATCCTTGTCACTAAAAGCATTGATTCTTCATATTAACATCAATAGGTGTTGTTTATGCTTCCACTTGTGTCTTCTTGCAACAACTCCCAAATTTACTATTAGAAACTTCTATGAGATTCTAAGAACTAATAGAACTGTGGGATAAGCTATAATGCTTGTTTCTTACTTTGACTTGCTTCGGCACCATGGTAGCATGTTTCATCACGTCATCAAGAGTGCTAAAAAACTGAATCTAACTCTCTGATGAAGTTTTATCACTCAAACCTCTCGCAAACCGACAACAGTTCTCTATAGTTCCTCTTGAACATCTCAAAGCAATTGTAAGAGATTCAACTCCATTGAATACACTTCAACACTCCTATTCACTCTCATTTGTATCTTGAAGAGTCATAACTTCTGTTTGAGGACTATCAGCTTGACAACGGCCATATCCTTGTCGTTGAAGGCATTGATTCTTCATATTCACATCGATAGGTGTTGTTTAAGCTACCATTTTGTCTTCTTTGCTACAACTCCCAAATTTTTATCTGAAACTTCGTATGAGATTCTAAGAACTAATAATCTTGTTGGATAAGTTATAATGCTTGTTTCTTCTTTTGACTTGCTTCTACACCATGTTACCATTTTTCATTCCGTAATCAAAAGTGCTAAGAGACTACATCTAACCCTCTGATGCAGTTTTGTCACTCATACCTCTTACACAGATGTCAATAGCTCTCTATAGTTCATCTTGATCATCTCAAAGCAATTTTAAGAGATCCGACTCCATTGAATACACTTCACACATCTATTCACTCTCATTTGTATCTTGAAGGGTCATAACTCTGTTTTCAGGACTATCATCTTGAAAATTGCCAAATCCATGTCCTTTGAAAGCATTGATTCTTCATATTCACATCCAAAGGTGTGGTTTATGCTTCCACTTGTGTCTTCTTGCAACAACCCCGAAATTTACTATTAGAAACTTCTATGAGATTCTAAGAACTAATAGAACTGTGGGATAAGCTATAATGCTTGTTTCTTACTTTGACTTGCTTCACCATGGTAGCATGTTTCATCACGTCATCAAGAGTGCTAAAAGCTGAATCTAACTCTCTGATGAAGTTTTTATCA
This sequence comes from Cardamine occulta, assembly GCA_028015245.1. Classification (NCBI taxonomy): domain Eukaryota; kingdom Viridiplantae; phylum Streptophyta; class Magnoliopsida; order Brassicales; family Brassicaceae; genus Cardamine; species Cardamine occulta. Next base: position 2,528,321 of record CM051371.1, read on the forward strand.
CTCAAACCTCTTGCAAACACGACAACAGTTCTCTATAGTTCCTCTTGAACATCTCAAAGCAATTGTAAGAGATTCAACTCCATTGAATACACTTCAACACTCCTATTCACTTTCATTTGTATCTTGAAGACTCATAACTCTGTTTCGAGGACTATCAGCTTGACAACGGCCATATCCTTGTCGGTGAAGGCATTGATTCTCCATCTTCACATCGATATGTGTTGTTTAACCTCCCCTTTTGTCTTCTTGCTACAACTCCCCAAATTTCAATCTGAAACTTCGTATGAGATTCTAATAACTAATAATCTTGTTGGATAAGCTATAATGCTTGTTTCTTACTTTGACTTGCTTCTACACCATGGTAGCATGTTTCATTACATCATCAAGAGTGCTAAAAGACTAAATCTAACCCTCGATGAAGTTTTGTCACTCAAACCTCTTACAAAGGCGACAATAGCTCTCTATAGTTCATCTTGATCATCTCAAAGCAATTTTAAGAGATCCAACTCCATTGAATACACTTCACACATCTATTCACTCTCATTTGTATCTTGAAAGGTCATAACTCTGTTTCCGGGACAATCATCTTGAAAATTGCCAAATCCTTGTCCTTGAAAGCATTGATTCTTCATATTCACATCAATAGGTGTTGTTTATGCTTCCACTTGTGTCTTCTTGCAACAACTCCCAAATTTACTTATTAGAAACTTCTATGAGATTCTAAGAACTAATAGAACTGTGGGATAAGCTATAATGCTTGTTTCTTACTTTGACTTGCTTCGCACCATGGTAGCATGTTTCATCACGTCATCAAGAGTGCTAAAAACTGAATCTAACTCTCTGATGAAGTTTTATCACTCAAACCTCTTGCAAACACGACAACAGTTCTCTATAGTTCCTCTTGAACATCTCAAAGCAATTGTAAGAGATTCAACTCCATTGAATAAACTTCAACACTCATATTCACTCTCATTTGTATCTTGAAGAGTCCATAACTTTCTGTTTGAGGACTATCAGCTTGACAACGGCCATATCCTTGTCAGTGAAGGCATTGATTCTTCATATACACATCGATAGGTGTTGTTTAAGCTACTATTTTGTCTTCTTGCTACAACTCCCAAATTTCTATGCGAAACTCGTATGAGATTCTAGAACTAATAGTACTGTTGGATAAGCTATAATGCTTGTTTCTTATTTTGACTTGCTTTTACACAATAGTACCATGTTTCATTACGTCATCAAGAGTGCTAAAAGACTAAATCTAACCCTCTGATGATGTTTTGTTACTCAAACCTCTTACAAAGATGATAATAGCTCTCTATAGTTCATCTTGATCATCTCAAAGCAATTGTAAGAGACCCGACTCCATTGAATACACTTCAACACATCTATTCACTCTCATTTGTATCTTGAAGGGTCATAACTCTGTTTCCAGGACTATCATCTTGAAAATTGCAAAATCCATGTCACTGAAAGCATTGATTCTTCATATTCACATCAATAGGTGTCGTTTATGCTTCCACTTGTGTCTTCTTGCAACAACTCCCAAATTTACTATTAGAAACTTCTATGAGATTCTAAGAACTAATAGAACTATGGGATAAGCTATAATGCTTGTTTCTTACTTTGACTTGCTTCTGCACCATGGTAGCATGTTTCATCACGTCATCAAGAGTGCTAAAAGACTGAATCTAACTCTCTGATGAAGTTTTATCACTCAAACCTCTTGCAAACACGACAACAGTTCTCTATAGTTCCTCTTGAACATCTCAAAGCAATTGTAAGAGATTCAACTCCATTGAATACACTTCAACACTCCTATTCACTTTCATTTGTATCTTGAAGAGTCATATCTCCGTTTCGCGGACTATCAGCTTGACAACGGCCATATCCTTGTCGTGAAGGCATTGATTCTTCATATTCACATCGATAGGTGTTGTTTTAAGCTACCCTCTTGTTTTCTTGCTACAACTCCCCAAATTTCTATCGAAACTTCGTATGAGATTCTAAGAACTAATAATCTTGTTGGATAAGCTATAATACTTATTTCTTACTTTGACTTGCTTGTACACCATGGTACCATGTTTCATTACGTCATCAAGAGTGCTAAAAGACTAAATCTAACCCTCTGATGAAGTTTTGTCACTCAAACCTCTTACAAAGACGACAATAGCTCTCTATAGTTCATCTTGTTCATCTCAAAGCAATTTTAAGAGATCCAACTCCCTTGAATACACTTCTACACATCTATTCACTCTCATTTGTATCTTGAAAGCTCATAACTCTGTTTTCAGGACAATCATCTTGAAAATTGCAAAATCTTTGTCACTGAAAGCATTGATTCTTTATATTCACATCAATAGGTGTTGTTTATGCTTCCACTTGTGTCTTCTTGCAACAACTCCCAAATTTACTATTAGAAACTTCTATTAGATTCTAAGAACTAATAGAACTGTGGGATAAGCTATAATGCTTGTTTCTTACTTTGACTTGCTTCTGCACCATGGTGACATGTTTCATCACGTCATCAAGAGTGCTAAAATACTGAATCTAACTCTCTGATGAAGTTTTATCACACAAACCTCTTGCAAACACGACAACAGTTCTCTATAGTTCCTCTTGAACATCTCAAAGCAATTGTAAGAGATTCAACTCCATTGAATACACTTCAACACTCCTATTCACTTTCATTTGTATCTTGAAGAGTCATAACTCTCCTTTGAGGACTATCCGGCTTGACAGCGGCCATATCCTTGTCGATGAAGGCATTGATTCTTCATATTCACATCGATAGGTGTTGTTTAAGCTACCATTTTGTCTTCTTGCTACAACTCCCAAATTTCTATCTGAAAGTTCGTATGAGATTCTAAGAACTAATAGTCTTGTTGGATAAGCTATCATGCTTGTTTCTTACTTTGCCTCGAATCCACACACTGGTACCATGTTTCATTACCAAATCCCGAGTGCTACAAGACTAAATCTAACCCGCTGATTAATTTTGGTCATTCTAGCCGCTTAGAAGGACGACAATTGCTCTCTATAGTTCATCTTGATCATCGCAGAGCAAGTTAAAGAGGTCCGACTCCATTGAATACACTTCAACACATCTATTCACTCTCATTTGTATCTTGAAGGGTCATAACTTCTGTTTCGGGACAATCATCTTGAAAATTGCCAAATCCTTGTCCTTTGAAAGCATTGATTCTTCATATTCACATCAATAGGTGTTGTTTATGCTTCCACTTGTGTCTTCTTGCAACTCCCAAATTTACTATTAGAAACTTCTATGAGATTCTAAGAACTAATTGAACTATGGGATAAGCTATAATGCTTGTTTCTTACTTTGACTTGCTGCACCATGGTAGCATGTTTCATCACGTCATCAAGAGTGCTAAAAACTGAATCTAACTCTCTGATGAAGTTTTATCACTCAAACCTCTTGCAAACCGACAACAGTTCTCTATAGTTCCTCTTGAACATCTCAAAGCAATTGTAAGAGATTCAACTCCATTGAATACACTTCAACGCTCCTATTCACTCTCATTTGTATCTTGAAGACTCATAACTTCTGTTTGAGGACTATCCAGCTTGACGGCCATATCCTTGTCGTTGAAGGCATTGATTCTTCATATTCACATCGATAGGTGTTGTTTAAGCTACCATTTTGTCTTCTTGCTACAACTCCCAAATTTCAATCGAAAACTTCGTATGAGATTCTAAGAACTAATAATCCTTGTTGGATAAGCTATAATGCTTGTTTCTTACTTTGACTTGCTTCTACACCATGGTACCATGTTTCATTACATCATCAAGAGTGCTAAAAGACTAAATCTAACCCTCTGATGACGTTTTGTCCCTCAAACCTCTTACAAAAGGCGACAATAGCTCTCTATAGTTCATCTTGATCATCTCAAAGCAATTTTAAGAGATCCGACTCCATTGAATACACTTCACACATCTATTCACTCTCATTTGTATCTTAAAGGTCATAACTTCTGTTTCGGGACTATCATCTTGAAAATTGCAAAATCCTTGTCTTGAAAGCATTGATTCTTCATATTCACATCAATAGGTGTTGTTTATGCTTCCCACTTGTGTCTTCTTGCAACAACTCCCCAAATTTACTATTAGAAACTTCTATGAGATTCTAAGAACTAATAGAACTGTGGGATAAGCTATAATGCTTGTTTCTTACTTTGACTTGCTTCTGCACCATGGTAGCATGTTTCATCACGTCATCAAGAGTGCTAAAAACTGAATCTAACTCTCTGATGAAGTTTTATCACTCAAACCTCTTGCAAACCGACAACAGTTCTCTATAGTTCCTCTTGAACATCTCAAAGCAATTGTAAGAGATTCAACTCCATTGAATACACTTCAACACTCCTATTCACTCTCATTTGTATCTTGAAGAGTCATAACTTTCTGTTTAAGGGACTATCGGCTTGACAACGGCCATATCCTTGTCGTTGAAGGCATTGATTCTTCATATTCACATCGATAGGTGTTGTTTAAGCTACCATTTTGTCTTCTTGCTACAACTCCCCAAATTTCTATCTTGAAACTTCGTATGAGATTCTAGAACTAATAATCTTTGTTGGATAAGCTATAATGCTTGTTTCTTACTTTTGACTTGCTTCTACACCATAGTACCATGTTTCATTACGTCATCAAGAGTGCTAAAAGACTAAATCTAACCCTCTGATGAAGTTTTGTCACTCAAACCTCTTACAAAGGCGACAATAGCTCTCTATAGTTCATCTTGATCATCTCAAAGCAATTGTAAGAGCCGACTCCATTGAATACACTTCACACATCCTATTCACTCTCATTTGTATCTTGAAGGGTCATAACTTCTGTTTCGAGGACTATCATCTTGAAAATTGCAAAATCCATGTCCTTTGAAAGCATTGATTCTTCATATTCACATCAATAGGTGTTGTTTATGCTTCCACTTGGGTCTTCCTGCAACAACACACAAATTTACTATTAGAAACTTTTATGAGATTCTTAGAACTAACAGAACTATGGGATACGCTATAATGCCTGTTTCTTACTTTGACTTATTGCACCATGGTAGCATGTTTCATCACGTCATCAAGAGTGCTAAAAGACTGAATCTAACTCTCTGATGAAGTTTTATCACTCAAACCTCTTGCAAACACGACAACAGTTCTCTATAGTTCCTCTTGAACATCTCAAAGCAGTTGTAAGAGATTCACCGCCTTTGACTATACTTCCACACTTCGATTCACTCTTATTTGCATCTTGAAGGTTCATAATTCCGTTTATAGGTGAATCATCTTGACAACGGCCATATCCTTGTCGGTGAAGGCATTGATTCTTCATATTCACATCGATAGGTGTTGTTTAAGCTACCATTTTGTCTTCTTGCTACAACTCCCCAAATTTTTATCTGAAACTTCGTATGAGATTCTAAGAACTAATAATCTTGTTGGATAAGCTATAATGCTTGTTTCTTACTTTGACTTGCTTCTACACCATGGTACCATGTTTCATTACATCATCAAGAGTGCTAAAGGACTAAATCTAACCCTCGATGAAGTTTTGTCACTCAAACATCTTACAAAGCTGACAATCGCTCTTTATAGTTCAACTTGATCATCTCAAAGCAATTTTAAGAGATCCGACTCCATTGAATACACTTCACACATCTATTCACTCTCATTTGTATCTTGAAGCTCATAACTCTGTTTTCGGGACAATCATCTTGAAAATTGATAAATCCTTGTCAGTGAAAGCATTGATTCTTCATATTCACATCGATAAGTGTTCTTTAAGCTTCCACTTGTGTCTTCTTGCAACAACTCCCAAATTTACTATTAGAAACTTCTATGAGATTCTAAGAACTAATAGAACTGTGGGATAAGCTATAATGCTTGTTTCTTACTTTGACTTGCTTCTGCACCATGGTAGCATGTTTCATCACGTCATCAAGAGTGCTAAAATACTGAATCTAACTCTCGGATGAAGTTTTATCACTCAAACCTCTTGCAAACACGACAACAGTTCTCTATAGGTCCTCTTGAACATCTCAAAGCAATTGTAAGAGATTCAACTCCATTGAATACACTTCAACACTCCTATTCACTTTCATTTGTATCTTGAAGAGTCATAATTCTGTTTCAAGGACTATCAGCTTAACAACGGCCATATCCTTGTCAGTGAAGGCATTGATTCTTCATATTCACATCGATAGATGTTGTTTAAGCTACCATTTTGTCTTCTTGCTACAACTCTCAAATTTCTATCTGAAACTTCTGTGAGATTCTAAGAACTAATAGTACTGTTAGATAAGCTATAATGCTTGTTTCTTATTTTGACTTGCTTCTACACCATGGTACCATGTTTCATTACATCATCAAGAGTGTTAAAAGACTAAATCTTACCCTCTGATGAAGTTTTGTCACTCAAACCTCTTACAAAGACGACAATAGCTCTCTATAGTTCATCTTGATCATCTCAAAGCAATTGTAAGAGACCCGACTCCATTGAATACACTTCAACACTTCGATTCACTCTTATTTGCATCCTGAAGGTTCATAACTCCGTTTCCAGGACAATCATCTTGAAAATTGCAAAATCCATGTCCTTTGAAAGCATTGATTCTTCATATTCACATCAATAGGTGTCGTTTATGCTTCCACTTGTGTCTTCTTGCAACAACTCCCCAAATTTACTATTAGAAACTTCTATGAGATTCTAAGAACTAATAGAACTGTGGGATAAGCTATAATGCTTGTTTCTTACTTTGACTTGTTACTGCACCATGGTAGCATGTTTCATCACGTCATCAAGAGTGCTAAAAAAGGCTGAATCTAACTCTCTGATGAAGTTTTATCACTCAAACCTCTTGCAAACACGACAACAGTTCTCTATAGTTCCTCTTAAACATCTCAAAGCAATTGTAAGAGATTCAACTCCATTGAATGCACTTCAACTCCTATTCACTTTCATTTGTATCTTGAAGAGTCATAACTCTGTTTGAGGACTATCGGCTTGACACCGGCCATATCCTTGTCGTGAAGGCATTGATTCTTCATATTCACATCGATAGGTGTTGTTTAAGCTACCATTTTGTCTTCTTGCTACAACTCCCAAATTTCTATCTGAAACTTCGTATGAGATTCTAAGAACTAATAATCTTTGTTGGATAAGCTATAATCCTTGTTTCTTACTTTGACTTGCTTCTACACCATGGTACCATGTTTCATTACATCATCAAGAGTGCTTAAAAGACTAAATCTAACCCTCGATGAAGTTTTGTCACTCAAACCTCTTACAAAGGCGACAATAGCTCTCTATAGTTCATCTTGATCATCTCAAAGCAATTTTAAGAGATCCAACTCCATTGAATACACTTCACACATCTATTCACTCTCATTTGTATCTTGAAGGTCATAACTCTGTTTTCGGGACAATCATCTTGAACATTGCCAAATCCTTGTCACTGAAAACATTGATTCTTCATATTCACATCAATAGGTGTTGTTTATGCTTCCACTTGTGTCTTCTTGCAACAACTCCCAAATTTACTATTAGAAACTCCTATGAGATTCTTAGAACTAACAGAACTATGGGATAAGCTATAATGCTTGTTTCTTACTTTGATTTGCTTCTACACCATGGTAGCATGTTTCATCACGTCATCAAGAGTGCTAAAATACTGAATCTAACTCTCTGATGAAGTTTTATCACTCAAACCTCTTGCAAACACGACAACAGTTCTCTATAGTTCCTCTTGAACATCTCAAAGCAATTGTAAGAGATTCAACTCCATTGAATACACTTCAACACTCCTATTCACTCTCATTTGTATCTTGAAGAGTCATAACTCTGTTTCAAGGACTATCAGCTTGACAACGGCCATATCCTTGTCAGTGAAGGCATTGATTCTTCATATTCACATCGATAGGTGTTGTTTAAGCTACCATTTTGTCTTCTTTCTAACTCCCAATTTCTATTAAACTTGTATGAGATTCTAGAACTAATAGAATTGTGGATAGTTATAATGCTTTTTTTTACTTTGACTTGCACCATAGTACCATGTATCGATTGAAGGCATTGATTCTTCATATTTCATCGATAGGTGTTGTTTGCTTCATTTGTCTTTTGCTAAACTTCCAAATTTCTATGCGAAACTCGTATGAGATTCTAAGAACTAATAGTTTTGTTGGATAAGTTATAATGCTTGTTTCTTACTTTGACTTGCTTCTACACCATGGTACCATGTTTCTTTACATCATCAAGAGTGCTAAAAGACTAAATCAAACCCTCTGATGAAGTTTTGTAACTCAAACCTCTTACAAAGACGACAATGGCTCTCTATAGTTCATCTTGATCATCTCATAGCAATTGTAAGAGATCCGACTCCATTCAATACACTTCAACACATCCTATTCAATCTCATTTGTATCTTGAAGGGTCATAACTCTGTTTCGGGACTATCATCTTGAAAATTGCCAAATCCTTGTCCTTGAAAGCATTGATTCTTCATATTCACATCGATAGGTGTTGTTTAAGCTACCATTTTGTCTTCTTGCTACAACTCCCAAATTCACCATTAGAAACTCCTATGAGATTCTAAGAACTAACAGAACTATGGGATAAGCTATAATGCTTGTTTCTTACTTTGACTTGCTTCTACACCATGGTACCATGTTTCATTACATCATCAAGAGTGCTAAAAGACTAAATCTAACCCTCTGATGAAGTTTTGTCACTCAAACCTCTTACAAAGACGACAATAGCTCTCTATAGTTCATCTTGATCATCTCAAAGCAATTGTAAGAGATCCGACTCCATTGAATACACTTCAACACATCTATTCACTCTCATTTGTATCTTGAAGGGTCATAACTCTGTTTCCAGGACTATCATCTTGAAAATTGCAAAATCCATGTCACTGAAAGCATTGATTCTTCATATTCACATCAATAGGTGTTGTTTATGCTTCCCTTGTGTCTTCTTGACAACTCCCCAAATTTACTATTAGAAACTTCTATGAGATTCTAAGAACTAATAGTACTGTTGGATAAGTTATAATGCTTGTTTCTTACTTTGACTTGTTTCTACACCATGGTACCATGTTTCATTACGTCATCAAGAGTGCTAAAAGACTGAATCTAACTCTCTGATGAAGTTTTATCACTCAAACCTCTTGCAAACACGACAACAGTTCTCTATAGTTCCTCTTGAACATCTCAAAGCAATTGTAAGAGATTCAACTCCATTGAATACACTTCAACACTCCTATTCACTTTCATTTGTATCTTGAAGAGTCATAACTCTGTTTCGAGGACTATCAGCTTGACAACGGCCATAACCTTGTCAGTGAGGGCATTGATTCTTCATATTCACATCGATAGGTGTTGTTTAAGCTACCATTTTGTCTTCTTGCTACAACTCCCAAATTTCTATGCGAAACTCGTATGAGATTCCAAGAACTAATAGTACTGTTGGATAAGCTATAATGCTTGTTTCTTACTTTGACTTGCTTCTACACCATGGTACCATGTTTCGTTACATCATCAAGAGTGCTAAAAGATTAAATCTAACCCTCTGATAAAGTTTTGTCACTCAAACCTCTTACAAAGACGACAATGGCTCTCTATAGTTCATCTTGATCATCTCATAGCAATTGTAAGAGATCCGACTCCATTGAATACACTTCAACACATCTATTCACTCTCATTTGTATCTTGAAGGGTCATAACTCTGTTTCCAGGACAATCATCTTGAAAATTGCAAAATCCATGTCACTGAAAGCATTGATTCTTCATATTCACATCAATAGGTGTTGTTTATGCTTCCACTTGTGTCTTCTTGCAACAACTCCCAAATTTACTATTAGAAACTTCTATGAGATTCTAAGAACTAATAGAACGGTGGGATAAGCTATAACGCTTGTTTCTTTTTTTGACTTGCTTCTGCACCATGGTAGCATGTTTTATCACGTCATGAAGAGTGCTAAAAGACTGAATCTAACTCTCTGATGAAGTTTTATCACACAAACCTCTTGCAAACACGACAACAGTTCTCTATACTTCCTCTTGAACATCTCAAAGCAATTGTAAGAGATTTAACTCCATTGAATACACTTCAACACTCCTATTCACTCTCATTTATATCTTGAAGAGTCATAACTCTGTTTCGAGGACTATCAGCTTGACAACGGCCATATCCTTGTCAGTGAAGGCATTGATTCTTCATATTCACATCGATAAGTGTTGTTTAAGCTACCATTTTGTCTTCTTGCTACAACTCCCCAAATTTCTATCTGAAACTTCGTATGAGATTCTAAGAACTAATAATCTTTGTTGGATAAGCTATAATGCTTGTTTCTTACTTTGACTTCTACACCTTGGTACCGTGTTTCATTACATCATCAAGAGTGCTAAAAGACTAAATCTAACCCTCTGATGAAGTTTTGTCACTCAAACCTCTTACAAAAGCGACAATAGCTCTCTATAGTTCATCTTGATCATCTCAAAGCAATTGTAAGAGATCCGACTCCATTGAATACACTTAACACATCTATTCACTCTCATTTGTATCTTGAAGGGTCATAACTCTGTTTCGGGACAATCATCTTGAAAATTGCAAAATCCATGTCACTGAAAGCATTGATTCTTCATATTCACATCAATAGGTGTTTTTTATGCTTCCACTTGTGTCTTCTTGCAACAACTCTCAAATTTACTATTAGAAACTTCTATGAGGTTCTAAGAACTAATAGAACTGTGGGATAAGCTATAATGCTTGTTTCTTACTTTGACTTGCTTCTGCACCATGGTAGCATGTTCCATCACGTCATCAAGAGTACTAGAAAACTGAATCTAACTCTCTGATGAAGTTTTATCACTCAAACCTCTTGCAAACACGACAACAGTTCTCTATACTTCCTCTTGAACATCTCAAAGCAATTGTAAGAGATTCAACTCCATTGAATACACTTCAACACTTTTATTCACTCTCATTTGTATCTTGAAGGATCATAACTCTGTTTTGAGGACTATCAGCTTGAAAACGGCCATATCCTTGTCAGTGAAGGCATTGATTCTTCATATTCACATCAATAGGTGTTCTTTAAGCTACCATTTTGTCTTCTTGCCACAACTTCCAAATTTCTATAGAACCTCTGTGAGATTCTAAGAACTAATAGTACTTGTTGGATAAGCTATAATGCTTGTTTCTTACTTTGACTTTACACCATGGTACCATGTTTCTTTACATCATCAAGAGTGCTAAAAAGACTAAATCTAACCCTCTGATGAAGTTTTGTCACTCAAACCTCTTACAAAGACGACAATAGCTCTCTATAGTTCATCTTGATCATCTCAAAGCAATTGTAAGAGATCCGACTCCATTGAATACACTTCAACACATCTATTATCTCTCATTTGTATCTTGAAGAGTCATAACTTCTGTTTCGGGGACTATCATCTTGAAAATTGCCAAATCCATGTCATTGAAAGCATTGATTCTTCATATTCACATCAATAGGTGTCGTTTATGCTTCCACTTGTGTCTTCTTGCAACAACTCCCAAATTTACTATTAGAAACTCCTATGAGATTCTAAGAACTAACAGAACTATGGGATAAGCTATAATGCTTGTTTCTTACTTTGACTTGCTTCTACACCATGGTACCATGTTTCATTACGTCATCAAGAGTGCTAAAAGACTAAATCTAACCCTCTGATGAAGTTTTGTCACTCAAACCTCTTACAAAGACGACAATAGCTCTCTATAGTTCATCTTGATCATCTCAAAGCAATTGTAAGAGATCCGACTCCATTGAATACACTTCAACACTCCTATTCACTCTCATTTGTATCTTGAAGGATCATAACTCTGTTTCCAGGAGTATCATCTTGAAAATTGCCAAATCCTTGTCCTTGAAAGCATTGATTCTTCATATTCACATCAATAGGTGTTGTTTAAGCTTCCACGTGTGTCTTCTTGCAACAACTCCCAAATTTACTATTAGAAACTTCTTATGAGATTCTAAGAACTAATAGAACTTGTTGGATAAGCTATAATGCTTGTTTCTTACTTTGACTTGCTTTACACCGTGGTAGCATGTTTCATCACGTCATCAAGAGTGCTAAAAAGTGAATCCTAACTCTATGATGAAGTTTTATCACTCAAACCTCTTGCAAACACGACAACGGTTCTCTATAGTTCCTCTTGAACATCTCAAAGCAATTGTAAGAGATTCAACTCCATTGAATACACTTCAACACTACTATTCACTCTCATTTGTATCCTGAAGAGTCATAACTCTGTTTCAGGACTATCATCTTGAAAACGGCCATATCCTTGTCGGTGAAGGCATTGATTCTTCATATTCACATCGATAGGTGTTGTTTAAGCTACCATTTTGTCTTTTTGCTACAACTCCCAAATTTCTATCTAGAAACTTCTATGAGATTCTAGAACTAATAGTTTTGTTGGATAAGCTATAATGCTTGTTTCTTACTTTGACTTGCTACTACACCATGGTACCATGTTTCATTACGTCATCAAGAGTGCTAAAAAGACTAAATCTAACCCTCTGATGAAGTTTTGTCACTCAAACCTCTTACAAAAGCGACAATAGCTCTCTATAGTTCATCTTGATCATCTCAAAGCAATTGTAAGAGATCCGACTCCATTGAATACACTTCAACACATCTATTATCTCTCATTTGTATCTTGAAGGGTCATAACTCTGTTTCGGGGACTATCATCTTGAAAATTGCCAAATCCATGTCATTGAAAGCATTGATTCTTCATATTCACATCAATAGGTGTTGTTTATGCTTCCACTTTGTCTTCTTGCAACAACTCCCAAATTCACCATTAGAAACTCCTATGCGATTCTAAGAACTAACTGAATTGTGGGATCAGCTATAATGATTGTTTCTTACTTTGACTTGCTTCTACACCATGGTACCATGTTTCATTACGTCATCAAGAGTGCTAAAAGGCTAAATCTAACCATCTGATGAAGTTTTGTCACTCAAACCTCTTACAAAGACGACAATAGCTCTCTATAGTTCATCTTGACATCTCAAAGCAGTTGTAAGAGACCGACTCCATTGAATACACTTCAACACATCTATTCACTCTCATTTGTATCTTGAAGGGTCATAACTTTCTGTTTTCGGGGACTATCATCTTGAAAATTGCCAAATCCTTGTCCTGAAAGCATTGATTCTTCATATTCGCATCAATAGGTGTTGTTTATGCTTCCCTTGTGTCTTCTTGTATTAACTCCCCAAATTTACTATTAGAAACTTCTATGAGATTCTAAGAACTAATAGAACTGTGGGATAAGCTATAATGCTTGTTTCTTACTTTGACTTGCTTCTACACCATGGTAGCATGTTTCATCACGTCATCAAGAGTGCTAAAAGACTGAATCCTAACTCTCGATGAAGTTTTATCACTCAAACCTCTTGCAAACGCGACAACAGTTCTCTATAGTTCCTCTTGAACATCTCAAAGCAATTGTAGGAGATTCAACTCCATTGAATACACTTCAACGCTCCTATTCACTCTCATTTGTATCTTGAAGAGTCTGTTTTTGAGGACTATCAGCTTGACAATGGCCATATCCTTGTCGATAGGCATTGATTCTTCATATTCACATCGATAGGTGTTGTTTAAGCTACCATTTTGTCTTCTTGCTACGACTCGCAGATTGTATGCGAGAGTCGTATGAGATTCGAAGGACTAATAGGCTTGTTGGATAAGCTATAATGCTTGTTTATTACTTTGACTTGCTTACACCATGGTACCATGTTTCATTACGTCATCAAGAGTGCTAAAAGACTAAATCTAACCTCTCGATGAAGTTTTGTCACTCAAACCTCTTACAAAGGTGACAATAGCTCTCTATAGTTCATCTTGATCATCTCAAAGCAATTGTAAGAATCCGACTCCATTGAATACACTTCAACACATCTATTCACTCTCATTTGTATCTTGAAGGTCATAACTCTGTTTCGAGGACTATCATCTTGAAAATTGCCAAATCCTTGTCGCTGAAAGCATTGATTCTTCATATTCACATCAATAGGTGTTGTTTATGCTTCCTTTGTGTCTTCTTGCAACAACTCCCCAAATTTACTATTAGAAACTTCTATGAGATTCTAAGAACTAATAGAATGTGGGATAAGCTATAATGCTTGTTTCTTACTTTGACTTGTTTACACCATGGTAGCATGTTTCATCACGTCATAAAGGTGCTAAAAACTGAATCTAACCCTCTGATGAAGTTTTATCACTCAAACCTCTTGCAAACCAACAACAGTTCTCTATAGTTCCTCTTGAACATCTCAAAGCAATTGTAAGAGATTCGACTCCATTGAATACACTTCAACACTCCTATTCACTCTCATTTGTATCTTGAAGAGTCATAACTTCTGTTTGAGGACTATCAAGCAAATGCCATATCCTTGTCGGTGAAGGCATTGATTCTTCATATTCACATCGATAGGTGTTGTTTAAGCTACCATTTTGTCTTCTTGCTACAACTCCCAAATTTATATGAAACTTCGTATGAGATTCTAAGAACTAATAGTTTTGTTGGATAAGCTATAATGCTTGTTTCTTACTTTGACTTGTACTACACCATGGTACCATGTTTCATTACGTCATCAAGAGTGCTAAAAGACTAAATCTAACCCTCGATGAAGTTTTGTCACTCAAACCTCTTACAAAGGCGACAATAGCTCTCTATAGTTCATCTTGATCATCTCAAAGCAATTGTAAGAGATCCGACTCCATTGAATACACTTCAACACATCCTATTAACTCTCATTTGTATCTTGAAGGGTCATAACTTCTGTTTCGGGACTATCATCTTGAAAATTGCCAAATCCATGTCCGTTGAAAGCATTGATTCTTCATATTCACGTGAATAGGTGTTGTTTAAGTTTCTACTTGTGTCTTCTTGCAACAACTCCCAAATTTACTATTAGAAACTCCTATAAGATTGTAAGAACTAATAGAACTGTGGGATAAGCTATAATGCTTGTTTCTTACTTTGACTTGCTTCTGCACCATGGTACCTTGTTTCATTACGTTATCAAGAGTGCTAAAAGACTAAATCTAACCCTCTGATGAAGTTTTGTCACTCAAACCTCTTACAAAGACGACAATAACTCTCTATAGTTCATCTTGATCATCTTAAAGCAATTGTAAGAGATCTGACTCCATTGAATACACTTCAACACATCTATTCACTCTGATTTGTATCTTGAAGGATCATAACTCTGTTTTGAGGACTATCAGCTTGAAAATGGCCATATCCTTGTCAGTGAAAGCATTGATTCTTCATATTCACATCAATAGGTGTTCTTCAAGCTTCTAATGGTGTCTTCTTGCAACAACTCCCCATATTCACCATTAGAAACTCTTATGGGATTCTCAAAACTAATTGGACTGTGGGATAAGCTATAATGCTTGTTTCTTACTTTGACTTGCTTCTACACCATGGTAGCATGTTTCATCACGTCATCAAGAGTGCTAAAAGACTGAATCCTAACTCTCTGATGAAGTTTTATCACTCAAACCTCTTGCAAACCGCGACAACGGTTCTCTATAGTTCCTCTTGAACATCTCAAAGCAATTGTAAGAGATTCAACTCCATTGAATACACTTCAACACTCCTATTCACTCTCATTTGTATCTTGAAGAGTCATAACTTTCTGTTTTCGAGGACTATCAGCTTGACAGCGGCCATATCCTTGTCGATGAAGGCATTGATTCTTCATATTCACATCGATAGGTGTTGTTTAAGCTACCATTTTGTCTTCTTGCTACAACTCCCAAATTTCTATGCGAAACTCGTATGAAATTCTAGAACTAATAGTAGTGTTGGATAAGCTATAATGTTTGTTTCTTACTTTGACTTGCTCTTACACCATGGTACCATGTTTCATCGTCATAAAGAGTGCTAAAAGGCTAAATCTAACCATCTGATGAAGTTTTGTCACTCAAACCTCTTACAAAGACGACAATAGCTCTCTATAGTTCATCTTGATCATCTCAAAGCAATTGTAAGAGATCCGACTCCATTGAATACACTTCAACACATCTATTCACTCTTATTTGTATCTTGAAGGTTCAGAACTCTGTTTTTAGGTGAATCAGCTTGAAAATGGCCAAATCCTTGTCACTGAAAGCATTGATTCTTCATATTCACATCAATAGGTGTTGTTTATGCTTCCACTTGTGTCTTCTTGCAACAACTCCCAAATTTACTATTAGAAACTTCTGTAAGATTCTAAGAACTAATAGAACTGTAGGATAAGATATAATGGTTGTTTCTTACTTTTTTGACTTACGCACCATGGTAGCATGTTTCATCACGTCATCAAGAGTGCTAAAAGACTGAATCCTAACTCTCTGATGAAGTTTTATCACTCAAACCTCTTACTAAACCGACAACAGTTCTCTATAGTTCCTCTTGAACATCTCAAAGCAATTGTAAGAGATTCAACTCCATTGAATACACTTCAACACTCCTATTCACTCTCATTTGTATCTTGAAGAGTCATAACTTCTGTTTCGAGGACTATCAGCTTGACGGCCATATCCTTGTCGGTGAAGGCATTGATTCTTCATATTCACATCGATAGGTGTTGTTTAAGCTACCATTTTGTCTTCTTGCTACAACTCCCAAATTTATCTGAAACTTCGTATGAGATTCTAGAACTAATAGTACTTTGTTGGATAAGCTATAATGCTTGTTTCTTACTTTGACTTGCTTCT
This sequence comes from Cardamine occulta, assembly GCA_028015245.1. Lineage (NCBI taxonomy): Eukaryota > Viridiplantae > Streptophyta > Magnoliopsida > Brassicales > Brassicaceae > Cardamine > Cardamine occulta. The sequence continues at coordinate 2,545,109 of CM051371.1, forward strand.
ACACCGTGGTACCATGTTTCATTACGTCATCAAGAGTGCTAAAAGACTAAATCTAACCCTCTGATGAAGTTTTGTCCTCAAACCTCTTACAAAGGCGACAATGGCTCTCTATAGTTCATCTTGATCATCTCAAAGCAATTGTAAGAGATCCGACTCCATTGAATACACTTCAACACATCTATTCACTCTCATTTGTATCTTGAAGGGTCATAACTCTGTTTCGGGGACTATCATCTTGAAAATTGCAAAATCCTTGTCACTTTGAAGCATTGATTCTTCATATTCACATCAATAGGTGTTGTTTATGCTTCCACTTGTGTCTTCTTGCAACAACTCCCCAAATTTACTATTAGAAACTTCTATGAGATTCTAAGAACTAATAGAACTGTGGGATAAGCTATAATGCTTGTTTCTTACTTTGACTTGTACGCACCGTGGTAGCATGTTTCATCGCGTCATCAAGAGTGCTAAAAACTGAATCTAACTCTCTGATGAAGTTTTATCACTCAAACCTCTTGCAAACCGACAACAGTTCTCTATAGTTCCTCTTGAACATCTCAAAGCAATTGTAAGAGATTTAACTCCATTGAATACTCTAACTGCTCCTATTCACTCTCATTTGTATCTTGAAGAGTCATAACTTCTGTTTGAGGACTATCAGCTTGACAACCATATCCTTGTCATTGAAGGCATTGATTCTTCATATTCGCATCGATAGGTGTTGTTTAAGCTACCATTTTGTCTTCTTGCTACAACTCCCCAAATTTCTATCTAGAAACTTCGTGAGATTCTAAGAACTAATAATCTTGTTGGATAAGCTATAATGCTCGTTTCTTACTTTGACTTGCTTCTACACCATGGTACCATGTTTCATTACATCATCAAGAGTGCTAAAAGACTAAATCTAACCCTCGATGAAGTTTTGTCCTCAAACCTCTTACAAAAGGCGACAATAGCTCTCTATAGTTCACCTTGATCATCTCAAAGCAATTACAAGAGGTCCGGCTCCATTGAATACGCTTCAACGCATCTATTCACTCTCATGTGTATCTTGAAGGGTCATAACTCTGTTTTCGGGACTATCCTCTTGAAAATTGCAAAATCCATGTCTTTAAAAGCAGTGATTCTTCGTATTCACATCAATAGGTGTTGTTTATGCTTCCACTTGTGTCTTCTTGCAACAACTCCCAAATTTACTATTAGAAACTTCTATGAGATTCTAAGAACTAATAGAACTGTGGGATATGCTATAATGCTTGTTTCTTACTTTGACTTGCTTCTGCACCATGGTAGCATGTTTCATCACGTCATCAAGAGTGCTAAAAGACTGAATCTAACTCTCTGATGAAGTTTTATCACTCAAACCTCTTGCAAACACGACAACAGTTCTCTATAGTTCCTCTTGTACATCTCAAAGCATTTGTAAGAGATTCAACTCCATTGAATACACTTCAACACTCCTATTCACTCTCATTTATATCTTGAAGACTTCATAACTTCTGTTTTGAGGACTATCAGCTTGACAAGCGGCCATATCCTTGTCGGTGAAGGCATTGATTCTTCATATTCACGTCGATAGGTGTTGTTTAGCTACCATTTTGTCTTCTTCTTCTAACTCCCAAATTTCTATCTGAGACTTCGTATGAGATTCTAGAACTAATAATCTTGTTGGATAAGCTATAATGCTTGTTTCTTACTTTGACTTGCTTCTAACCATGGTACCATGTTTCATTACGTCATCAAGAGTGCTAAAAGACTAAATCTAACCCTCTGATGAAGTTTTGTCCTCTCAAACCTCTTACAAAGACGACAATGGCTCTCTATAGTTCATCTTGATCATCTCATAGCAATTGTAAGAGATCCGACTCCATTGAATACACTTCAACACATCAATTAAATCTCATTTGTATGTTGAAGGGTCATAACTCTGTTTCCAGGACAATCATCTTGAAAATTGCAAAATCACTGTCACTGAAAGCATTGATTCTTCGTATTCACATCAATAGGTGTTGTTTATGCTTCCACTTCTGTCTTCTTGCAACAACTCCCAAATTTACTATTAGAAACTTCTATGAGATTCTAAGAACTAATAGAACTGTGGGATAAGCTATAACGCTTGTTTCTTACTTTGACTTGCTTTAGCACCTTGGTAGCATGTTTCATTACGTCATCAAGAGTGCTAAAAGACTAAATCCTAACCCTCGGATGATGTTTTATCATTCAAACCTCTTACAAAGACGACAATAGCTCTCTATAGTTCATCTTGATCATCTCAAAGCAATTGTAAGAGATCCGACTCCATTGAATACACTTCAACACTCCTATTCACTCTCATTTGTATCTTGAAGAGTCATAACTCTGTTTCGAGGACTATCACCTTGAAAATTGCCAAATCCTTGTCCTTGAAAGCATTGATTCTTCATATTCGCATCGATAGGTGTTGTTTAAGCTTCCATTTTGTCTTCTTGCACAACTCCCAAATTTACTATTAGAAACTTCTATGGATTCTAGAACTAATAGAACTTGTGGGATAAGCTATAATGCTTGTTTCTTACTTTGACTTGCTTTACACCGTGGTAGCATGTTTCATCACGTCATCAAGAGTGCTAAAAGACTGAATCTAACTCTCTGATGAAGTTTTATCACTCAAACCTCTCTGAAACGCGACAATAGTTCTCTATAGTTCCTCTTGAACATCTCAAAGCAATTGTAAGAGATTCGACTCCATTGAATACACTTCAACGCTCCTATTCACTCTCATTTGTATCTTGAAGAGTCATAACTTTCTGTTTCGAGGACTATCAGCTTGACAACGGCCATATCCTTGTCGATTGAAGGCATTGATTCTTCATATTCACATCGATAGGTGTTGTTTAAGCTTCCATTTTGTCTTCTTGCTACAACTCCCAAATTTCTATTAGAAACTTCTATGAGATTCTAAGAACTAATAATCTTGTTGGATAAGCTATAATGCTTGTTTCTTACTTTGACTTGCTTCTACACCATGGTACCATGTTTCATTACGTCATCAAGAGTGCTAAAGACTAAATCTAACCCTCTGATGAAGTTTTGTCACTCAAACCTCTTACAAAGCGACAATGGCTCTCTATAGTTCATCTTGATCATCTCAAAGCAATTGTAAGATCCGACTCCATTGAATACACTTCAAACATCTATTCACTCTCATTTGTATCTTGAAGGGTCATAACTTCTGTTTCGGGGACTATCATCTTGAAAATTGCCAAATCCTTGTCATTGAAAGCATTGATTCTTCATATTCACATCAATAGGTGTTGTTTATGCTTCCACTTGTGTCTTCTTGTCAACTCCCAAATTTACTATTAGAAACTTCTATGAGATTCTAAGAACTAATAGAACTGTGGGATAAGCTATAATGCTTGTTTCTTTTTTGACTTGCTTCTGCACCATGGTAGCATGTTTCATCACGTCATCAAAGTGCTAAAAGACTGAATCTAACTCTCTGATGAAGTTTTATCCACTCAAACCTCTTACAAAACGACAATAGTTCTATATACTTCCTCTTGAACATCTCAAAGCCATTGTAAGAGATTCAACTCCATTGAATACACTGCGACACTCCTATGCACTCGCATTTGTGTCTTGAAGAGTCATAACTTCTGTTTCGAGGACTATCATCTTGAAAAGGCCATATCCTTGTCAGTGAAGGCATTGATTCTTCATATTCACATCGATAGGTGTTGTTTAAGCTACCATTTTGTCTTCTTGCTACAACTCCCAAATTTCTATGTGAAACTCGTATGAGATTCTAAGAACTAATAGAATTGTGGGATAAGCTATAATGCTTGTTTCTTACTTTGACTTGCTTTACACCTTGGTACCATGTTTCATTACGTCATCAAGAGTGCTAAAAGACTAAATCTAACCCTCTGATGAAGTTTTGTCACTCAAACCTCTTACAAAACGACAATAGCTCTCTATAGTTCATCTTGATCATCTCAAAGCAATTGTAAGAGACCGACTCCATTGAATACACTTCAACACATCTATTCACTCTCATTTGTATCTTGAAGGGTCATAACTTCTGTTTCGGGACTATCATCTTGAAAATTGCCAAATCCTTGTCGTGAAAGCATTGATTCTTCATATTCACATCGATAGGTGTTGTTTAAGCTTCACCATTGTGTCTTCTTGCAACAACTCCCCAAATTTACTATTAGAAACTTCTATGAGATTCTAGAACTAATAGAACTGTGGGATAAGGTATAATCCTTGTTTCGTACTTGGCCTTGCTTAAACACCGTGGTAGCATGTTTCATCACGTCATCAAGAGTGCTAAAAACTGAATCTAACTCTCGATGAAGTTTTATCCTCAAACCTCTTACAAACGACAATAGCTTCTCTATAGTTCCTCTTGATCATCTCAAAGCAATTGTAAGAGATCAACTCCATTGAATACACTTCAACACTCCTATTCACTCTCATTTGTATCTTGAAGAGTCATAACTTTGTTTCGAGGACTATCAGCTTGAAAACGGACATCTCCTTATCGTTGAAGCATTGATTCTTCATATTCACATCGATAGGTGTTGTTTAAGCTACCATTTTGTCTTCTTGCTCAACTCCCAAATTTCTATTGAAACTTCGTATGAGATTCTAAGAACTAATAGATTGTTGGATAAGCTATAATGCTTGTTTCTTACTTTGACTTGCTACGCACCATGGTAGCATGTTTCATTACGTCATCAAGAGTGCTAAAAGACTAAATCTAACCCTCTGATGAAGTTTTATCACGCAAACCTCATACAAAACGACAATAGTTCTCTATAGTTCATCTTGAACATCTCAAAGCAATTGTAAGAGATTCGACTCCATTGAATACCTTCAACACTCTATTCACTCTCATTTGTATCTTGAAGGGTCATAACTCTGTTTGAGGACTATCATCTTGAAAATTGCAAATATCCTTGTCACTGAAGGCATTGATTGTTCATATTCACATCGATAGGTGTTGTTTATGCTTCCATTTTTTTCTTGTCTAACAACTCCCAAATTTACTATTAGAAACTTCGTATGAGATTCTAAGAACTAATAGAACTTGTGGATAAGCTATAATGCTTGTTTCTTACTTTGACTTGCTTCTACACCGTGGTACCATGTTTCATTACGTCATCAAGAGTGCTAAAAGACTAAATCCTAACCCTCTGATGAAGTTTTGTCACTCAAACCTCTTACAAAGATGACAATAGCTCTCTATAGTTCATCTTGATCATCTCAAAGCAATTGTAAGAGATCCGACTCCATTGAATACACTTCACACATCTATTCACTCTCATTTGTATCTTGAAGGGTCATAACTCTGTTTCGGGACTATCATCTTGAAAATTGCCAAATCCATGTCACTTTAAAGCATTGATTCTTCATATTCACATCAATAGGTGTTGTTTATGCTTCCTTTGTGTCTTCTTGCAACAACTCCCCAAATTTCTATTAGAAACTTCATGAGATTCTAAGAACTAATAGAACTGTGGGATAAGCTATAATGCTTGTTTCTTACTTTGACTTTTCTACACCATGGTAGCATGTTTCATCACGTCATCAAGAGTGCTAAAAGTGAATCCTAACTCTCTGATGAAGTTTTATCACTCAAACCTCTTGCAAACCACGACAACAGTTCTCTATAGTTCCTCTTGAACATCTCAAAGCAATTGTAAAGATTCAACTCCATTGAATACACTTCAACGCTCCTATTCACTCTCATTTGTATCTTGAAGAGTCATAACTTTCTGTTTGGAGGACTATCGAGCTTGAAGCGGCCATATCCTTGATTGAAGGCATTGATTCTTCATATTCACATCGATAGGTGTTGTTTAAGCTTCCACCATTTTGTCTTCTTGCTACAACTCCCAAATTTCTATGCGAAACTTCGTATGAGATTCTAAGAACTAATAGTATTGTTGGATAAGCTATAATGCTTGTTTTCTTACTTTGACTTGCTTCTCACCATGGTACCATGTTTCATTACGTCATCAAGGGTGCTAAAATGCTAAATCTAACCCTCTGATGAAGTTTTGTCACTCAAACCTCTTACAAAGGCGACAATAGCTCTCTATAGTTCATCTTGATCATCTCAAAGCAATTGTAAGAGATCCGACTCCATTGAATACCTTCAACGCATCTATTCACTCTCATTTTGTATCTTGAAGGGTCATAACTCTGTTTCCGGACTATCATCTTGAAAATTGCAAAATCCATGTCACTTGAAAGCATTTATTCTTCATATTCACATCAATAGGTGTTGTTTATGCTTCCACATGTGTCTTTTTGCAACAACTCCCAAATTTACTATTAGAAACTTCTATGAGATTCTAAGAACTAATAGAACTGTGGGATAAGCTATAATGCTTGTTTCTTACTTTGACTTGTTACGCACCATGGTAGCATGTTTCATCACGTCATCAAGAGTGCTAAAACTGAATCCTAACTCTCTGATGAAGTTTTATCCTCAAACCTCTTGCAAACCGACAACAGTTCTCTATAGTTCCTCTTGAACATCTCAAAGCAATTGTAAGAGATTCAACTCCATTGAATACACTTCAACACTCCTATTCACTTTCATTTGTATCTTGAAGAGTCATAACTTCTGTTTGAGGACTATCGGCTTGACAACGGCCATATCCTTGTCGGTGAAGGCATTGATTCTTCATATTCACGTCGATAGGTGTTGTTTAAGCTACCATTTTGTCTTCTTGCTACAACTCCCAAATTTCTATCTGAAACTTCGTATGAGATTCTCTAAAAACCTAATCTTGTTGGATAAGTTATAATGCTTGTTTCTTACTTTGACTTGTTTCTACACCATGGTACCATGTTTCATTACATCATCAAGAGTGCTAAAAGACTAAATCTAACCCTCTGATGAAGTTTTGTCCTCAAACCTCTTACAAAAGGCGACAATGGCTCTCTATAGTTCATCTTGATCATCTCAAAGCAATTGTAAGAGATCCGACTCCATTGAATACACTTAACACATCTATTCACTCTCATTTGTATCTTGAAGGGTCATAACTTCTGTTTCGAGGACTATCATCTTGAAAATTGCAAAATCCATGTCCTTTGAAAGCATTGATTCTTCATATTCACATCAATAGGTGTTGTTTATGCTTCCCTTGTGTCTTCTTGCAACAACTCCCAAAAGTACTATTAGAAACTTCTATGAGATTCTAAGAACTAACAGAACTGTGGGCTAAGCTATAATGCTTGTTTCTTTTTTTGACTTCTCGCACCATGGTAGCATGTTTCATCACGTCATCAAGAGTGCTAAAAGACTGAATCTAACTCTCTGATGAAGGTTTATCACTCTACCTCTAGTAAACACGACGACAGTTCTCTATAGTTCCTCTTGAACATCTCAAAGCAATTGTAAGAGATTCAACTCCATTGAATACACTTCAACACTCCTATTCACTTTCATTTGTATCTTGAAGAGTCATAACTCTGTTTCGAGGACTATCAGCTTGACAACGGCCATATCCTTGTCAGTGAAGGCATTGATTCTTCATATTCACATCGATAGGTGTTGTTTAAGCTACCATTTTTTCTTCTTTTGCTACAACTCCCCAAATTTCTATGTAAAACTTCGTATGAGATTCTAAGAACTAATAGTACTGTTGGATTAGCTATAATGCTTGTTTCTTACTTTGACTTGCTTCTACACCATGGTACCATGTTTCATTACATCATCAAGAGTGCTAAAAGACTAAATCTAAGCCTCTGATGAAGTTTTGTCACTCAAACCTCTTACAAAGACGACAATAGCTCTCTATAGTTCATCTTGATCATCTGAAAGCAATTGTAAGAGATCCGGCTCCATTGAATACACTTCAACCCACCTATTCACTCTCATTTGTATCTTGAAGGGTCCTAACTCTGTTTCCAGAACAATCATCTTGAAAATTGCAAAATCCATGTCATTGAAAGCATTGATTCTGCATATTCACATCAATAGGTGTTGTTTATGCTTCCACTTGTGTCTTCTTGCAACAACTCCCAAATTTACTATTAGAAACTTCTATGAGATTCTAAGAACTAATAGAACTGTGGGATAAGCTATAACGCTTGTTTCTTTTTTTGACTTGCTTCTGCACCATGGTAGCATGTTTCATCACGTCATCAAGAGTGCTAAAAGACAGAATCTAACTCTCTGATGAAGTTTTATCACTCAAACCTCTTGCAAACACAACAATGAGTTCTCTATAGTTCCTCTTGAACATCTCAAAGCAATTGTAAGAGATTCAACTCCATTGAATACACTTCAACCTCCTATTCACTCTCATTTGTATCTTGAAGAGTCATAACTTCTGTTTGGGGACTATCAGCTTGACGGCCATATCCTTGTCGGTGAAGGCATTGATTCTTCATATTCACATCGATAGGTGTTGTTTAAGCTACCATTTTGTCTTCTTCTACAACTCCCCAAATTTCTATCTGAAACTCGTATGAGATTCTAGAACTAATAATCTTGTTGGATAAGCTATAATGCTTGTTTCTTACTTTGACTTGCTTCTACACCATGGTACCATGTTTCATTACGTCATCAAGAGTCCTAAAAGACTAAATCTAACCTCTCGATGAAGTTTTGTCACTCAAACCTCTTACAAGGCGACAATAGCTCTCTATAGTTCATCTTGATCATCTCAAAGCAATTGTAAGAGATCCGACTCCATTGAATACACTTAACACATCTATTCACTCTCATTTGTATCTGGAAGGGTCATAACTCTGTTTCGGGACAATCAGCTTGAAAATGGCCAAATCCTTGTCAATGAAACCATTGATTCTTCATATTCACATCAATAGGTGTTGTTTATGCTTCCACTTGTGTCTTCTTGCAACAACTCCCAAATTTACTATTAGAAACTTCTATGAGATTCTAAGAACTAATAGAACTGTGGGATAAGCTATAATGCTTGTTTCTTACTTTGACTTGTTTCTGCACCATGGTAGCATGTTTCATCGCGTCATCAAGTGCTAAAAGACTAAATCTAACTCTCGATGAAGTTTTATCCTCAAACCTCTTGCAAACGCGACAACAGTTCTCTATAGTTCCTCTTGAACATCTCAAAGCAATTGTAAGAGATTCAACTCCATTGAATACCTTCAACACTCCTATTCACTTTCATTTGTATCTTGAAGAGTCGTAACTTCTGTTTGAGGACTATCAGCTTGACAGCGGCCATATCCTTGTCGGTGAAGGCATTGATTCTTCATATTCACGTCGATAGGTGTTGTTTAAGCTACCATTTTGTCTTCTTGCTACAACTCCCAAATTTCTATCTGAAACTCTATGAGATTCTAAGAACTAATAGTACTGTTGGATAAGCTATAATGCTTGTTTCTTACTTTGACTTGCTTCTACACCATGGTACCATGTTTCATTACATCATCAAGAGTGCTAAAATACTAAATCTAAGCCTCTGATGAAGTTTTGTCACTCAATCCTCTTACAAAGACGACAATAGCCCTCTATAGTTCATCTTGATCATCTCAAAGCAATTGTAAGAGATCCGGCTCCATTGAATACACTTTAACACACCTATTCACTCTCATTTGTATCTTGAAGGGTCATAACTCTTTTTCCAGGACTATCATCTTGAAAATTGCAAAATCCATGTCACTGAAAGCATTGATTCTTCATATTCACATCAATAGGTGTTGTTTATGCATCCACTTGTGTCTTCTTGCAACAACTCCCAAATTTACTCTTAGAAACTTCTATGAGATTCTAAGAACTAATAGAACTGTGGGATTAGCTATAACGCTTGTTTCTTTTTTTGACTTGCTTCTGCACCATGGTAGCATGTTTCATCACGTCATCAAGAGTGCTAAAAGACAGAATCTAACTCTCTGATGAAGTTTTATCACTCAAACCTCTTGCAAACACGACAACAGTTCTCTATAGTTCCTCTTGAACATCTCAAAGCAATTGTAAGAGATTCCACTCCATTGAATACCTTAACGCTCCTATTCACTCTCATTTGTATCTTGAAGAGTCATAACTTCTGTTTTGAGGACTATCGGCTTGACAACGGCCATATCCTTGTCGATGAAGGCATTGATTCTTCATATTCACATCGATAGGTGTTGTTTAAGCTACCATTTTGTCTTCTTTGCTACAACTCCCCAAATTTATCAGTGAAACTTCGTATGAGATTCTAGAACTAATAGTACTTGTTGGATAAGCTATAATGCTTGTTTCTTACTTTGACTTCTACACCGTGGTACCATGTTTCATTACATCATCAAGAGTGCTAAAAGACTAAATCTAACCCTCTCGATGAAGTTTTGTCACTCAAACCTCTTACAAAGGCGACAATAGCTCTCTATAGTTCATCTTGATCATCTCAAAGCAATTGTAAGAGATCCGACTCCATTGAATACACTTCGACACATCTATTCACTCTCATTTGTATCTTGAAGGGTCATAACTTCTTTTCGGGGACAATCATCTTGAAAATTGCAAAATCCATGTCCTTTGAAAGCATTGATTCTTCATATTCGCATCAATAGGTGTTGTTTATGCTTCCACTTGTGTCTTCTTAACAACTCCCAAATTTACTATTAGAAACTTCTATGAGATTCTAAAACTAATAGAACTGTGGGATAAGCTATAATGCTTGTTTCTTACTTTGACTTATACGCACCATGGTAGCATGTTTCATCACGTCATCAAGAGTGCTAAAAAGCTGAATCTAACTCTCGATGAAGTTTTATCACTCAAACCTCTTCGCAAACCGACAACAGTTCTCTATAGTTCCTCTTGAACATCTCAAAGCAATTGTAAGAGATTCAACTCCATTGAATACGCTTAACACTCCTATTCGCTCTCATTTGTATCTTGAAGAGTCATAACTTTCTGTTTGAGGACTATCGACTTGACGGCCATATCCTTGTCATTGAAGGCATTGATTCTTCATATTCACATCGATAGGTGTTGTTTAAGCTACCATTTTGTCTTCTTGCTACAACTCCCAAATTTCTATGCGAAACTTCGTATGAGATTCTAAGAACTAATAATCTTGTTGGATAAGTTATAATGCTTGTTTCTTACTTTGACTTTACACCGTGGTACCATGTTTCGTTACATCATCAGAGTGCTAAAAGACTAAATCTAACCCTCGATGAAGTTTTGTCACTCAAACCTCTTACAAAGGCGACAATAGCTCTCTATAGTTCATCTTGATCATCTCAAAGCAATTGTAAGAGATCCAACTCCATTGAATACACTTCATCACATCTATTCACTCTAATTTGTATCTTGAAGGGTCATAACTTCTGTTTCGAGGACTATCATCTTGAAAATTGCAAAATCCATGTCCTTGAAAGCATTGATTCTTCATATTCACATCAATAGGTGTTGTTTATGCTTCCACTTGTGTCTTCTTGCAACAACTCCCAAATTTACTATTAGAAACTTCTGAGATTCTAAGAACTAATAGAACTGTGGGATAAGCTATAATGCTTGTTTCTTACTTTTGACTTCTGCACCATGGTAGCATGTTTCATCACGTCATCAAGAGTGCTAAAAACTGAATCTAACTCTCTGATGAAGTTTTATCACTCAAACCTCTTGCAAACCGACAACAGTTCTCTATAGTTCCTCTTGAACATCTCAAAGCAATTGTAAGAGATTCAACTCCATTGAATACACTTCAACTCCTATTCACTCTCATTTGTATCTTGAAGAGTCTTAATCTGTTTGAGGACTATCAGCTTGACAACGGCCATATCCTTGTCGGTGAAGGCATTGATTCTTCATATTCACATCGATAGGTGTTGTTTAAGCTACCATTTTGTCTTCTTGCTACAACTCCCCAAATTTCTATCGAAACTTCGTATGAGATTCTAAGAACTAATAATACTTTGTTGGATAAGCTATAATGCTTGTTTCTTACTTTGACTTGCTTCTACACCGTGGTACCATGTTTCATTACGTCATCAAGAGTGCTAAAAGACTAAATCCTAACCCTCTGATGAAGTTTTGTCCTCAAACCTCTTACAAAGAGACGATAGCTCTCTATAGTTCATCTTGATCATCTCAAAGCAATTGTAAGAGATCCGACTCCATTGAATACACTTCACACATCTATTCACTCTCATTTGTATCTTGAAGGGTCCATAACTTCTGTTTCCGGGACAATCATCTTGAAAATTGCAAATCCATATCCTTTGAAAGCATTGATTCTTCATATTCACATCAATAGGTGTTGTTTATGCTTCCCTTGTGTCTTCTTGCAACCACTCCCAAATTTACTATTAGAAACTTCTATGAGATTCTAAGAACTAATAGAACTGTGGGATAAGCTATAATGCTTGTTTCTTACTTTGACTTGTACGCACCGTGGTAGCATGTTTCATCACGTCATCAAGAGTGCTAAAAACTGAATCCTAACTCTCTGATGAAGTTTTGTCACTCAAACCGCTTGCAAACACGAAAACAGTTCTCTATAGTTCCTCTTGAACATCTCAAAGCAATTGTAAGAGATTCAACTCCATTGAATACCCTCGAACACTCCTATTCACTCTAATTTGTATCTTGAAGAGTCATAACTTCTGTTTGAGGGACTATCAGCTTGACAACGGCCATATCCTTGTCATTGAAGGCATTGATTCTTCATATTCACATCGATAGGTGTTGTTTAGCTACCATTTTGTCTTCTTGCTACAACTCCCCAAATTTCTTATTAGAAACTTCTATGAGATTCTAAGAACTAATAATGTTGGATAAATTATATATGCTTGTTTCTTTTTTGACTTTTACGCACCGTGGTACCATGTTTCATTACGTCATCGAGAGTGCTAAAAGACTAAATCCTAACCCTCTGATGAAGTTTTGTCCTCAAACCTCTTACAAAGACGACAATAGCTCTCTATAGTTCGTCTTGATCATCTCAAAGCAATTGTAAGAGATCGACTCCATTGAATACACTTCTTACATCTATTCACTCTCATTTGTATCTTGAAA
>CM051371.1:2558211-2669306 GCA_028015245.1 Cardamine occulta
TTCATTACATCATCAAGAAAGCAAAAGACTAAATCTAACCCCTCTCGGCGAAAGTTTTGTCACTCAAACCCTTTTTACAAAAGACGGCATAATAGCTCTCATAGTTTATCTTGACCATCTTTTAGCAAACGTAAGAGATCCAAACCCATTCAATGTTAAATTTCTACATATCTATTCACTCATTTGTATCTGAAAGGTCATAACTCTGCTGTAGGACAATCATCATGAAAATCGCTACAAACCTTCACACCGAAAGCATTGATTCTTCATATTCACATCAATAGGTGTTCTTTACGCTCCACTTCGTGTCTTCTTGCAACAACTCCCAACAATTCTTAATTATTAGAAACTTTCTACGAGATTTTAAGAACTAATAAAACCGCAGATAAGCTATAATGCTTGTTTCTTCATTGACTTGTTTCTGCACCATGGTACAGGTGTTTCATCACGTCATCAAGAGGCAAAAATACTGAATCTAACTGGCGAAGTTTATCACCCAAAACCTCTTGCAAAACACGGCTAACAGTTCTCTATAGTTCCTCTGAACATCTTCAAAGTAATTGTAAAGAGATTCAACTCCACGTATCACACTTCGCAACACTCCTATTCACTTTCATTTCACATTCACACTCATAACTCGCTTTCGAGGAAGATCATCTGGTCACAATCCAGCTATATCCTTGTCAGCCATAAAATGCATTGATTCTTCACATTCACATCGAGCATGCGTTGTTTAAACTAACATTTTGTCTTCTTGCTACAACTCCCAAATTTCACGCGAAAAACTCGTATTTGAGATTCTAATAACTAATAAGCATCGGCTGGATAAGCTTATAATGCTTGCTTACTGGACTTCGCTTTCACACCACATTTAAGAAGATAGATTACATCATCAAGAGTGCTAAAAGACTAAATTCCAACCCTCCTGATGAAGTTTTGTCAATTAAACCTCTTGCATAAAGATCTATTAATAGCTCTCTATAGTTCATCTTGATCATCTCAAAGGTTTCTTGTCAAAAATCCAACTCCATCAATACACTTCTACACACATCTAGTTCACTCATTTGTATCTAAAAGGTCATAACTCTGTTTTCAGGACAATCATCTTGAAAATTACCAAATCCTTTTGTCACGAAAAGCATTGATTCTTCATATTCACATCAATAGGTGTCACATGCCCACACGTGTCTTCAAGAACAACCCCAAATTCTACTATTGGGAACTTCATGAGATTCTAAGAACTAATAAACTCGATAAGCTATAATGCTGCTTTCAACTTTTGACTTGCTTTCGCACTATGGTAGTATTGTTTCATCACGTCAATCAAGAGTGCTAAATAATGAATTCCAACTCTGATGAAGTTTTATCACACAAACCTTCTTGCAAACACGACAATGCTCTCTATAGGTTCCTCGAATATCTTCAGAGTTATCTGTAAAGAGATTCAACCCATTGAATAAACTCAACACTCCTATCCACTCTCATTTGTGTCTTGGCAGTCATAACTCTGCTTTCGAGGGATTCATCACCAATAAACGGCCATATCCTTTGGCTGCTGAAGTATCGATTCTTCATATTCACATCGATAGATAAGTTGCCTAGCTACCATTTGGTTTTCTGTTAACCAACTCCAAATTTCTATGCTTAAACCAGATGAGATCTCTGAGAACCAATAGTACTGTCGGATAAACTATAATGCTTGTTTCTTATTTCGACCGGCTTCTACACCATAAGCACATGTTTCACGTCATCAAGAAGTGTTAAAAGACTAAATCAACCCCTCTCATGATGTTTTTGTTACTTAAACCTCTTAAGGTAAAGATGACACACTTATAGTTCATCTTGATCATCTCAAAGCAATTTCTTGAAGGATTATAACTGTTTCGAGGTATCATCTTGCTTATTACATATCATATCATTGAAAAGCATTGATTCTTCATATTCAACATTAAGGTGTTCTTTAGCTTCCACTTGTCTTAACGCCTGGCTCCCAATTTACATGAAACACTGTCATTCTATGATCTAATAACTACGCTGATAAGCTATAATGCTTGCTTTCTTACTTTTGACTTGCTTCGCACCATGGTAGCATGTTTCATCACGCCATCAAGAGTGCTAAAGATTGAATCTAACCCTGATGAAGTTTTATCACTCTCACCTATGCGAACACATAACAGTTCTTTCTACTTCCTCTTGGACATCTCAAAGCAATTGTAAAGAGATTACAACTCCATCAATACACTTCAACACTCTATTACAATCTCATTTGTATCTTGAAGATCATAACTCGCTTTCGAGGACATCGGCCTTTGACAACGGCCATTCTCCTTGTCAAGATGGGCATTCATTCTTCATATTAATCGATAGGTGTTGTTTGCTTACCGCTTTGTTTTCTTTCTACAACCAAATTTTATCGAAACTGGTGTGACGATTCTAATAACCTAATAGTACTGTTTGATAGCTATAATGTTGTTTCTTACTTTGACTCTGCTTCTACACAATGGTACCATGTTTTATCACGTCATCAAGAGTGCTTAAAGGACCCCATCTGGCTTCCCTCCGATGAAGTTTTGTCACTCAAAACCTCTTACAAAGACGGCATTAGCTCTCATAGTTCATCTTGTTCATCTCCACCCATTTTAAGAGATCCCAACTCACATTGAATACACTTCTACACATCTATTCACTCTCATTTGTATCTTCAAGGTCCTTAACCTTTCGTTTCCAGGACTAATCATCGTGAAATTGCCAAATCCTTGTCATTGAAGCATTGATTCTTCACATTCACATCAATAGGTGTTGTTTATGCTTCCACCCGTGTCTTCTTGCAACAACTCCCCAAATTTACTTAGAAACTTCTATAGATTTTAAGAACTCATAGAATCTGTGGATACGCTGTACTGCTTGTTTTCTTACTTTGATCTTGCTTTCGCACCATGGTAGCATGTTTCATCACGTCATCAAGAGTGCTAAAATACTTAATCTAACTCTCGATGAAGTTTTATCACTCAAACCTCTTGCAAAACGACAATAGTTCTCTATAGTTTCTCTTGAACATCTCAAAGCAATTGTAAGAGATTCAACTCCATTGAATAAACTTCAACACTTATTCACTCTCATTTGTATCTTGAAGAGTCATAACCTCGGTTCGAGGACTATCACTTGACAACGGCCATATCCTTGTCAGTGAAGGCATTGATTCTTCATATTCACATCGATAGGTGTTGCTTTAGCTACCATTTTGTCTTCTTGCTACCACTCCAAATTTCTATGGAAACTCGTATGAGATTCTAAGAACTAATAGTACTGTTCGATAAGCTATAATGCTTGTTTTTACTTTGACTTTTCACACCATGGTACCATGTTTCATTACGTCATCAAGAGTGCTAAAGGACTAAATCTAACCCTCTCGACGATGTTTTGTCACTCAAACCTCTTACAAAGACGACAATAGTTCTCTATAGTTCATCTTGATCATCTCAAAGCAATTGTAAGAGATCTGACTCCATTGAATACACTTCAACACATCTATTCACTCTCATTTGTATCTTGAAGAGGTCATAACCTCTTACCGGTGACTTATCATCTTGAAAATTGCAAAATCCTTGTCCGTAGGCATTGATTCTTCATATTAACATCAATAGGTGCTGTTTATGCTTCCACTTGTGTCTTCTTGCAACAACTCCCAAATTTACTATTAGAAACTATTAGATTCTAAGAACTAATAGAACTAAAGGATAAGTTATAATGCTTTTTCTTACTTTCTTGACTTGCGCACCATGGTAGACATGTTTCATCACGCTCATCAAGAGTGCTAAAAGACCAAATCTAACCCTCTTGATGAAGTTTTATCACTCAAACCTCTTGCAAACCGACAACAGTTCTCTATATAGTTCCTCTTGAACATCTCAAAGCAATTGTAAGAGATTCAACTCCATTAATACACTTCAACACTCCTATTCACTCTCATTTGTATTTGAAGAGTCATAACTCTGTTTTGAGGACTATCCATTTGACAACGCCATATCCTTGTGGTGAAGGCATTGATTCTTCATATTCACATCGATAGGTGTTGTTTAGCTTCCATTTTGTCTTCGCTATAACTCCCAAATTTCTATTGCTAAACTCGTGATGAGATTCTAAGAACTAATAATCTGTTGGATAAGCTATAATGCTTGTTTCTTACTTTGACTTGCTTCTACACCATGGTACCATGTTTCATTACGTCATCAAGAGTGCTAAAGACTAAATCTAACCTCTGATGAAGTTTTGTCACTCAAACCTCTTACAAAGACTATAATAGCTCTCTGTAGTTCATCTTGATCATCTCAAAGCAATTTTAAGAGATCCGACTCCATTGAATACACTTCAACACATCTATTCACTCTCATTTGTATCTTGAAGGGTCATAACTCTGTTTCAGGACATCATCTTGAAAATTGCAAAATCCATGTCACTTTAAAAGCATTGATTCTTCATATTCACATCAATAGGTGTTGTTTATGCTTCCACTTGTGTCTTCTTGCAACAACTCCCAAATTTCATTATTAGGAAACTCTATGAGGATTCTAAGAACTAATAGAACTGTGGATAAGCTATAACGCTTGTTCTTGCTTTGACTTGCTTCGTACCATGGTAGCATGTTTCATCACGTCATCAAGAGTGCTAAAAGACCAATCTAACTCTCTGATGAAGTTTTATCACTCAAACCTCTTGCAAACCACAACAGTTCTCTATAGTTCCTCTTGAACATCTCAAAGCAATTGTAAGAGATTCAACTCCATTGAGTACACTTCAACACCCTATTCACTCTCATTTGTATCTTGAAGAGTTATAACTCTGTTTCGAGGACTATCGGCTTGACAACTGCCATATCCTTGTCAATAAACGCATTGATTCTTCATATTCACATCGACAGGTGTTGTTTAAGCTACCATTTTGTCTTCTTGCTACAACTCCAAATTTCTAGTGCAAACTCAAGATGAGATTCTAAGAACTAATAACCGCTGTTGGATAAGCTATAATGCTTGTTTTTACTTTGACTTTTTACACCATGGTACCATGTTTCTTACATCATCAAGAGTGCTAAAAGACTATTAATCTAACCCTCTGATGAAGTTTTGTTACTCAAACCTCTTACAAAGACGCCAATAGTCTCTATAGTTCATCTGATCATCTCAAAGCAATTGTAAGAGATCCGACTCCATTGAATACACTTCAACACATCTATTCACCTCATTTGTATCTCGAAGGTCATAACTCTGTTTCGAGACAATCATCTTGAAAATTGCCAAATCCTTGTCACTGAAGCATTCATTCTTCATATTCACATCAATAGGTGTTGTTTATGCTTCCACTTGTGTCTTCTTGCAACAACTCCCAAATTTATTATTAGAAACTTCTAAAGATTCTAAGCAACTAATAGAACTGTTGGATAAGCTATAATGCTTGCTTTCTTACTTTTGACTTGCTTCTACCATGGTAGCATGTTTCATCACGCCATCAAGAGTGCTAAAATCGAATCTAACCCTCTGATGAAGTTTTATCACTCAAACCTCTTGCAAACGACGACAATAGTTCTCTATAGTTCCTCTTGAATATCTCAAAGCAATTGATTAGAGATTCAACTCCATTGAATACACTTCAACACACCTATTCACTTTCATTTGTATCTTGAGTCATAACTCTGTTTCGAGGACTATCAGCTGACAACTGCCATATCCTTGTTCACCGAAGGCATTGATTCTTCATATTCACATCAATAGTGTTGTTTATGCTTCACATTCTGTCCTCTTGCTACAACTCCCACATTTCCATGCGAAACTCGTATGAGATTCTAGAACTAATAGTACTGTTGGATAAGCTATAATGCTTGTTTCTTACTTTGACTGCTTCTACACCATGGTACTCATGTTTCATCACGTCATCAAGAGTGCTAAAAGACTGAATCTAACCTTCTGATGAAGTTTTGTCACTCAAACTTCTTGCAAAGCGACAATAGTTCTCTATAGTTTCTCTTGAACATCTCAAAAGCAATTTTAAGAGATTCGACTCCATCAATACACTTCAACACTCTATTCATTCTCATTTGTATCTTGAAGGTCATAACTCGGTTTCAAGGACATCAGCCCGAAAATTCATATCCTTGTGACGGCATTGATTCTTCATATTCACATCAATAGGTGCTGTTTAAGCTTCCACTTGTGTCTTCTTGCTACAACTCCTAAATTTCTATTAGAAACTTCTATGAGATTCTAAGAACTAATAGACTGTGGATAAGTTATAATGCTTGTTTCTTACTTTGACTTGCTTCGCCACCATGGTAGCAGGTTTCATCACGGCATCAAGGGTGCTAAAAGACTTATTCTACCTCTTCTTTAAAGTTTTATAACTCAAACCTCTTTCAAACACGACAACGGTTCTCTATAGTTCATCTTGAACATCTCAAAGCAATTGTAAGAGATCTCGACTCCATTGAATACACTTCAACACTCCTATTCACTCTCATTTGTATCTTGAAGGGTCATAACTTTGTTTCGGGACAATCAGCTTGACAACGGCCAAATCCATGTCAGTCAAAGGCATTGATTCTTCATATCTCACATCGATAGGTGTTGTTTAAGCTACCATTTTGTCTTCTTGCTACAACTCCCAAATTTCTATGAGAAACTCCTATGAGATTCAAAGAACTAATAGTACTGTTGGAGAAGCTATAATGCTTGTTTCTTACTTTGACATGCTTCTAAACCATGGTACCATGTTTTATTACATCATCAAGAGTGCTAAAAGACTAAATCTTACTCTCTGATGATGTTTTATCATTCAAACCTCTTACAAAGACGACAATAGCTCTCTATAGTTCATCTTGATCATCTCAAAGCAATTGTAAGAGATCCGACTCCATTGAGTACACTTCAACACATCTATTCACTCTCATTTGTATCTTGAAGGGTCATAACTCGCTTCGAGGACTATCATCTTTGAAAATTGCAAAATCCTTGTCAACGAAAGCATTGATTCTTCATATTCACATCAATAGTGTTGTTTATGCTTCCCTTGTGTCTTCTTGCAACAACTCCCAAATTTACTATTAGAAACTTCTATGAGATTCTAAGAACTAATAAAACTGTGGGATAAGCTATAATGCTTGTTTCTTACTTTGACTTGTTTCGCACCATGGTAGCATGTTTCATCACGTCATCAAGAGTGCTAAAAGATCGAATCTAACTCTCCGATGAAGTTTTATCACTCAAACCTCTTGTAAACACGACAACAGTTCTCATAGTTCCTCTTGAACATCTCAAAGCAATTGTAAGAGTTCAACTCCATTGAATACACTTCAACACTCCTATTCACTCTCATTTGTATCTTGAAGAGTCATAACTCTGTTCGAGGACTATCAGCTTGACAACGGCCATATCCTTGTCGTTGAAGGCATTGATTCTTCATATTCACATCGATAGGTGTTGTTTGCTTCCATTTTGTCTTCTTGCTACAACTCCCAAATTTCTATGAAGGACTTCATATGAGATTCTAAGAACTAATAGACTTCATTGGATAGGCTATAATGCTTGTTTCTTACTTGACTTGCTTCTACACAATGGTACCATGTTTCATTACATCATCAAGAGTGCTAAAGGACTAAATCTAACCCTCTGATGAAGTTTTGTCACTCAAACCTCTTACAAAGACGACAATAGCTCTCTATAGTTCATCTTGATCATCTCAAAGCAATTTTAAGAGATCCAACTCCATTGAATACACTTCAACACTTCTATTCACTCTCATTTCTATCTTGAAGGGTCATAACTCTGTTTCCAGACTATCATCTTGAAAATTGCCATATCCTGTCCATGAAAGCATTGATTCTTCATATTTATTCATCGATAGGTGTTGTTTATGCTACCATTTTGTGTCTTGCAACTAACTCCCAAATTTACTATTAGAAACTTCTATGAGATTCTAAGAACTAATAGAACGTGGATAAGCTTATAATGCTTGTTTTACTTTGACTTGCTTCTACACCATGGTAGCATGTTTCATCACGTCATCAAGAGTGCTAAAGAACTAAATCTAACCCTCTCGATGAAGTTTTGTCACTCAAACCTCTTGCAAAGACGACAATATTCTCTATAGTTCCTCTTGATCATCTCAAAGCAATTGTAAGAGAGTCAACTCCATTGAATACACTTCAACACTCCTATTCACTCTCATTTGTATCTTCAAGAGTCATAACTCGTTTCAGGACTATCACTTGAAAACAACCATATCCTTGTCAATGAAGGCATTGATTCTTCATATTCACATCGATAAGTGTTGTTTAAGCTTACCATTTTTCTTGCTACAACTCCCAAATTTCTATTTGTAAACTCTATGAGATTCTAAGAACTAATAGAACTGTTGGATGCTATAATGCTTGTTTCTTACTTTTGACTTGCTTCTACCATGGTACCATGTTTCATTACATCATCAAGAGTGCTAAAAGACTAAATCTACCCTCTGATGAAGTTTTGTTACTCAAACCTCTTACAAAGACAATAGCTCTCTATAGTTCATCTTGATCATCTCAAAGCAATTGTAAGAGACCCGACTCCATTGAATACACTTTAACACATCTATTCACTCTGATTTGTATCTTGAAGGGTCATAACTCTGTTTTCAGGACAATCATCTTGAAAATTGCAAAATCCTTGTCAATGAAACCAGTGATTCTTCATATTCACATCAATAGGTGTTGTTTATGCTTCCACTTGTGTCTTCTTGCAACAACTCCCAAATTTACTATTAGAAACTTCTATGAGATTCTAAGAACTAATAGAACTGTGGATAAGCTATAATGCTTGTTTCTTACTTTGACTTGCTTTCGCACTACATGGTAGCATGTTTCATCACGTCATCAAGAGTGCTAAAAGACTGAATCTAACTCTCTCGATGAAGTTTTATCACTCAAACCTCTTGCAAACACGACAACAGTTCTCTATAGTCCTCTTGAACATCTCAAAGTAATTGTAAGAGATTCAACTCCATTGAATACACTTCAACACTCCTATTCACTCTCATTTGTATCTTGAAGAGTCATAACTCGTTTCGAGGACTATCAGCTTGACAACCCCATATCCTTGTCAGAAGGCATTGATTCTTCATATTCACATCGATAGGTGTTGTTTAAGCTACCATTTTGTCTTCTTGCTACAACTTCCAAATTTCTATGCGAAACTCGTATGAGATTCTAAGAACTAATAGTTTTGTTGGATAAGCTATAATGCTTGTTTCTTACTTTGACTTGCTTCTACACCATGGTACCATGTTTCTTTACATCATCAAGAGTGCTAAAAGACTAAATCAAACCCTCTGATGAAGTTTTGTAACTCAAACCTCTTACAAAGACGACAATGGCTCTCTATAGTTCATCTTGATCATCTCATAGCAATTGTAAGAGATCCGACTCCATTGAATACACTTCAACACATCAATTAAATCTCATTTGTATGTTGAAGGGTCATAACTCTGTTTCCAGGACAATCATCTTGAAAATTGCAAAATCCATGTCACTGAAAGCATTGATTCTTCGTATTCACATCAATAGGTGTTGTTTATGCTTCCACTTGTGTCTTCTTGCAACAACTCCCAAATTTACTATTAGAAACTTCTATGAGATTCTAAGAACTAATAGAACTGTGGGATAAGCTATAACGCTTGTTTCTTACTTTGACTTGCTTTCGCACCATGGTAGCATGTTTCATCACGTCATCAAGAGTTGTAAAAGACTAAATCTAACCCTCTGATGAAGTTTTGTCACTCAAACCTCTTACAAAGACGACAATAGCTCTCTATAGTTCCTCTTGAACATCTCAAAGCAATTGTAAGAGATTCAACTCCATTGAATACACTTCAACACTCCTATTCACTCTCATTTGTATCTTGAAGAGTCATAACTCTGTTTCGAGGACTATCAGCTTGAAAATGGCCAAATCCTTGTCAATGAAACCATTGATTCTTCATATTCACATCAATAGGTGTTGTTTAAGCTACCATTTGTCTTCTTGCAACAACTCCCAAATTTCTATTGAAACTCTATGAGATTCTAAGAACTAATAGACCGTTGGATAAGCCTATAATGCTTGTTTCTTACTTTGACTTGCTTCTACACCATGGTAACATGTTTCATTACGTCATCAAGAGTGCTAAAAGACTGAATCTAACCCTCGATGAAGTTTTGTCACTCAAACCTCTTGCAAAGACGACAATAGCTCTCTATAGTTCCTCTTGATCATCTCAAAGCAATTGTAAGAGATCCAACTCCATTGAATACACTTCAACACACTCTATTCACTTTCATTTGTATCTTGAAGGGTCATAACTCTGTTTCAGGACTATCATCTTGAAAATTGCAAAATCCTTGTCACTGAAAAGGGCATTGATTCTTCATATTCACATCAATAGGTGTTGTTTATGCTTCCATTGTGTCTTCTTGCAACAACTCCCAAATTTCTATTAGAAACTTCTATGAGATTCTAAGAACTAATAGATCTGTGGATAAGCTATAATGCTTGTTTCTTACTTTGACTTGCTTCTGCACCATGGTAGCATGTTTCATCACATCATCAAGAGTGCTAAAAGACTAAATCTAACTCTCTGATGAAGTTTTATAACTCAAACCTCTTGCAAAGACGACAATGGCTCTCTATAGTTCCTCTTGAACATCTCAAAGCAATTGTAAGAGATTCAACTCCATTGAATACACTTCAACACACCTATTCACTCTCATTTGTATCTTGAAGAGGTCATAACTCTGTTTCGAGGACTATCAGCTTGAAAACGGCCATATCCATGTCAATGAAGGCATTGATTCTTCATATTCACATCGATAGGTGTTGTTTAAGCTACCACTTTGTCTTCTTGCAACAAACTCCCAAATTTCTAATGAAAAACTTCTATGAGATTCTAAGAACTAATAGAACTGTGGGATAAGCTATAACGCTTGTTTCTTACTTTGACTTGCTTCTACACCATGGTACCATGTTTCGTTACATCATTAAGAGTGCTAAAAGACTAAATCTTACCCTCTGATGAAGTTTTGTTACTCAAACCTCTTACAAAGATGACAATAGCTCTCTATAGTTCATCTTGATCATCTCAAAGCAATTGTAAGAGACCCGACTCCATTGAATACACTTCAACACATCTATTCACTCTTATTTGTATCTTGAAGGGTCATAACTCTGTTTCGAGGACTATCATCTTGAAAATTGCAAAATCCTTGTCACTGAAAGCATTGATTCTTCATATTCACATCAATAGGTGTCGTTCATGCTTCCACTGGTGTCTTCTTGCAACAACTCCCAAATTTACTATTAGAAACTTCTATGAGATTCTAAGAACTAATTGGACTGTTGGATAAGCTATAATGCTTGTTTCTTACTTTGACTTGCTTCTACACCATGGTAACATGTTTCATCACGTCATCAAGAGTGCTAAAAGAGTGAATCTAACTCTCTGATGAAGTTTTATCACTCAAACCTCTTGCAAACACGACAACAGTTCTCTATAGTTCCTCTTGAACATCTTAAAGCAATTGTAAGAGATTCAACTCCATTGAATACACTTCAATACTCCTATTCACTTTCATTTGTATCTTGAAGTCATAACTGTTTGAGGACTATCAGCTTGACAACGGCCATATCCTTGTCAGTGAAGGCATTGATTCTTCATATTCACATCGATAGGTGTTGTTTAGCTTACCATTTTGTCTTCTTGCTACAACTCCCAAATTTCAATGCTGAAACTCAGGATGAGATTCTAAGAACTAATAGAACTGTGGGATAAGCTATAACGCTTGTTTCTTACTTTGACTTGCTTCTACACCATGGTACCATGTTTCGTTACATCATTAAGAGTGCTAAAAGACTAAATCTTACCCTCTGATGAAGTTTTGTTACTCAAACCTCTTACAAAGATGACAATAGCGCTCTATAGTTCATCATGATCATCTCAAAGCAATTGTAAGAGACCCGACTCCATTGAATACACTTCAACACATCTATTCACTCTCATTTGTATCTTGAAGGGTCATAACTCTGTTTCGAGGACTATCATCTTGAAAATTGCAAAATCCTTGTCACTGAAAGCATTGATTCTTCATATTCACATCAATAGGTGTCGTTCATGCTTCCACTGGTGTCTTCTTGCAACAACTCCCAAATTTACTATTAGAAACTTCTATGAGATTCTAAGAACTAATAAAACTGTGGGATAAGCTATAATGCTTGTTTCTTACTTTGACTTGCATCTACACTTTGGTAGCATGCTTAATCACGTCATCAAGAGTTCTAAAAGGCTGAATCTAAGCCTTTCATGAAGTTTTATCACTCAAACCTCTTGCAAACACGACAACAGTTCTCTATAGTTCCTCTTGAACATCTCAAAGCAATTGTAAGAGATTCAACTCCATTGAATACACTTCAACACTCCTATTCACTTTCATTTGTATCTTGAAGAGTCATAACTCTGTTTCGAGGACTATCAGCTTGACAACGGCCATATCCTTGTCAGTGAAGGCATTGATTCTTCATATTCACATCGATAGGTGTTGTTTAAGCTACCATTTTGTCTTCTTGCTACAACTCCCAAATTTCTATGCGAAACTCGTATGAGATTCTAAGAACTAATAGTACTGTTGGATAAGCTATAATGCTTGTTTCTTACTTTGACTTGCTTCTACACCATGGTACCATGTTTCATTACATCATCAAGAGTGCTAAAAGACTAAATCTAACCCTCTGATGAAGTTTTGTCACTCAAACCTCTTACAAAGACGACAATAGCTCTCTATAGTTCATCTTGATCATCTCAAAGCAATTGTAAGAGATCCGACTCCATTGAATACACTTCAACACATCTATTCACTCTCATTTGTATCTTGAAGGGTCATAACCTCGTTTCCGTGGACAATCATCTTGAAAATTGCCAAATCCATGTCCGGAAGGCATTGATTCTTCATATTCACGTCAATAGGTGTTGTTTATGCTTCCACTTGTGTCTTCTTACAATAACTCCCAAATTTACTATTAGAAACTTCTATGAGATTGTAAGAACTAATAGAACTGTGGGATAAGCTATAATGCTTGTTTCTTACTTTGACTTGCTTCTGCACCAAGGTAGCATGTTTCGTTACATCATTAAGAGTGCTAAAAGACTAAATCTAACCTCGATGAAGTTTTATCACTCAAACCTCTTACAAAGACGACAATAGCTCTCTATAGTTCATCTTGATCATCTCAAAGCAATTGTAAGAGACCCCGACTCCATTGAATACACTTCAACACATCTAGTCACTCTCATTTGTATCTTGAAGGGTCATAACTCGCTTTCGAGGACTATCATCTTGAAAATTGCAAAATCCTTGTCACTGAAAGCATTGATTCTTCATATTCACATCAATAGGTGTCGTTCATGCTTCCACTGGTGTCTTCTTGCAACAACTCCCAAATTTACTATTAGAAACTTCTATGAGATTCTAAGAACTAATTGGACTGTGGGATAAGCTATAATGCTTGTTTCTTACTTTGACTTGCTTCTACACCATGGTAGCATGTTTCATCACGTCATCAAGAGTGCTAAAAGAGTGAATCTAACTCTCTGATGAAGTTTTATCACTCAAACCTCTTGCAAACACGACAACAGTTCTCTATAGTTCCTCTTGAACATCTCAAAGCAATTGTAAGAGATTCAACTCCACTGAATACACTTCAACACTCCTATTCACTTTCATTTGTATCTTGAAGAGTCATAACTCTGTTTCGAGGACTATCAGCTTGACAACGGCCATATCCTTGTCAGTGAAGGCATTGATTCTTCATATTCACATCGATATGTGTTGTTTAAGCTACCATTTTGTCTTCTTGCTACAACTCCCAAATTTCAATGCGAAACTCGTATGAGATTCTAATAACTAATAGTACTGTTGGATAAGCTATAATGCTTGTTTCTTACTTTGACTTGCTTCTACACCATGGTACCATGTTTCGTTACATCATTAAGAGTGCTAAAAGACTAAATCTTACCCTCTGATGAAGTTTTGTTACTCAAACCTCTTACAAAGATGACAATAGCTCTCTATAGTTCATCTTGATCATCTCAAAGCAATTGTAAGAGATCCGACTCCATTGAATACACTTCCAACACATCTATTCACTCTCATTTGTATCTTGAAGGGTCATAACTCGCTTCGAGGACTATCATCTTGAAAATTGCAAAATCCATGTCACTGAAAGCATTGATTCTTCATATTCACATCAATAGGTGTTGTTTATGCTTCCACTTGTGTCTTCTTGCAACAACTCCCAAATTTATTATTAGAAACTTCTATGAGATTCTAAGAACTAATAGAACTGGGATAAGTTATAATGCTTGTTTCTTGCTTTGACTTGCTTCTGCACCATGGTAGCATGTTTCATCACGCCATCAAGAGTGCTAAAAGACTGAATCTAACTCTCTGATGAAGTTTTATCACTCAAACCTCTTGCAAACACGCATAATGCTTCTATAGTTCCTCTTGAACATCTCAAAGCAATTGTAAGAGATTCAACTCCATTGAATACACTTCAACACTCCTATTCACTTTCATTTGTATCTTGAAGAGTCATAACTCTGCTTCGAGGACTATCAGCTTGACAACGGCCATAACCCTGTCGAGGAAGGCATTGATTCTTCATATTCACATCGATAGGTGTTGTTTAAGCTACCATTTTGTCTTCGCTACAACTCCCAAATTTCTATGCTAAACTCGTGATGAGATTCTAAGAACTAATAGGACTGTGGATAAGCTTATAATGCTTGTTTCTTACTTTGACTTGCTTTCTACACCATGGTACCATGTTTCATTACATCATCAAGAGTGCTAAAAGACTAAATCTAACCCTCTGATGAAGTTTTGTCACATAAACCTCTTACAAAGACGACAATAGCTCTCTATAGTTCATCTTGATCATCTCAAAGCAATTGTAAGAGATCCGACTCCATTGACTACACTTCCACACTTCGATTCACTCTGATTTCTATCTTGAAGGGTCATAACTCGTTTCAGTGACAATCATCTTGAAAATTGCAAAATCCATGTCACTACAAGCATTGATTCTTCATATTCACATCAATAGGTGTTGTTTATGCTCCACTTGTGTCTTCCGCAACAACTCCCAAATTTACTATTAGAAACTTCTATGAGATTCTAAGAACTAATAGAACGTGGATAAGCTATAACGCTTGTTTCTTTTTTGACTTGCCTTCGCACCATGGTACCATGTTTCATTACATCATCAAGAGTGCTAAAATACTGAATCTAACTCTCTGATGAAATTTTATCACTCAAACCTCTTGCAAACACGACAACAGTTCTGTATAGTTCCTCTTGAACATCTCAAAGCAATTGTAAGAGATTCAACTCCATTGAATACACTTCAACACTCCTATCCACTCTCATTTGTATCTTGAAGAGTCATAACTCTGTTTCGAGGACTATCAGTTTGACAACGGCCATATCCTTGTCAGTGAAGGCATTGATTCTTCATATTCACATCGATAGGTGTTGTTTAAGCTACCATTTTGTCTTCTTGCTACAACTCCCAAATTTCTATGCGAAACTCGTATGAGACTCTAAGAACTAATAGTACTGTTGGATAAGCTATAATGCTTGTTTCTTACTTTGACTTGCTTCTACACCTTGGTACCATGTTTCATTACATCATCAAGAGTGCTAAAAGACTAAATCTTACCCTCTGATGAAGTTTTGTTACTCAAACCTCTTACAAAGACGACAATAGCTCTTTATAGTTCATCTTGATTATCTCAAACCAATTGTAAGAGACCCGACTCCATTGAATACACTTTAACACATCTATTCACTCTGATTTGTATCTTGAAGGGTCATAACTCTGTTTTCAGGACAATCATCTTGAAAATTGCAAAATCCATGTATCTGAAAGCATTGATTCTTCATATTCACATCAATACGTGTTGTTTATGCTTCTACTTGTGTCTTCTTGCAACAACTCCCAAATTTACTATTAGAAACTTCTATGAGATTCTAAGAACTAATAGAACTGTGGGATAAGCTATAATGCTTG
Organism: Cardamine occulta; assembly: GCA_028015245.1. Classification (NCBI taxonomy): domain Eukaryota; kingdom Viridiplantae; phylum Streptophyta; class Magnoliopsida; order Brassicales; family Brassicaceae; genus Cardamine; species Cardamine occulta. The sequence continues at coordinate 2,574,333 of CM051371.1, forward strand.
CTTCTTACTTTGACTTGCTTCTGCACCAAGGTAGCATGTTTCATCACGTCATCAAGAGTGCTAAAAGACTGAATCTAACTCTCTGATGAAGTTTTATCACTCAAACCGCTTGCAAACACGACAACAGTTCTCTATAGTTCCTCATGAACATCTCAAAGCAATTGTAAGATTTTCAACTCCATTGAATACACTTCAACACTCTTATTCACTTTCATTTGTATCTTGAAGAGTTATAACTCTGTTTCGAGGACTTATCAGCTTGACAACGGCCATATCCTTATCAGTGAAGCCATTGATTCTTCATATTCACATCGATAGGTGTTGTTTAAGCTACCATTTTGTCTTCTTGCTACAACTTCCAAATTTCTATGCGAAACTCGTATGAGATTCGAAGAACCAATAGTACTGTTGATAAGCTTATAATGCTTGTTTCTTACTTTGACTTGTTTCTACACCATGGTACCATGTTTTCTTACGTCATCAAGAGTGTTAAAAGACTAAATCTAACCCTCCGATGAAGTTTTGTCACTCAAACCTCTTACAAAGACGACAATAGCTCTCTATAGTTCATCTTGATCATCTCAAAGCAATTGTAAGAGATCCAACCCATTCAATACACTTCAACACACATCTATTCACACTCATTTGTATCTTGAAGGGTCATAACTCGCTTTCCGAGACTATCATCTTGAAAATTGCAAAATCCATGTCACGAAAGCATTGATTCTTCATATTCACATCAATAGGTGTTGCTTATGCTTCCACTTGTGTCTTCTTGCAACAACTCCCAAATTTCATTATTAGAAACTTCTATGAGATTCTAAGAACTAATAGAACTGTGGATAAGCTTATAACGCTTGTTTCTTACTTGACTCTTTCACACCATGGTACCATGTTTCATTACATCATCAAGAGTGCTAAAAGACTAAATCTAACCCTCTGATGAAGTTTTGTTACTCAAACCTCTTACAAAGACGACAATAGCTCTCTATAGTTCATCTTGATCATCTCAAAGCAATTGTAAGAGACCCGAGTCCATTGAATACACTACAACACTTCTATTCACTCTTATTTGTATCTTGAAGGGTCATAACTCTGCTTCGAGGACTATCATCTTGAAAATTGCAAAATCCTTGTCACCGAAAAGCATTGATTCTTCATATTCACATCAATAGGTGTCGCTTATGCTTCCACTTGTGTTCCTTGCAACAACTCCCAAATTTACTATTAGAAACTTCTATGAGATTCTAAGAACTAATAGAACCATGGATAAGCTTATAATGCTTGTTTTTACTTTGACTTGCTTTCACACCATGGTAGCATGTTTCATCACATCATCAAGAGTGCTAAAAGACTGAATCTAACCTCTGATGAAGTTTTATCACCAAACCTCTTGCAAACACGCATAACAGCTCTCTATAGTTCCTCTTGAACATCTCAAAGCAATTGTAAGAGATTCAACTCCATTGAATACACTTCAACACTCCTATTCACCTTTCATTTGTATCTTAAAGAGTCATAACTCCGTTTCGAGGACTATCAGCTTGACAACGCCATATCCTTGTCAAGGAAGGCATTGATTCTTCATATTCACATCGATAAAAGTGTTTAGTTTTACCATTTTGTCTTCTTGCTACAACTCCCAAATTTCTATGCTAAACTCGGATGAGATTCTAAGAACTAATAGTACTGTTGGATAAGCTTATAATGCTTGTTTCTTACTTTGACTTGCTTCTACACCATGGTACCATGTTTCATTACATCATCAAGAGTGCTAAAAGACTAAATCTAACCCTCTCGATGAAGTTTTATCACTCAAACCTCTTACAAAGACGCATAATAGCTCTCTATAGTTCATCTTGATCATCTCAAAGCAATTGTAAGAGATCCAACTCCATTGAATACACTTCAACACATCTATTCACTCTCATTTGTATCTTGAAGGGTCATAACTCGCTTCAGGACAATCATCTTGAAAATTGCAAATACCATGTCACTGAAAGCATTGATTCTTCATATTCACATCAATAGGTGTTTTTTATGCTTCCACTTGTGTCTTCTTGCAAGAACTCCCAAATTTACTATTAGAAACTTCTATGAAATTCTAAGAACTAATAGAACTGTGGATAGTCTATAACGCTTGTTTCTTTACTTTGACTTGCTTCGCACCATGGTAGCATGTTTCATCACGCCATCAAGAGTGCTAAAAGACTAAATCTAACTCTCTGATGAAGTTTTATCACACAAACCTCTTGCAAACACGACAAACAGCTTCTATAGTTCCTCTTGAACATCTCAAAGCAATTGTAAGAGATTCAACTCCATTGAATACACTTCAACACTCCTATTCACTCTCATTTGTATTTTGAAGAGTCATAACTCTGCTTCGAGGACTATCACTTGACAACGGCCATATCCTTGTCAGTGAAGGCACTGATTCTTCATATTCACATCGATAAGTGTTGCTTGCTTACCATTTTGTCTTGCTAACAACTCCCAAAATTTTCTATGCTAGAAACTCATATGAGACTCTAAGAACTAATAGAACTGTTGATAAGCTATAATGCTTGTTTTTACTTTGACTTGCTTCTACACCATGGTACCATGTTTCATTACGTCATCAAGAGTGTTAAAAGACTAAATCTAACCCTCTGATGAAGTTTTGTTACTCAAACCTCTTACAAAGACACACATAATAGCTCTCTATAGTTCCTCTTGATCATCTCAAAGCAATTGTAAGAGATCCAACTCCATTGAATACACTTCAACTCATCTATTCACTCTCATTGGTACCTTGAAGGGTCATAACTCTGCTTCGAGGACTATCATCTTGAAAATTGCCAAATCCATGTCATCTGAAAGCATTGATTCTTCATATTCACATCAATAGGTGTTGTTTATGCTTCCACTTGTGTCTTCTTGCAACAACTCCCAAATTTACTATTAGAAACCTCTATGAGATTCTAAGAACTAATAGAACTGTGGATAAGCTTATAATGCTTGCTTACTTTGACTTGCTTTCGCACCATGGTAGCATGTTTCATCACGCCATCAAGAGTGCTAAAAGACTCGAATCTAACCTCTCGATGAAGTTTTATCACTCAAACCTCTATAAAGACGCATAACAGCCTCTCTATAGTTCTCTTGAACATCTCAAAGCAATTGTAAGAGATTCAACTCCATTGAATACACTTCAACACCTCATTCACTCTCATTTGTATCTTGAAGGAGTCATAACTCTGCTTCGAGGACTATCAGCTTGACAACTGCCATATCCCTTGTCAAAAGCATTGATTCTTCATATTCACATCGATAGGTGTTGTTTATGCTACCATTTTGTCTTCTGCAACAACTCCCAAATTTTATCTATGCTAAAAAACTCCGATGAGATTCTAAGAACTAATAGTATTGTGGATAAGCTATAATGCTTGTTTCTTACTTTGACTTGCCTTTACACCATGGTACACATGTTTCATTACGCCATCAAGAGTGCTAAAAGACTAAATCTAACCCTCTGATGAAGTTTTATCACTCAAACCTCTTGCAAAGACAACAATAGCTTCTCTATAGTTCCTCTTGAACATCTCAAAGCAATTGTAAGAGATTCAACTCCATTGAATACACTTATACACATCTATTCACTCTTATTTGTATCTTGAAAGGTCATAACTCTGTTTCCAGGACTATCATCTTGAAAATTGCCATATCCTTGTCAGTGAAGGCATTGATTCTTCATATTCACATCGATAGGTGTTGTTTAAGCCCACCATTTTGTCTTCTTGCAACAACTCCCAAATTTCTATGAGAAACTCCTATGAGATTCTAAGAACTAATAGAATCTGGATAAGCTATAATGCTTGTTTCTTTACTTTGACTTGCTTCTACACCATGGTACTATGTTTCATTACATCATCAAGAGTGCTAAAAGACTAAATCTACCCTCTGATGAAGTTTTGTCACTCAAACCTCTTACAAAGACGCACAATAGCTCTCTATAGTTCATCTTGATCATCTCAAAGCAATTGTAAGAGACCCAACTCCATTGAATACACTTCAACACATCTATTCACTCTCATTTGTATCTTGAAGGGTCATAACTCTGCTTCGAGGACTATCATCTTGAAAATTGCAAAATCCATGTCACCGAAAAGCATTGATTCTTCATATTCACATCAATAGGTGTCGCTTATGCTTCCATCTGTGTCTCTGCAAACAACTCTCCAAATTTATTATTAGAAACTTCTATGAGAGTCTTAGAACTAACAGAACTGTAAGATAAGCTATAATGCTTGTTTCTTACTTTGACTTGCTTCTGCACCATGGTAGCATGTTTCATCACGTCATCAAGAGTGCTAAAAGACTGAATCTAACTCTCTGATGAAGTTTTATCACTCAAACCTCTTGCAAACACGATAACAGTTCTCTATAGTTCCTCTTGAACATCTCAAAGCAATTGTAAGAGATTCAACTCCATTGAATACACTTCGACACTCCTATTCACTCTCATTTGTATCTTGAAGAGTCATAACTCTGTTTCGAAGACTATCAGCTTGACAACGGCCATATCCTTGTCAATCAAAAGCATTGATTCTTCATATTCACATCGATAGGTGTTGTTTAAGCTACTATTTTGTCTTTATGCTACAACTCCCAAATTTCTATGTGAAACTCGTATGAGATTCTAAGAACTAATAGTACTGTTAGATAAGCTATAATGCTTGTTTCTTACTTTGACTTGCTTCTACACCATGGTACCATGTTTCATTACGTCATCAAGAGTGCTAAAAGACTAAATCTTACCCTCTGATGAAGTTTTGTTACTCAAACCTCTTACAAAGACAACAATAGCTCTCTATAGTTCATCTTGATCATCTCAAAGCAATTGTAAGAGACCCGACTCCATTGAATACACTTCAACACATCTATTCACTCTCATTTGTATCTCGAAGGGTCAAAACTCTGTTTCCAGGACAATCATCTTGAAAATTGCCAAATCCTTGTCACTGAAAGCATTGATTCTTCATATTCACATCAATAGGTGTTGTTTATGCTTCCACTTGTGTCTTCTTGCAATAACTCCCAAATTTACTATTAGAAACTTCTATGAGATTCTAAGAACTAATAGAACTGTGGGATAAGCTATAACCCTTGTTTCTTACTTTGACTTGCTTCTGCACCATGGTAGCATGTTTCATCACGTCATCAAGAGTGCTAAAAGACAGAATCTAACTCTCTGATGAAGTTTTATCACTCAAACGTCTTGCAAACACGACAACAGTTCTCTATAGTTCCTCTTGAACATCTCAAAGCAATTGTAAGAGATTCAACTCCATTGAATACACTTCAACACTCCTATTCACTTTTATTTGTATCTTAAAGAGTCATAACCTCGCTTCGAGGACTATCAGCTTGACAACGGCCATATCCTTGTCGATGAAGGCATTGATTCTTCATATTCACATCGATAGGTGTTGTTTAAGCTTACCATTTTGTCTTCTTCTTGCTACAACTCCCAAATTTCTATGCTAAACTCAGATGAGATTCTAAGAACTAATAGTACTGTGATAAGCTTATAATGCTTGTTTCTTACTTTGGCTTGCTAATACACGATGGTACCACGTTTCATTAAATCATCAAGGGTGCTAAACGACTAAATCTAGCTCTCTGATGAAGTTTTGTCACTCAAACCTCTTACAAAGACGCATAATGGCTCTCTATAGTTCCTCTTGAACATCTCAAAGCAATTGTAAGAGATTCAACTCCTTTGAATACAGTTCAACACTCCTTTTCACTCTCATTTGTATCTTGAAGAGTCATAACTCTGTTTCGAGGACAATCATCTTGAAAATTGCAAAATCCATGTATCTGAAAGCATTGATTCTTCATATTCACATCAATAGGTGTTGTTTATGCTTCCACTTTGTCTTCTTCGCAACAACTCCCAAATTTATTATTAGAAACTTCTATGAGATTCTAAGAACTAATAGAACTGTGGATAAGCTTATAACGCTTGTTTTTCTTTGACTTGCTTCTGCACCATGGTAGCATGTTTCATCACGCTCATCAAGAGTGCTAAAAGACTGAATCTAACTCTCTCGATGAAGTTTTATCACTCAAACCTCTTGCAAACACGACAACAGCTATCTATAGTTCCTCTCGAGCATCTCAAAGCAATTGTAAGAGATTCAACTCCATTGAATCCACTTCAACACTCCTATTCACTTTCATTTGTATCTTGAAGAGTCATAACTCTGCTTCGAGGACTATCAGCTTGACAACGGCCATATCCTTGTCAAGAAGGCATTGATTCTTCATATTCACATCGATAGTGTTGTTGCTTACCATTTTGTCTTCTTCTTGCTACAACTCCCAAATTTCTATGCAAAACTCAGTATGAGATTCTAAGAACTAATAGTACTGTTGATAAGCTATAATGCTTGTTTCTTACTTTGACTTGCTTCTACACCATGGTACCATGTTTCATTACATCATCAAGAGTGCTAAAAGACTAAATCTAACCTCTCGATGAAGTTTTGTCACTCAAACCTCTTACAAAGACGATAATAGCCTCTCTATAGTTCATCTTGATCATCTCATAGCAATTGTAAGAGATCCGACTCCATTGAATACACTTCAACACATCTATTCACTCTCATTTGTATCTTCAAGGGTCATAACTCTGTTTCCAAGACTATCATCTTGAAAATTGCAAATTCTATGTCACTGAAAGCATTGATTCTTCATATTCACATCAATAGGTGTTGTTTATGCTTCTACTTGTGTCTTCTTGCAACAACTCCCAAATTTACTATTAGAAACTTCTATGAGATTCTAAGAACTAATAGAACTGTGGGATAAGCTATAACGCTTGTTTCTTTTTTTGACTTGCTTCTGCACCATGGTAGCATGTTTCATCACGTCATCAAGAGTGCTAAAAGACTGAATCTAACTCTCTGATGAAGTTTTATCACTCAAACCTCTTGCAAACACGACAACAGTTCTCTATAGTTCCTCTTGAACATCTCAAAGCAATTGTAAGAGATTCAACTCCATTGAATACACTTCAACACTCCTATTCACTTTCATTTGTATCTTGAAAACTCATAACGTTGTTTCGAGGACCTTTCAGCTTGACAACAGCCATATCCTTGTCAGTGAAGGCATTGATTCTTCATATTCACATCGATAGGTGTTGTTTAAGCTACCATTTTGTCTTCTTGCTAAAACTCCCAAATTTCTATGCGAAACTCGTATGAGATTCTAAAAACTAAAAGTACTGTTGGATAACTATGATGCTTGTTTCTTACTTTGACTTGCTTCTACACCATGGTACCATGTTTCATTACATCATCAAGAGTGCTAAAAGACTAAATCTTACCCTCTAATGAAGTTTTGTCACTCAAACCTCTTACAAAGACGACAATAGCTTTCTATAGCTCATCTTGATCATCTCAAAGCAATTGTAAGAGATCCGACTCCATTGAATACACTTCAACACATCTATTCACTCTCATTTGTATCTTGAAGGGTCATAACTCTGTTTCTAGAACAATCATCTTGAAAATTGCAAAATCCATGTCACTGAAAGCATTGATTCTTCATATTCACATCAATAGGTGTTGTTTATGCTTCCACTTGTGTCTTCTTGCAACAACTCCCAAATTTACTATTTGAAACTTCTATGAGAATCTAAGAACTAATAGAACTGTGGATAAGCTTATAATGCTTTGTTTTTTGACTTGCTTCTGCACCATGGTAGCATGTTTCATCACGCCATCAAGAGTGCTAAAAGACTGAATCTAACTCTCCGATGAAGTTTTATCACTCAAACCTCTTGAAAACACGCATAACAGTTCTCTATAGTTCCTCTTGAACATCTCAAAGCAGTTGTAAGAGATTCAACTCCATTGAATACACTTCAACACTCCTATTCACTCTCATTTGTATCTTGAAGAGTCATAACTCTGTTTCGAGGACTATCAGCTTGACAACGGCCATATCCTTGTCAAGGAAGGCATTGATTCATCATATTCACATCGATAGGTGTTGTTTAAGCTACCATTTTGTCTTCTTGCTACAACTCCCAAATTTCTATGCTAAACTCATAATGAGATTCTAAGAACTAATAGTAACCGTGGATAAGCTATAATGCTTATTTCTTACTTTGACTTGCTTCTATACCATGGTACCATGTTTCATTACATCATCAAGAACGCTAAAAGACTAAATCTAACCCTCTGATGAAGTTTTGTCACTCAAACCTCTTACAAAGAGGACAATAGCTCTCTATTATAGTTCATCTTGATCATCTCAAAGTAATTGTAAGAGATCCGACTCCATTGAATACACTTCAACACATCTATTTACTCTCATTTGTATCTTGAAGGGTCATAACTCTATTTCCAAAACAATCATCTTGAAAATTGCAAAATCCATGTCACTGAAAGCATTGATTCTTCATATTCACATCAATAGGTGTTGTTTATGCTTCCACTTGTGTCTTCTTGCAACAACTCCCAAATTTACTTTTAGAAACTTCTATGAGATTTTAAGAACTAATAGAACTGTGGGATAAGCTATAACGCTTGTTTCTTACTTTGCCTTGCTTTCGCACTATGGTACCATGTTTCACCCCGCCATCAAGAGTGCTAAAAGACTGAATCTAACTCTCTGATGACGTTTTATCACTCAATTCCCTTCCAACCACGACAACAGCTCTCTATAGTTCCTCTTGAACATCTCAAAGCAATTGTAAGAGATTCAACTCCATTGAATACACTTCAACACTCCTATTCACTCTCATTTGTATCTTGAAGAGTCATCACTCTGTTTCGCGGACTAGCAGCTTGACAACCGCCATATCCTGGTCAGTGAAGGCGTTGATTCTTCATATTCACATCGATAGGTGTTGTTTACCACTTTTTTCTTGCTACAACTCCCAAATTTCTATGCGAAACTCGTATGAGATTCGAAGAACTGATAGTACTGTTGGATAACCTATAATGCTCGTTTCTTACTTTGACTTGCTTCTACACCATGGTACCATGTTTCATTACATCATCAAGAGTGCTAAAAGACTAAATCTAACCCTCTGATAAAGTTTTGTCACTCAAACCTCTCTTACAAAGACGCACAATAGCCTCTATAGTTCATCTTGATCATCTCAAAGTAATTGTAAGAGATCCGACTCCATTGAATACACTTCAACACATCTATTTACTCTCATTTGTATCTTGAAGGGTCATAACTCTATTTCCAAAACAATCATCTTGAAAATTGCAAAATCCATGTCACTGAAAGCATTGATTCTTCATATTCACATCAATAGGTGTTGTTTATGCTTCCACTTGTGTCTTCTTGCAACAACTACCAAATTTACTTTTAGAAACTTCTATGAGATTTTAAGAACTAATAGAACTGTGGGATAAGCTATAACGCTTGTTTCTTTTTTTGACTTGCTTCTGCACCATGGTAGCATGTTTCATCACGTCATCAAGAGTGCTAAAAGACAGAATCTAACTCTGTGATGAAGTTTTATCACACAAACCTCTTGCAAACACGACAACAGTTCTCTATAGTTCCTCTTGAACATCTCAAAGCAATTGTAAGAGATTCAACTCCATTGAATACACTTCAACACTCCTATTCACTTTCATTTGTATCTTGAAGAGTCATAACTCGTTTCGAGGACTATCAGCTTGACAACGGCCATATCCTTGTCAAGAAGCGCATTGATTCTTCATATTCACATCGATAAGTGTTGTTAAGCTACCATTTTGTCTTCTTGCTACAACTCCCAAATTTCTATGCTAAACTCGGATGAGATTCTAAGAACTAATAGTACTGCTGGATAAGCTTATAATGCTTGTTTCTTACTTTGACTTGCTTCTACACCATGGTACCATGTTTCATTACATCATCAAGAGTGCTAAAAGACTAAATCTAACCCTCTCGATGAAGTTTTGTCACTCAAACCTCTTACAAAGCCTACAATAGCTCTCTATAGTTCATCTTGATCATCTCAAAGCAATTGTAAGAGATCCAACTCCATTGAATACACTTCAACACATCTATTCACTCTCATTTGTATCTTGAAGGGTCATAACTCTGTTTCCAGGACAATCATCTTGAAAAATTGCCAAATCCGTGTCACCGAAAGCATTGATTCTTCATATTCACATTAATGCGTGGTGGTTATGCTTCCACTTGTCTCTTGTTGCAACAACTCCCACATTTGCTATAAGCAACTTCTATGAGTTTCTGAGAACTCGTAGAACTGGGGTATAAGCTTATAATGCTTGTTTACTTTGACTTGCTTCGCACCATGGTAGCATGTTTCATCACGCCATCAAGAGTGCTAAAAGACTGAATCTAACCTCTCGATGAAGTTTTATCACTCAAACCTCTTGCAAACACGATAACAGTTCTCTATAGTTCCTCTTGAACATCTCAAAGCAATTGTAAGAGATTCAACTCCATTGAATACACTTCAACACTCCTATTCACTCTCATTTGTATCTTGAAGAGTCATAACTCTGCTTCAAGGACTATCAGCTTGACAATGGTCAAATCCTTGGAAATGAATGCATTGATTCTTCATATTCACATAAATAGTGTTGTTTAGCTACCATTTTGTCTTCTTGCTACAACTCCCAAATTTCTATGCTAAACTCAGATGAGATTCTAAGAACTAATAGTACCGCTGGATAAGTTATAATGCTTGTTTCTTACTTTGACTTGCTTCTACACCATGGTACCATGTTTCATTACATCCATCAAGAGTGCTAAAAGACTAAATCTAACCTCTCGATGAAGTTTTGTCACTCAAACCTCTTACAAAGACGACAATAGCTCTCTATAGTTCATCTTGATCATCTCAAAGCAATTGTAAGAGATCCGACTCCATTGAATACACTTCAACACATCTATTCACTCTCATTTGTATCTTGAAGGGTCATAACTCGCTTTCAGGACAATCATCTTGAAAATTGCAAAATCCATGTCACCGAAAAGCATTGATTCTTCATATTCACATCAATAGGTGTTGTTTATGCTTCCACTTGGGTCTTCCCGCAACAACCCCAAATTTCTTATTAGAAACTTTTTTAAGCTATCAAGAGTGCTAAAAGACTGAATCTAACTCTCTGATGAAGTTTTGTCACTCAAACCGCTTGCAAACACGACAACAGTTCTCTATAGTTCCTCTTGAACATCTCAAAGCAATTGTAAGAGATTCAACTCCATTGAATACACTTCAACACTCCTAATCACTATCATTTGTATCTTGAAGAGTCATAACTTTGTTTCGAGGACTATCAGCTTGACAACGGCCATATCCTTGTCATTGAAAGCATTGATTCTTCATATTCACATCAATAGGTGTTGTTTATGCTTCCACTTGTGTCTTCTTGCAACAACTCCCAAATTTACTATTAGAAACTTCTATGAGATTCTAAGAACTAATAGAACTGTGGGATAAGTTATAACGCTTGTTTCTTTTTTTGACTTGCTTCTGCACCATGGTAGCATGTTTCATCACGTCATCAAGAGTGCTAAAATACTGAGTCTAACTCTCTGATGATGTTTTATCACTCAAACTTTTTGCAAACACGACAACAGTTCTCTATAGTTCCTCTTGAACATCTCAAAGCAATCGTAAGAGATTCAACTCCATTGAATACACTTCAACACTCCTATTCACTCTCATTTGTATCTTGAAGAGTCATAACTCTGTTTCGAGGACTATCACCTTGACAACAGCCATATCCTTGTCAGTGAAGGCATTGATTCTTCATATTCACATCGATAGGTGTTGTTTAAGCTACCATTTTGTCTTCTTGCTACAACTCCTAAATTTCTATGCGAAACTCGTATGAGATTCTAAGAACTAATAGTACTGTTGGATAAGATAAAATGTTTGTTTCTTACTTTGACTTGCTTCTACACCATGGTACCATGTTTCATTACGTCATCAAGAGTGCTAAAAGACTAAATCTAACCCTCTGATGAAGTTTTGTGACTTAAACCTCTTACAAAGACGACAATAGCTCTCTATAGTTCATCTTGATCATCTCAAAGCAATTATAAGAGATCCGACTCCATTGAATACACTTCAACACAGCTATTCACTCTCATTTGTATCTTGAAGGGTCACAACTCTGTTTCCATGACAATCATCTTGAAAATTGCAAAATCCATGTATCTGAAAGCATTGATTCTTCATATTCACATCAATAGGTGTTGTTTATGCTTCCACTTGTGTCTTCTTGCAACAACTCCCAAATTTACTATTAGAAACTCCTATGAGATTCTAAGAACTAATAGAACTGTGGGATAAGCTATAATACTTGTTTCTTACTTTGACTTGCTTCTGCACCATTGTAGCATGTTTCATCACGTCATCAAGTGTGCTAAAAGACTGAATCTAGCTCTCTCATGAAGTTTTATCACTCAAACCTCTTGCAAAAACGACAACAGTTCTCTATAGTTCCTCTTGAACATCTCAAAGCATTTGTAAGAGATTCAACTCCATTGAATACACTTCAACACTCTTCTTCACTCTCATTTGTATCTTGAAGAGTCATAACTCTGCTTCAAGGACTATCAGCTTGACAACGGCCATATCCTTGTCAGTGAAGGCATTGATTCTTCATATTCACATCGATAGGTGTTGGTTAAGCTACCATTTTGTCTTCTTGCTACAATTCTCAAATTTCTATGCGAAACTCGTATGAGATTCTAAGAACTAATAGTACTGTTGGATAAGCTATAATGCTTGTTTCTTACTTTGACTTGCTTCTACACCATGGTACCATGTTTCGTTACATCATCATGAGTGCTAAAAGATTAAATCAACCCCTCTGATAAAGTTTTGTCACTCAAACCTCTTATAAAGACGACAATGGCTCTCTATAATTCATCTTGATCATCTCATAGCAATTGTAAGAGATCCAACTCCATTGAATACACTTCAACACATCTATTCACTCTCATTTGTATGTTGAAGGGTCATAACTCTAATTCCAGGATAATCATCTTGAAAATTGCAAAATCCATGTCACTGAAAGCATTGATTCTTCATATTCACATCAATAGGTGTTGTTTATGCTTCCACTTGTGTCTTCTTGCAACAACTCCCAAATTTACTATTAGAAACTTCTATGCGATTCTAAGAACTAATAGAACTGTGGGATAAGCTATAACGCTTGTTTCTTGCTTTGACTTGCATCTGCACCATGGTAGAATGTTTTGTCACGTCATCAAGAGTGCTAAAAGACTGAATCTAACTCTCTGATGAAGTTTTATCACTCAAACCTCTTGCAAACACGACAACAGTTCTCTATAGTTCCTCTTGAATATCTCAAAGCAATTGTAAGAGATTCAACTCCATTGAATACACTTCAACACTCCTATTCACTTTTATTTGTATCTTGAAGAGTCATAACTCTGTTTCGAGGACTATCAGCTTGACAACGGCCATATCCTTGTCAGTGAAGGCATTGATTCTTCATATTTACATCAATAGGTGTTGTTTAAGCTACCATTTTGTCTTCTTGCTACAACTCCCAAATTTCTATGCGAAACTCGTATGAGATTCGAAGAACTGATAGTACTGTTGGATAACCTATAATGCTCGTTTCTTACTTTGACTTGCTTCTACACCATGGTACCATGTTTCATTACATCATCAAGAGTGCTAAAAGACTAAATCTAACCCTCTGATAAAGTTTTGTCACTCAAACCTCTCTTACAAAGACGACAATGGCTCTCTATAGTTCATCTTGATCATCTCATAGCAATTGTAAGAGATCCGACTCCATTGAATACACTTCAACACATCTATTCACTCTGATTTGTATGTTGAAGGGTCATAACTCTGTTTCCAAGACAATCATCTTGAAAATTGCAAAATCCATGTCACTGAAAGCATTGATTCTTCATATTCACATCAGTAGGTGTTGTTTATGCTTCCACTTGGGTCTTCCTGCAACAACTCCCAAATTTACTATTAGAAACTTTTATGAGATTCTAAGAACTAATAGAACTGTGGGATAAGCTATAACGCTTGTTTCTTACTTTGACTTGCTTCTGCACCATGGTAGCATGTTTCATCACGTCATCAAGAGTGCTAAAATACTGAATCTAACTCTCTGATGAAGTTTTATCACTCAAACCTCTTGCAAACACGACAACAGTTCTCTATAGTTCCTCTTGAACATCTCAAAGCAATTGTAAGAGATTCAACTCCATTGAATACACTTCAACACTCCTATTCACTCTCATTTGTATCTTGAAGAGTCATAACTCTGTTTCGAGGACTATCAGCTTGACAACGGCCATATCCTTGTCAGTGAAGGCATTGATTCTTCATATTCACATCGATAGTGTTGTTTAAACTACCATTTTGTCTTCTTGCTACAACTCCCAAATTTCTATGCGAAACTCGTATGAGATTCTAAGAACTAATAGAACTGTTGGATAAGCTATAATGCTTGTTTCTTACTTTGACTTGCTTCTACACCATGGTACCATGTTTCATTACATCATCAAGAGTGCTAAAAGACTAAATCTAACCCTCTGATGAAGTTTTGTCACTCAAACCTCTTACAAAGACGACAATAGCTCTCTATAGTTCATCTTGATCATCTCAAAGCAATTGTAAGAGATCCGACTCCATTGAATACACTTCAACACATCTATTCACTCTCATTTGTATCTTGAAGGGTCATAACTCTGTTTCCAGGACAATCATCTTGAAAATTGCAAAATCCATGTCACTGAAAGCATTGATTCTTCATATTCACATCAATAGGTGTTGTTTATGCTTCCACTTGTGTCTTCTTGCAACAACTCCCAAATTTACTATTAGAAACTTCTATGAGATTCTAAGAACTAATAGAACTGTGGGATAAGCTATAACGCTTGTTTCTTACTTTGACTTGCTTCTGCACCATGGTAGCATGTTTCATCACGTCATCAAGAGTGCTAAAAGACTGAATCTAACTCTCTGATGAAGTTTTATCACTCAAACCTCTTGCAAACACGACAACAGTTCTCTATAGTTCCTCTTGAACATCTCAAAGCAATTGTAAGAGATTCAACTCCATTGAATACACTTCAACACTCCTATTCACTTTCATTTGTATCTTGAAGAGTCATAACTCTGTTTCGAGGACTATCAGCTTGACAACGGCCATATCCTTGTCAGTGAAGGCATTGATTCTTCATATTCACATCGATAGGTGTTGTTTAAGCTACCATTTTGTCTTCTTGCTACAACTCCCAAATTTCTATGCGAAACTCGTATGAGATTCTAAGAACTAATAGTACTGTTGGATAAGCTATAATGCTTGTTTCTTACTTTGACTTGCTTCTACACCATGGTACCATGTTTCATTACATCATCAAGAGTGCTAAAAGACCAAATCTAACTCTCTGATGAAGTTTTGTCACTCAAACCTCTTACAAAGATGACAATAGCTCTCTATAGTTCATCTTGATCATCTCAAAGCAATTGTAAGAGATCCGACTCCATTGAATACACTTCAACACATCTATTCACTCTCATTTGTATCTTGAAGGGTCATAACTCTGTTTCCAGGATAATCATCTTGAAAATTGCAAAATCCATGTCACTGAAAGCATTGTTTCTTCATATTCACATCAATAGGTGTTGTTTATGCTTCCACTTGGGTCTTCCTGCAACAACTCCCAAATTTACTATTAGAAACTTTTATGAGATTCTAAGAACTAATAGAACTGTGGGATAAGCTATAACGCTTGTTTCTTACTTTGACTTGCTTCTGCACCATAGTAGCATGTTTCATCACGTCATCAAGAGTGCTAAAAGACTGAATCTAACTCTCTGATGAAGTTTTATCACTCAAACCTCTTGCAAACACGACAACAGTTCTCTATAGTTCCTCTTGAACATCTCAAAGCAATTGTAAGAGATTCAACTCCATTGAATACACTTCAACACTCCTATTCACTCTCATTTGTATCTTGAAGAGTCATAACTCTGTTTCGAGGACTATCAGCTTGACAACGGCCATATCCTTGTCAGTTAAGGCATTGATTCTTCATATTCACATCGATAGGTGTTGTTTAAGCTACCATTTTGTCTTCTTGCTACAACTCCCAAATTTCTATGCGAAACTCGTATGAGATTCTAAGAACTAATAGTACTGTTGGATAAGCTATAATGCTTGTTTCTTACTTTGACTTGCTTCTACACCATGGTACCATGTTTCATTACGTCATCAAGAGTGCTAAAAGACTAAATCTAACCCTCTGATGAAGTTTTGTCACTCAAACCTCTTACAAAGACGACAATAGCTCTCTATAGTTCATCTTGATCATCTCAAAGCAATTGTAAGAGATCCGACTCCATTGAATACACTTCAACACATCTATTCACTCTCATTTGTATCTTGAAGGGTCATAACTCTGTTTCCAAGACAATCATCTTGAAAATTGCAAAATCAATGTCACTGAAAGCATTGATTCTTCATATTCACATCAATAGGTGTTGTTTATGCTTCCACTTGTGTCTTCTTGCAACAACTCCCAAATTTACTATTAGAAACTTCTATGAGATTCTAAGAACTAATAGAACTGTGGGATAAGCTATAACCCTTGTTTCTTACTTTGACTTGCTTCTGCACCATGGTAGCATGTTTCATCACGTCATCAAGAGTGCTAAAATACTGAATCTAACTCTCTGATGAAGTTTTATCACTCAAACCTTTTGCAAACACGACAACAGTTCTCTATAGTTCCTCTTGAACATCTCAAAGCAATTGTAAGAGATTCAACTCCATTGAATACACTTCAACACTCCTATTCACTCTCATTTGTATCTTGAAGAGTCATAACTCTGTTTCGAGGACTATCAGCTTGACAACGGCCATATCCTTGTCAGTGAAGGCATTGATTCTTCATATTCACATCGATAGGTGTTGTTTAAGCTACCATTTTGTCTTCTTGCTACAACTCCCAAATTTCTATGCGAAACTCGTATGAGATTCTAAGAACTAACAGAACTATGGGATAAGCTATAATGCTTGTTTCTTACTTTGACTTGCTTCTACACCATGGTACCATGTTTCATTACATCATCAAGAGTGCTAAAAGACTAAATCTAACCCTCTGATGAAGTTTTGTCACTCAAACCTCTTACAAAGACGACAATAGCTCATCTTGATCATCTCAAAGCAATTGTAAGAGATCCGACTCCATTGAATACACTTCAACACATCTATTCACTCTCATTTGTATCTTGAAGGGTCATAACTCTGTTTCCAGGACTATCATCTTGAAAATTGCAAAATCCATGTCACTGAAAGCATTGATTCTTCATATTCACATCAATAGGTGTTGTTTATGCTTCCACTTGTGTCTTCTTGCAACAACTCCCAAATTTACTATTAGAAACTTCTATGAGATTCTAAGAACTAATAGAACTGTGGGATAAGCTATAATGCTTGTTTCTTACTTTGACTTGCTTCTGCACCATGGTAGCATGTTTCATCACGCCATCAAGAGTGCTAAAAGACTGAATCTAACTCTCTGATGAAGTTTTATCACTCAAACCTCTTGCAAACACGACAACAGTTCTCTATAGTTCCTCTTGAACATCTCAAAGCAATTGTAAGAGATTCAACTCCATTGAATACACTTCAACACTCCTATTCACTCTCATTTGTATCTTGAAGAGTCATAACTCTGTTTCGAGGACTATCAGCTTGACAACGGCCATATCCTTGTCACTGAAGGCATTGATTCTTCATATTCACATCGATAGGTGTTGTTAAGCTTACCATTTTGTCTTCTTGCTACAACTCCCAAATTTCTATGCTAAACTCAGATGAGATTCTAAGAACTAATAGTACTGTTGGATAAGCTATAATGCTTGTTTCTTACTTTGACTTGCTTCTACACCATGGTACCATGTTTCGTTACATCATCAAGAGTGCTAAAAGATTAAATCTAACCCTCTGATAAAGTTTTGTCACTCAAACCTCTTACAAAGATGACAATGGCTCTCTATAGTTCATCTTGATCATCTCATAGTAATTGTAAGAGATCCGACTCCATTGAATACACTTCAACACATCTATTCACTCTCATTTGTATCTTGAAGGGTCATAACTCTGTTTCCAGGACAATCATCTTGAAAATTGCAAAATCCATGTCACTACAATCATTGATTCTTCATATTCACATCAATAGGTGATGTTTATGCTTCCACTTGTGTCTTCTTGCAACAACTCCCAAATTTACTATTAGAAACTTCTATGAGATTCTAAGAACTAATAGAACGGTGGGATAAGCTATAACGCTTGTTTCTTTTTTTGACTTGCTTCTGCACCATGGTAGCATGTTTCATCACGTCATCAAGAGTGCTAAAATACTGAATCTAACTCTCTGATAAAGTTTTATCACTCAAACTTCTTGCAAACACGACAACAGTTCTCTATAGTTCCTCTTGAACATCTCAAAGCAATTGTAAGAGATTCAACTCCATTGAATACACTTCAACACTCCTATTCACTCTCATTTGTATCTTGAAGAGTCATAACTCTGTTTCGAGGACTATCAGCTTGACAACGGCCATATCCTTGTCAGTGAAGGCATTGATTCTTCATATTCACATCGATAGGTGTTGTTTAAGCTACCATTTTGTCTTCTTGCTACAACTCTCAAATTTCTATGCGAAACTCGTATGAGATTCTAAAAACTAATAGTACTGTTGGATAAGCTATAATGCTTGTTTCTTACTTTGACTTGCTTCTACACCATGGTACCATGTTTCGTTACATTATCAAGAGTGCTAAAAGATTAAATCTAATCCTCTGATAAAGTTTTGTCACTCAAACCTCTTACAAAGACGACAATGGCTCTCTATAGTTCATCTTGATCATCTCATAGCAATTGTAAGAGATCCGACTCCATTGAATACACTTCAACACATCAATTCACTCTCATTTGTATGTTGAACGGTCATAACTCTGTTTCGAGGACAATCATCTTGAAAAATGCAAAATCCATGTCACTGAAGGCATTGATTCTTCATATTCACATCAATAGGTGTTGTTTATGCTTCCACTTGTGTCTTCTTGCAACAACTCTCAAATTTACTATTAGAAACTTCTATGAGATTCTAAGAACTAATAGAACTGTGGGATTAGCTATAACGCTTGTTTCTTTTTTTGACTTGCTTCTGCACCATTGTAGCATGTTTCATCACGTCATCAAGTGTGCTAAAAGACTGAATCTAGCTCTCTCATGAAGTTTTATCACTCAAACCTCTTGCAAAGACGACAACAGTTCTTCTATAGTTCCTCTTGAACATCTCAAAGCATTTGTAAGAGATTCAACTCCATTGAATACACTTCAACACTCCTATTCACTCTCATTTGTATCTTGAAGAGTCATAACTCGTCTTCGAGGACTATCAGCTTGACAACGGCCATATCCTTGTCAGTGAAGGCATTGATTCTTCATATTCACATCGATAGGTGTTGTTTAAGCTACCATTTTGTCTTCTTGCTATAACTCCCATATTTCTATGCAAAACTCGTATGAGATTCTAAGAACTAATAGTACTGTTGGATAAGTTATAATGCTTGTTTCTTACTTTGACTTGCTTCTACACCATGGTACCATGTTTCATTACATCATCAAGAGTGCTAAAAGACTAAATCTAAGCCTCTGATGAAGTTTTGTCACTCAAACCTCTTACAAAGACGACAATAGCTCTCGATAGTTCATCTTGATCATCTCAAAGCAATTGTAAGAGATCCGGCTCCATTGAATACACTTCAACACACCTATTCACTCTCATTTGTATCTTGAAGGGTCATAACTCTGTTTCCAGAACAATCATCTTGAAAATTGCAAAATCCATGTCACTGAAAGCATTGATTCTTCATATTCACATCAATAGGTGTTGTTTATGCTTCCACTTGTGTCTTCTTGCAACAACTCCCAAATTTACTATTAGAAACTTCTATGAGATTCTAAGAACTAATAGAACTGTGGATAAGCTATAATGCTTTGTTTTTTTTTGACTTGCTTCTGCACCATGGTAGCATATTTCATCACGTCATCAAGAGTGCTAAAAGACTGAATCTAACTCTCTGATGAAGTTTTATCACTCAAACCTCTTGCAAACACGACAACAGTTCTCTATAGTTCCTCTTGAACATCTCAAAGCAATTGTAAGAGATTCAACTCCATTGAATACACTTCAACACTCCTATTCACTCTCATTTGTATCTTGAAGAGTCATAACTCTGTTTCGAGGACTATCAGCTTGACAACGGCCATATCCTTGTCAGTGAAGGCATTGATTCTTCATATTCACATCGATAGGTGTTGTTTAAGCTACCATTTTGTCTTCTTGCTACAACTCCCAAATTTCTATGCGAAACTCGTATGAGATTCTAATAAGTAATAGTACTGTTGGATAAGCTATAATGCTTGTTTCTTACTTTGACTTGCTTCTACACCATGGTACCATGTTTCATTACATCATCAAGAGTGCTAAAAGACTAAACATAACCCTCTGATGAAGTTTTGTCACTCAAACCTCTTACAAAGACGACAATAGCTCTCTATAGTTCATCTTGATCATCTCAAAGCAATTGTAAGAGATCCGACTCCATTGAATACACTTCAACGCATCTATTCACTCTCATTTGTATCTTGAAGGGTCATAACTCTGTTTCCAGAACAATCATCTTGAAAATTGCAAAATCCATGTCACTAAAAGCATTTATTCTTCATATTCACATCAATAGGTGTTGTTTATGGTTCCACTTGTGTCTTCTTGCAACAACTCCCAAATTTACTATTAGAAACTTCTGTGAGATTCTAAGAACTAATAGAACTGTGGGATAAGCTATAATGCTTGTTTCTTACTTTGACTTGCTTCTGCACCATGGTAGCATGTTTCATCACGTCATCAAGAGTGCTAAAAGACTGAATCTAACTCTCTGATGAAGTTTTATCACTCAAACCTCTTGCAAACACGACAACAGTTCTCTATAGTTCCTCTTGAAAATCTCAAAGCAATTGTAAGAGATTCAAGTCCATTGAATACACTTCAACACTCCTATTCACTCTTATTTGTAACTTGAAGAGTCATAACTCTGTTTCGATAACTATCAGCTCGACAATGGCCATATCCTTGTCAGTGAAGGCATTGATTCTTCATATTCACATCGATAGGTGTTGTTTAAGCTACCATTTTGTGTTCTTCCTACAACTCCCAAATTTCTATGAGAAACTCGTATGGGATTCTAAGAACTAATAGTACTTTTGGATAAGTTATAATGCTTGTTTCTTACTTTGACTTGTTTCTACACCATGGTACCATGTTTCATTACGTCATCAAGAGTGCTAAAAGACTAAATCTAACCCTCTGATGAAGTTTTATCACTCAAACCTCTTACAAAGACGACAATAGCTCTCTATAGTTCATCTTGATCATCTCAAAGCAATTGTAAGAGATCCGACTCCATTGAATACACTTCAACACATCTATTCACTCTCATTTGTATCTTGAAGGGTCATAACTCTGTTTCCAGGACTATCATCTTGAAAATTGCAAAATCCATGTCACTAAAAGCATTGATTCTTCATATTCACATCAATAGGTGTTGTTTATGCTTCCACTTGTGTCTTCTTGCAACAACTCCCAAATTTACTATTAGAAACTTCTATGAGATTCTAAGAACAAACAGAACAATGGGATAAGCTATAAGGCTTGTTTCTTTTTTGACTTGCTTCGCACCATGGTAGCATGTTTCATCACGCCATCAAGAGTGCTAAAAACTGAATCTAACCTCTCGATGAAGTTTTATCACTCAAACCTCTTGCAAACACGCACAACAGTTCTCTACAGTTCCTCTTGAACATCTCAAAGCAATTGTAAGAGATTCAACTCCATTGAATACACTTCAACACTCCTATTCACTCTCATTTGTATCTTGAAGAGTCATAACTCTGTTTCGAGGACTATCAGCTTGACAACGGCCATATCCTTGTCAGTGAAGGCATTGATTCTTCATATTCACATCGATAGGTGTTGTTTTTCTACCATTTTGTCTTCTTGCTACAACTCTCAAATTTCTATGCGAAACTCGTATGAGATTCTAAGAACTAATAGTACTGTTGGATAAGGTATAATGCTTGTTTTTTACTTTGACTTGCTTTTACACCATGGTACCATGTTTCATTACATCATCAACAGTGCTAAAAGACTTAATCTAACCCTCTGATAAAGTTTTGTCACTCAAACCTCTTACAAAGACGATAATAGCTCTCTATACTTCGTCTTGATCATCTCAAAGCATTTGTAAGAGATCCGACTCCATTGAATACACGTCAACACATCTATTCACTCTCATTTGTATCTTGAAGGGTCATAACTGTGTTTCCAGGACTATCATCTTGAAAATGGAAAAATCCTTGTCAATCAAAAGCATTGATTCTTCATATTCACATCAATAGGTGTTGTTTATGCTTCCACTTGTGTCTCCTTGCAACAACTCCCAAATTTACTATTAGAAACTCCTATGAGGTTCTAAGAACTAATAGAACTGGGATAAGCTTATAATACTTGTTTCTTACTTTGACTTGCTTCTGCACCATGGTAGCATGTTTCATCACGCCATCAAGAGTGCTAAAAGACTAAATCTAACCCTCTGATGAAGTTTTATCACTCAAACCTCTTAGAAACACGACAACAGTTCTCTATAGTTCCTCTTGAACATCTCAAAGCAATTGTAAGAGATTCAACTCCATTGAATACACTTCAACACTCCTATTCACTCTCATTTGTATCTTGAAGAGTCATAACTCTGTTGCGAGGCCTATCAGCTTGACAACGGCCATCTCCTTGTCAAAAAGGCATTGATTCTTCATATTCACATCGATAGGTGTTGTTTACCATTTTGTTCTTCCTACAACTCCCAAATTTCTATGCTAAACTCAGTATGAGATTCTAAGAACTAATAGTACTGTTGATAAGTTATAATGCTTGTTTCTTACTTTGACTTGTTTCTACACCATGGTACCATGTTTCATTACATCATCAAGACTGCTAAAAGACTAAATCTAACCCCCTGTTGGAGTATTGCCACTCAAACCTATTACACAGACGACAAAAGCTCTCTATAGTTCATCTTGATCATCTCAAAGCAATTGTAAGAGATCCGACTCCATTGAATACACTTCAACACATCTATTCACTCTCATTTGTATCTTGAAGGGTCATAACTCTGTTTCCAGGACTATCATCTTGAAAATTGCAAAATCCATGTCACTAAAAGCATTGATTCTTCATATTCACATCAATAGGTGTTGTTTATGCTTCCACTTGTGTCTTCTTGCAACAACTCCCAAATTTACTATTAGAAACTTCTATGAGATTCTAAGAACTAATAGAACTGTGGGATAAGTTATAACGCTTGTTTCTTTTTTTGACTTGCTTCTGCACCATGGTAGCATGTTTCATCACGTCATCAAGAGTGCTAAAAGACTGAATCTAACTCTCTGATGAAGTTTTATCACTCAAACCTCTTGCAAACACGACAACAGTTCTCTATAGTTCCTCTTGAACATCTCAAAGCAATTGTAAGAGATTCAACTCCATTGAATACACTTCAACACTCCTATTCACTCTCATTTGTATCTTGAAGAGTCATAACTCTGTTTCGAGGACTATCAGCTTGACAACGGCCATATCCTTGTCAGTGAAGGCATTGATTCTTCATATTCACATCGATAGGTGTTGTTTAAGCTACCATTTTGTCTTCTTCCTACAACTCCCAAATTTCTATGCGAAACTCGTATGAGATTCTAAGAACTAATAGTACTGTTGGATAAGTTATAATGCTTGTTTCTTACCTTGACTTTGTTCTACACCATGGCACCATGTTTCTTTACGTCATCAAGAGTGCTAAAAGACTAAATCTAACCCTCTGATGAAGTTTTGTCACTCAAACCTCTTACAAAGACGACAATAGCTCTCTATAGTTCATCTTGATCATCTCAAAGCAATTGTAAGAGATTCGACTCCATTGAATACACTTCAACACATCTATTCACTCTCATTTGTATCTTGAAGGGTCATAACTTTGTTTCCAGGACTATCATCTTGAAAATTGCAAAATCCATGTCACTAAAAGCATTGATTCTTCATATTCACATCAATAGGTGGTTTTTATGCTTCCACTTGTGTCTTCTTGCAACAACTCCCAAATTTACTATTAGAAACTTCTATGAGATTCTAAGAACTAATAGAACTGTGGGATAAGCTATAATGCTTGTTTCTTACTTTGACTTGCTTCGCACCATGGTAGCATGTTTCATCACGTCATTAAGAGTGCTAAAAAACTGAATCTAACTCTCTGATGAAGTTTTATCACTCAAACCTCTTGCAAACACGACAACAGTTCTCTATAGTTCCTCTTGAACATCTCAAAGCAATTGTAAGAGATTCAACTCCATTGAATACACTTCAACACTCCTATTTACTCTCATTTGTATCTTGAAGAGTCATAACTCTGTTTCGAGGACTATAAGCTTGACAACGGCCATATCCTTGTCAGTGAAGGCATTGATTCTTCACATTCACATCGATAGGTGTTGTTTAAGCTACCATTTTGTCTTCTTGCTACAACTCCCAAATTTCTATGCTTAAACTCAGTATGAGATTCTAAGAACTAATAGTACTGTTGGATAAGTTATAATGCTTGTTTCTTACTTTGACTTGTTTCTACACCATGGTACCATGTTTCATTACGTCATCAAGAGTGCTAAAAGACTAAATCTAACCCTCTGATGAAGTTTTGTCACTCAAACCTCTTACAAAGACGACAATAGCTCTCTATAGTTCATCTTGATCATCTCAAAGCAATTGTAAGAGATCCGACTCCATTGAATACACTTCAACACATCTATTCACTCTCATTTGTATCTTGAAGGGTCATAACTCTGTTTCCAGGACTATCATCTTGAAAATTGCAAAATCCATGTCACTAAAAGCATTGATTCTTCATATTCACATCAATAGGTGTTGTTTATGCTTCCACTTGTGTCTTCTTGCAACAACTCCCAAATTTACTATTAGAAACTTCTATGAGATTCTAAGAACTAATAGAACTGTGGATAA
Organism: Cardamine occulta; assembly: GCA_028015245.1. NCBI lineage: Eukaryota > Viridiplantae > Streptophyta > Magnoliopsida > Brassicales > Brassicaceae > Cardamine > Cardamine occulta. The sequence continues at coordinate 2,599,519 of CM051371.1, forward strand.
GCCTATAATGCTTGTTTCTTACTTTGACTTGCTTCTGCACCATGGTAGCATGTTTCATCACGCCATCAAGAGTGCTAAAAAGACTGAATCTAACCTCTCGATGAAGTTTTATCACTCAAACCTCTTGCAAACACGCACAACAGTTCTCTCTAGTTCCTCTTGAACATCTCAAAGCAATTGTAAGAGAGCCAACTCCATTGAACACACTTCAACACTCCTATTTACGCCGATTTGTATCTTGAGTAGGCACAACTCTGCTTCGAGGACTATCAGCTTGACCACGGCCATATCCTTGTCGGTGAAGGCATTGATTCTTCATATTCACGTCGATAGGTGTTGTTTACGCTACCATTTTGTCTTCTTGCTACCACTCACAAATTTCTCTGCGAAACTCGTCTAAGATTCTAAGAACTAATAGTACTGTTGGATAAGCTATAATGATTGTTTCTTACTTTGACTTGCTTCTACACCATGGTACCATGTTTCATTACATCATCATGAGTGCTAAAAGACTAAATCTAACCCTCTAATGAAGTTTTATAACTCAAACCTCTTACAAAGACGACAATAGCTCTCTATAGTTTATCTTGATCATCTCAAACCAATTGTAAGAGATCCGACTCCATTGAATACACTTCAACACATTTATTCACTCTCATTTGTATCTTGAAGGGTCATAACTCTGTTTGCAGGACTATCATCTTGAAAATTGCCACTGAAATCATTGATTCTTCGCATTCACATCAATAGGTGTTGTTTAAGCTTCCACTTGTGTCTTCTTGCAACAACTCCCAAATTTACTATTAGAAACTTCTATGAGATTCTAAAAACTAATAGAACTGTGGGGTAAGCTATAATGCTTGTTTTTTACTTTGACTTGCTTCTGCACCATGGTAGCATGTTTCATCACGTCATCAAGAGTTCTAAAAGACTGAATCTAACTCTCTGATGAAGTTTTATCACTCAAACCTCTTGCAAACACGACAACAGTTCTCTATAGTTCCTCTTGAACATCTCAAAGCTATTGTAAGAGATTCAACTCAATTGAATACACTTCAACACTCCGATTCACTCTCATTTGTATCTTGAAGAGTTATAACTCTGTTTCGAAGACTATCAGCTTGACAACGGCCATATCCTTGTCAGTGAAAGCGTTGATTCTTCATATTCACATCGATAGGTGTTGTTTAAGCTACCATTTTGTCTTCTTGCTACAACTCCCAAATTTCTATGCGAAACTCGTATGAGATTCTAAGAACTAATAGTACTGTTGGATAAGTTATAATGCTTGTTTCTTACTTTGACTTGTTTCTACACCATGGTACCATGTTTCATTACGTCATCAAGAGTGCTAAAAGACTAAATCTAACCCTCTGATGAAGTTTTGTCACTCAAACCTCTTACAAAGATGACAATAGCTCTCTATAGTTCATCTTGATCATCTCAAAGCAATTGTAAGAGATCCGACTCCATTGAATACATTTCAACAATCTATTCACTCTCATTTGTAACTTAAAGGGTCATAACTCTGTTTCCAAGACTATCATCTTGAAAATTGCAAAATCCATGTCACTGAAAGCATTGATTCTTCATATTCACATCAATAGGTGTTTTTTCTGCTTCCACTTGTGTCCTCTTGCAACAACTCCCAAATTTACTATTAGAAACTTCTATGAGATTCTAAGAACTAATAGAACTGTGGGTCAAGCTATAATGCTTGTTTCTTACTTTGACTTGCTTCTGCACCATGGTAGCATGTTTCATCACGTCGTCAAGAGTACTAAAAGACTGAATCTAACTCTCTGATGAAGTTTTATCACTCAAACCTCTTGCAAACACGACAACAGTTCTTTATAGTTCCTTTTGAACATCTCAAAGCAATTGTAAGAGATTTAACTCCATTGAATACACTTCAACACTCCTATTCACTCTCATTTGTATCTTGAAGAGTCATAACTCTGTTTCGAGGACTATCAGCTTGACAACGGCCATATCCTTGTCAGTGAAGGCATTGATTCTTCATATTCACATCGATAGGTGTTGTTTAAGCTACCATTTTGTCTTCTTTCTACAACTCCCAAATTTCTATGAGAAACTCAGATGAGATTCTAAGAACTAATAGTACTGTTGATAAGTTATAATGCTTGTTTCTTACTTTGACTTGTTTCTACACCATGGTACCATGTTTCATTACGTCATCAAGAGTGCTAAAAGACTAAATCTAACCCTCTGATGAAGTTTTGTCACTCAAACCTCTTACAAAGACGACAATAGCTCTCTATAGTTCATCTTGATCATCTCAAAGCAATTGTAAGAGATCCGACTCCATTGAATACACTTCAACACATCTATTCACTCTCATTTCTATTTTGAAGGGTCATAACGCCGTGTTTGGGACTATCATCTTGAAAATTGCAAAATCCATGTCACTAAAAGCATTGATTCTTCATATTCACATCAATAGGTGTTGTTTATGCTTCCACTTGTGTCTTCTTGCAACAACTCCCAAATTTACTATTAGAAACTTCTATGAGATTCTAAGAACTAATAGAACTGTGGGATAAGCTATAATGCTTGTTTCTTACTTTGACTTGCTTCTGCACCATGGTAGCATGTTTCATCACGTCATCAAGAGTGCTAAAAGACTGAATCTAACTCTCTGATGAAGTTTTATCACTCAAACCTCTTGCAAACACGACAACAGTTCTCTATAGTTCCTCTTGAACATCTCAAAGCAATTGTAAGAGATTCAACTCCATTGAATACACTTCAACACTCCTATTCACTTTCATTTGTATCTTGAAGAGTCATAACTCTGTTTCGAGGACTATCAGCTTGACAACGGCCATATCCTTGTCAGTGAAGGCATTGATTCTTCATATTCACATCGATAGGTGTTGTTTAAGCTACCATTTTGTCTTCTTCCTACAACTCCCAAATTTCTATGCAAAACTCGTATGAGATTCTAAGAACTAATACTGTTGGATAAGTTATAATGCTTGTTTCTTACTTTGACTTGCTTCTACACCATGGTACCATGTTTCATTACGTCATCAAGAGTGCTAAAAGACTAAATCTAACCCTCTGATGAAGTTTTGTCACTCAAACCTCTTACAAAGACGACAATAGCTCTCTATAGTTCATCTTGATCATCTCAAAGCAATTGTAAGAGATCCGACTCCATTGAATACACTTCAACACATCTATTCACTCTCATTTGTATCTTGAAGGGTCATAACTCTGTTTCCAGGACTATCATCTTGAAAATTGCAAAATCCATGTCACTAAAAGCATTGATTCTTCATATTCACATCAATAGGTGTTGTTTATGCTTCCACTTGTGTCTTCTTGCTACAACTCCCCATATTCACCATTAGAAACTCCTATGAGATTCTAAGAACTAATAGAACTGTGGGATAAGCTATAATGCTTGTTTCTTACTTTGACTTGCTTCTGCACCATGGTAGCATGTTTCATCACGTCATCAAGAGTGCTAAAAGACTGAATCTAACTCTCTGATGAAGTTTTATCACTCAAACCTCTTGCAAACACGACAACAGTTCTCTATAGTTCCTCTTGAACATCTCAAAGCAATTGTAAGAGATTCAACTCCATTGAATACACTTCAACACTCCTATTCACTCTCATTTGTATCTTGAAGAGTCATAACTCTGTTTCGAGGACTATCAGCTTGACAACGGCCATATCCTTGTCAGTGAAGGCATTGATTCTTCATATTCACATCGATAGGTGTTGTTTAAGCTACCATTTTGTCTTCTTGCTACAACTCCCAAATTTCTATGCGAAACTCGTATGAGATTCTAAGAACTAATAGTACTGTTGGATAAGTTATAATGCTTGTTTTTTACTTTGACTTGTTTCTACACCATGGTACCATGTTTTATTACGTCATCAAGAGTGCTAAAAGACTAAATCTAACCCTCTGATGAAGTTTTGTCACTCAAACCTCTTACAAAGACGACAATAGCTCTCTATAGTTCATCTTGATCATCTCAAAGCAATTGTAAGAGATCCGACTCCATTGAATACACTTCAACACATCTATTCACTCTCATTTGTATCTTGAAGGGTCATAACTCTGTTTCCAGGACTATCATCTTGAAAATTGCAAAATCCATGTCACTAAAAGCATTGATTCTTCATATTCACATCAATAGGTGTTGTTTATGCTTCCACTTGTGTCTTCTTGCAACAACTCCCAAATTTACTATTAGAAACTTCTATGAGATTCTAAGAACTAATAGAACTGTGGGATAAGCTATAATGCTTGTTTCTTACTTTGACTTGCTTCTGCACCATGGTAGCATGTTTCATCACGTCATCAAGAGTGCTAAAAAACTGAATCTAACTCTCTGATGAAGTTTTATCACTCAAACCTCTTGCAAACACGACAACAGTTCTCTATAGTTCCTCTTGAACATCTCAAAGCAATTGTAAGAGATTCAACTCCATTGAATACACTTCAACACTCCTATTCACTCTCATTTGTATCTTGAAGAGTCATAACTCTGTTTCGAGGACTATCAGCTTGACAACGGCCATATCCTTGTCAATGAAGGCATTGATTCATCATATTCACATCGATAGGTGTTGCTTTAAGCTACCATTTTGTCTTCTTCCTACAACTCCCAAATTTCTATGCTAAACTCAGATGAGATTCTAAGAACTAATAGTACTGTTGGATAAGTTATAATGCTTGTTTCTTACTTTGACTTGTTTCTACACCATGGTACCATGTTTCATTACGTCATCAAGAGTGCTAAAAGACTAAATCTAACCCTCTGATGAAGTTTTGTCACTCAAACCTCTTACAAAGACGACAATAGCTCTCTATAGTTCATCTTGATCATCTCAAAGCAATTGTAAGAGATCCGACTCCATTGAATACACTTCAACACATCTATTCACTCTCATTTGTATCTTGAAGGGTCATAACTCTGTTTCCAGGACTATCATCGTGAAAATTGCAAAATCCATGTCACTAAAAAGCATTGATTCTTCATATTCACATCAATAGGTGGTTTTTCTGCTACCACTTGTGCCTTCTTGCAACAACTCCCAAATAAACTATTAGCAACTTCTATGGGATTCTAAGAACTAATAGAACTGTAGGATAAGCTATAATGCTTGTTTCTTACTTTGACTTGTTTCTGCACCATGGTAGCATGTTTCATCACGTCATCAAGAGTGCTAAAAAACTGAATCTAACTCTCTGATGAAGTTTTATCACTCAAACCTCTTGCAAACACGACAACAGTTCTCTATAGTTCCTCTTGAACATCTCAAAGCAATTGTAAGAGATTCAACTCCATTCAATACACTTCAACACTCCTATTCACTCTCATTTGTATCTTGAAGAGTCATAACTCTGTTTCGAGGACTATCAGCTTGACAACGGCCATATCCTTGTCAGTGAAGGCATTGATTCTTCATATTCACATCGATAGGTGTTGTTTAAGCTACCATTTTGTCTTCTTCCTACAACTCCCAAATTTCTATGCGAAACTCGTATGAGATTCTAAGAACTAATAGTACTGTTGGATAAGTTATAATGCTTGTTTCTTACTTTGACTTGTTTCTACACCATGGTACCATGTTTCATTACGTCATCAAGAGTGCTAAAAGACTAAATCTAACCCTCTGATGAAGTTTTGTCACTCAAACCTCTTACAAAGACGACAATAGCTCTCTATAGTTCATCTTGATCATCTCAAAGCAATTGTAAGAGATCCGACTCCATTGAATACACTTCAACACATCTATTCACTCTCATTTGTATCTTGAAGGGTCATAACTCTGTTTCCAGGACTATCATCTTGAAAATTGCAAAATCCATGTCACTAAAAAGCATTGATTCTTCATATTCACATCAATAGGTGATGTTTATGCTTCCACTTGTGTCTTCTTGCAACAACTCCCAACTCTTCAATTATAAACTTCTATTAGATTCTAAGAACTAATAGAACTACTAGTTATGCTATAATGCTGGTTTCTTACTTTGACTTGCTTCTTCACCATAGTAGCTTGTTTCCTCACGCCATCAAGAGTGCTAAAAGACTGAATCTAACTCTCTGATGAAGTTTTATCACTCAAACCTCTTGCAAACACGACAACAGTTCTCTATAGTTCCTCTTGAACATCTCAAAGCAATTGTAAGAGATTCAACTCCATTGAATACACTTCAACACTCCTATTCACTCTCATTTGTATCTTGAAGAGTCATAACTCTGTTTCGAGGACTATCAGCTTGACAACGGCCATATCCTTGTCAGTGAAGGCATTGATTCTTCATATTCACATCGATAGGTGTTGTTTAAGCTACCATTTTGTCTTCTTCCTACAACTCCCAAATTTCTATGCGAAACTCGTATGAGATTCTAAGAACTAATAGTACTGTTGGATAAGCTATAATGCTTGTTTCTTACTTTGACTTGCTTATACACCATGGTACCATGTTTCATTACGCCATCAAGAGTGCTAAAAGACTAAATCTAACCCTCTGATGAAGTTTTGTCACTCAAACCTCTTACAAAGACGATAATAGCTCTCTATAGTTCATCTTGATCATCTCAAAGCAATTGTAAGAGATCCGACTCCATTGAATACACTTCAACACATCTATTCACTCTCATTTGTATCTTGAAGGGTCATAACTCTGTTTCCAGGACTATCATCTTGAAAATTGCAAAATCCATGTCACTAAAAGCATTGATTCTTCATATTCACATCAATAGGTGTTGTTTATGCTTCCACTTGTGTCTTCTTGCAACAACTCCCAAATTTACTATTAGAAACTTCTATGAGATTCTAAGAACTAATAGAACTGTGGGATAAGCTATAATGCTTGTTTCTTACTTTGACTTGCTTCTGCACCATGGTAGCATGTTTCATCACGTTATCAAGAGTGCTAAAAGACTGAATCTAGCTCTCTCATGAAGTTTTATCACTCAAACCTCTTGCAAACACGACAACAGTTCTCTATAGTTCCTCTTGAACATCTCAAAGCAATTGTAAGAGATTCAACTCCATTGAATACACTTCAACACTCCTATTCACTCTCATTTGTATCTTGAAGAGTCATAACTCTGTTTCGAGGACTATCAGCTTGACAACGGCCATATCCTTGTCAGTGAAGGCATTGATTCTTCATATTCACATCGATAGGTGTTGGTTAAGCTACCATTTTGTCTTCTTGCTACAACTCCCAAATTTTTATGCGAAACTCGTATGAGATTCTAAGAACTAATAGTACTGTTGGATAAGATAAAATGCTTGTTTCTTACTTTGACTTGCTTCTACACCATGGTACCATGTTTCATTACATCATAAGGAGTGTTAAAAGACTAAATCTAACCCTCTGATGAAGTTTTGTCACTCAAACCTCTTACTAAGACGACAATAGCTCTCTATAGTTCATCTTGATCATCTCAAAGCAATTGTAAGAGATCCGACTCCATTGAATACAGTTCAACACATTTATTCACTCTCATTTGTATCTTAAAGGGTCATAACTCTGTTTCCAGGACTATCATCTTGAAAATTGCAAAAATCTATGTCACTGAAAGTATTGATTCTTCATATTCGCATCAATAGGTGTTGTTTATGCTTCCACTTGTGTCTTCTTGCAACAACTCCTAAATTTACTATTAGAAACTGCTATGAGGTTCTAAGAACTAATAAAACTGTGGGATAAGCTATAATGCTTGTTTCTCACTTTGACTTGCTTCTGCACCATGGTAGCATGTTTCATCACGTCATCAAGAGTGCTAAAATACTGAATCTAACTCTCTGATGAAGTTTTATCACTCAAACCTCTTGCAAACACGACAACAGTTCTCTATAGTTCCTCTTAACCATCTCAAAGCAATTGTAAGAGATTCAACTCCATTGAATACACTTTAACACTCCTATTAACTCTCATTTGTATCTTGAAGAGTCATAACTCTGTTTCGAGGACTATCAGCTTGACAACGGCCATATCCTTGTCAGTGAAGGAATTGATTCTTCATATTCACATCGATAGGTGTTGTTTAAGCTACCATTTTGTCTTCTTGCTACAACTCCCAAATTTCTATGCGAAACTCGTATGAGATTCTAAGAACTAATAGTACTGTTGGATAAGTTATAATGCTTGTTTCTTACTTTGACTTGTTTCTACACCATGGTACCATGTTTCATTATGTCATCAAGAGTGCTAAAAGACTAAATCTAACCCTCTGATGAAGTTTTGTCACTCAAACCTCTTAAAAAGACGACAATAGCTCTCTATAGTTCATCTTGATCATCTCAAAGCAATTGTTAGAGATCCGACTCTATTGAATACACTTCAACACATCTATTCACTCTCATTTGTATCTTGAAGGGTCATAACTCTGTTTCCAGGACTATCATCTTGAAAATTGCAAAATCCATGTCACTAAAATTATTGATTCTTCATATTCACATCAATAGGTGTTGTTTATGCTTCCACTTGTGTCTTCTTGCAACAACTCCCAAATTTACTATTAGAAACTTCTATGAGATTCTAAGAACTAATAGAACTGTGGGATAAGCTATAATGCTTGTTTCTTACTTTGACTTGTTTCTGCACCATGGTAGCATGTTTCATCACGTCATCAAGAGTGCTAAAAAACTGAATCTAACTCTCAGATGAAGTTTTATCACTCAAACCTCTTGCAAACACGACAACAGTTCTCTATAGTTCCTCTTGAACATCTCAAAGCAATTGTAAGAGATTCAACTCCATTCAATACACTTCAACACTCCTATTCACTCTCATTTGTATCTTGAAGAGTCATAACTCTGTTTCGAGGACTATCAGCTTGACAACGGCCATATCCTTGTCATGAAGGCATTGATTCTTCATATTCACATCGATAGGTGTTGTTTAAGCTACCATTTTGTCTTCTTCTCTACAACTCCCAAATTTCTATGCTAAACTCCGTATGAGATTCTAAGAACTAATAGTACTGTTGATAAGTTATAATGCTTGTTTCTTACTTTGACTTGTTTCTACACCATGGTACCATGTTTCATTACGTCATCAAGAGTGCTAAAAGACTAAATCTAACCCTCTGATGAAGTTTTGTCACTCAAACCTCTTACAAAGACGACAATAGCTCTCTATAGTTCATCTTGATCATCTCAAAGCAATTGTAAGAGATCCGACTCCATTGAATACACTTCAACACATCTATTCACTCTCATTTGTATCTTGAAGGGTCATAACTCTGTTTCCCGGACTCTCATCTTGAAAATTGCAAAATCCATGTCACTAAAAGCATTGATTCTTCATATTCACATCAATAGGTGTTGTTTATGCTTCCACTTGTGTCTTCTTGCAACAACTCCCAAATTTACTATTAGAAACTTCTATGAGATTCTAAGAACTAATAGAACTGTGGGATAAGCTATAATGCTTGTTTCTTACTTTGACTTGTTTCTGCACCATGGTAGCATGTTTCATCACGTCATCAAGAGTGCTAAAAAACTGAATCTAACTCTATGATGAAGTTTTATCACTCAAACCTCTTGCAAACACGACAACAGTTCTCTATAGTTCCTCTTGAACATCTCAAAGCAATTGTAAGAGATTCAACTCCATTGAATACACTTCAACACTACTATTCACTCTCATTTGTATCTTGAAGAGTCATAACTCTGTTTCGAGGACTATCTGCTTGACAACGGCCATATCCTTGTCAGTGAAGGCATTGATTCTTCATATTCACATCGATAGGTGTTGTTTAAGCTACCATTTTGTCTTCTTCTTACAACTCCCAAATTTCTATGTGAAACTCGTATGAGATTCTAAGAACTAATAGATCATGGATAAGCTATAATGCTTGTTTCTTACTTTGACTTGCTTTTACACCATGGTACCATGTTTCATTACATCATCAAGAGTGCTAAAAGACTAAATCTAACCCTCTGATGAAGTTTTATCACTCAAACCTCTTACAAAGACGACAATAGCTCTCTATACTTCATCTTGATCATCTCAAAGCAATTGTAAGAGATCCGACTCCATTGAATACACTTCAACACATCTATTCACTCTCATTTGTAATTTGAAGGGTCATAACTCTGTTTCCAGGACTATCATTTTGAAAATTGCAAAATCCATGTCACTAAAAGCATTGATTATTCATATTCACATCAATAGGTATTTTTTATGCTTCCACTTGCGTCCTCTTGCAACAACTCCCAAATTTACTATTAGAAACTTCTATGAGATTCTAAGAACTAATAGAACTATGGGATAAGCTATAATGCTTGTTTCTTACTTTGACTTGCTTCGCACCATGGTAGCATGTTTCATCACGCCATCAAGAGTGCTAAAAGACTGAATCTAACCTCTCGATGAAGTTTTATCACTCAAACCTCTTGCAAACACGACAACAGTTCTCTATAGTTTCTCTTGAACATCTCAAAGCAATTGTAAGAGATTCAACTCCATTGAATACACTTCAACACTCTTATTCACTCTCATTTGTATCTTGAAGAGTCATAACTCTGTTTCGAGGACTATCAGCTTGACAACGGCCATATCCTTGTCAAGTGAAGGCATTGATTCTTCATATTCACATCGATAGGTGTTGTTTAAGCTTACCATTTTGTCTTCTTCCTACAACTCCCAAATTTCTATGCTAAACTCAGATGAGATTCTAAGAACTAATAGTACTGTTGGATAAGTTATAATGCTTGTTTTTACTTTGACTTGTTTCTACACCATGGTACCATGTTTCATTACGCCATCAAGAGTGCTAAAAGACTAAATCTAACCCTCTCGATGAAGTTTTGTCACTCAAACCTCTTACAAAGACGCACAATAGCTCTCTATAGTTCATCTTGATCATCTCAAAGCAATTGTAAGAGATCCGACTCCATTGAATACACTTCAACACATCTATTCACTCTCATTTGTATCTTGAAGGGTCATAACTCTGTTTCCGGGACTATCATCTTGAAAATTGCAAAATCCATGTCACTAAAAAGCATTGATTCTTCATATACACATCAATAGGTGTTGTTTATGCTTCCACTTGTGTCTTCTTGCAACAACTCCCAAATTTACTATTAGAAACTTCTATGAGATTCTAAGAACTAATAGAACTGTTGGATAGGCAATAATACTTGTTTCTTACTTTGCATTGCTTCTGCACCATGGTAGCATGGTTCAGCACGTCATCAAGAGTGCTAAAAGACTGAATCTAACTCTCTGATGAAGTTTTATCACTCAAACCTCTTGCAAACACGACAACAGTTCTCTATAGTTCCTCTTGAACATCTCAAAGCAATTGTAAGAGATTCAACTCCATTGAATACACTTCAACACTCCTATTCACTCTCATTTGTATCTTGAAGAGTCATAACTCTGTTTCGAGGACTATCAGCTTGACAACGGCCATATCCTTGTCAGTGAAGGCATTGATTCTTCATATTCACATCGATAGGTGTTGTTTAAGCTACCATTTTGTCTTCTTCCTACAACTCCCAAATTTCTATGCAAAACTCGTATGAGATTCTAAGAACTAATAGTACTGTTGGATAAGTTATAATGCTTGTTTCTTACTTTGACTTGTTTCTACACCATGGTACCATGTTTCATTACGTCATCAAGAGTGCTAAAAGACTAAATCTAACCCTCTGATGAAGTTTTGTCACTCAAACCTCTTACAAAGACGACAATAGCTCTCTATAGTTCATCTTGATCATCTCAAAGCAATTGTAAGAGATCCGACTCCATTGAATACACTTCAACACATCTATTCACTCTCATTTGTATCTTGAAGGGTCATAACTCTGTTTCCAGGACTATCATCTTGAAAATTGCCAAATCCACGTCACTAAAAGCATTGATTCTTCATATTCACATCAATAGGTGTTGTTTATGCTTCCACTTGTGTCTTCTTGCAACAACTCCCAAATTTACTATTAGAAACTTCTATGAGATTCTAAGAACTAATAGAACTGTGGGATAAGCTATAATGCTTGTTTCTTACTTTGACTTGCTTCTGCACCATGGTAGCATGTTTCATCACGTCATCAAGAGTGCTAAAAGACTGAATCTAACTCTCTGATGAAGTTTTATCACTCAAACCTCTTGCAAACACGACAACAGTTCTCTATAGTTCCTCTTGAACATCTCAAAGCAATTGTAAGAGATTCAACTCCATTGAATACACTTCAACACTCCTATTCACTCTCATTTGTATCTTGAAGAGTCATAACTCTGTTTCGAGGACTATCAGCTTGACAACGGCCATATCCTTGTCAGTGAAGGCATTGATTCTTCATATTCACATCGATAGGTGTTGTTTAAGCTACCATTTTGTCTTCTTGCTACAACTCCCAAATTTCTATGCGAAACTCATATGAGATTCTAAGAACTAATAGTACTGTTGGATAAGCTATAATGCTTGTTTCTTACTTTGACTTGCTTCTACACCATGGTACCATGTTTCATTACGTCATCAAGAGTGCTAAAAGACTAAATCTAACCCTCTGATGAAGTTTTGTCACTCAAACCTCTTACAAAGAAGCACATAGCTCTCTATAGTTCATCTTGATCATCTCAAAGCAATTGTAAGAGATCCGACTCCATTGAATACACTTCAACACATCTATTCACTCTCATTTGTATCTTGAAGGGTCATAACTCTGTTTCCAGGACTATCATCTTGAAAATTGCAAAATCCATGTCACTAAAAGCATTGATTCTTCATATTCACATCAATAGGTGTTGTTTATGCTTCCACTTGTGTCTTCTTGCAACAACTCCCAAATTTACTATTAGAAACTTCTATGAGATTCTAAGAACTAATAGAACTGTGGGATAAGCTATAATGCTTGTTTCTTGCTTTGACTTGCTTCTGCACCATGGTAGCATGTTTCATCACGTCATCAAGAGTGCTAAAAGACTGAATCTAACTCTCTGATGAAGTTTTATCACTCAAACCTCTTGCAAACACGACAACAGTTCTCTATAGTTCCTCTTGAACATCTCAAAGCAATTGTAAGAGATTCAACTCCATTGAATACACTTCAACACTCCTATTCACTCTCATTTGTATCTTGAAGAGTCATAACTGTTTCGAGGACTATCAGCTTGACAACGGCCATATCCTTGTCAGTGAAGGCATTGATTCTTCATATTCACATCGATAAGGTGTTGTTTAGCTTACCATTTTGTCTTCTTCCTACAACTCCCAAATTTCTATGCGAAACTCGTATGAGATTCTAAGAACTAATAGTACTGTTGGATAAGTTATAATGCTTGTTTCTTACTCTGACTTGTTTCTACACCATGGCACCATGTTTCTTTACGTCATCAAGAGTGCTAAAAGACTAAATCTAACCCTCTGATGAAGTTTTGTCACTCAAACCTCTTACAAAGACGATAATAGCTCTCTATAGTTCATCTTGATCATCTCAAAGCAATTGTAAGAGATTCGACTCCATTGAATACACTTCAACACATCTATTCACTCTCATTTGTATCTTGAAGGGTCATAACTCTGTTTCCAGGACTATCATCTTGAAAATTGCAAAATCCATGTCACTAAAAGCATTGATTCTTCATATTCACCTCAATAGTAGTTGTTTATGCTTCCACTTGTGTCTTCTTGCAACAACTCCCAAATTTACTATTAGAAACTTCTATGAGATTCTAAGAACTAATAGAACTGTGGATAAGCTATAATGCTTGTTTCTTACTTTGACTTGCTTCGCACCATGGTAGCATGTTTCATCACGTCATCAAGAGTGCTAAAAGACTGAATCTAACTCTCTGATGAAGTTTTATCACTCAAACCTCTTGCAAACACGACAACAGTTCTCTATAGTTCCTCTTGAACATCTCAAAGCAATTGTAAGAGATTCAACTCCATTGAATACACTTCAACACTCCTATTCACTCTCATTTGTATCTTGAAGAGTCATAACTCTGTTTCGAGGACTATCAGCTTGACAACGGCCATATCCTTGTCGAAGGCAGGCATTGATTCTTCATATTCACATCGATAGGTGTTGTTTAAGCTACCATTTTGTCTTCTTCCTACAACTCCCAAATTTCTATGCGAAACTCGTATGAGATTCTAAGAACTAATAGTACTGTTGGATAAGTTATAATGCTTGTTTCTTACTTTGACTTGTTTCTACACCATGGTACCATGTTTCATTACGTCATCAAGAGTGCTAAAAGACTAAATCTAACCCTCTGATGAAGTTTTGTCACTCAAACCTCTTACAAAGACGACAATAGCTCTCTATAGTTCATCTTGATCATCTCAAAGCAATTGTAAGAGATCCGACTCCATTGAATACACTTCAACACATCTATTCACTCTCATTTGTATCTTGAAGGGTCATAACTCTGTTTCCAGGACTATCATCTTGAAAATTGCAAAGTCCATGTCACTAAAAGCATTGATTCTTCATATTCACATCAATAGGTGTTGTTTATGCTTCCACTTGTGTCTTCTTGCAACAACTCCCAAATTTACTATTAGAAACTTTTATGAGATTCTAAGAACTAATGGAACTGTGGATAAGCTTATAATGCTTGTTTCTTACTTTGACTTGCTTCTGCACCATGGTAGCATGTTTCATCACGCCATCAAGAGTGCTAAAAGACTGAATCTAACCTCTGATGAAGTTTTATCACTCAAACTTCTTGCAAACACGACAACAGTTCTCTATAGTTCCTCTTGAACATCTCAAAGCAATTGTAAGAGATTCAACTCCATTGAATACACTTCAACACTCCTATTCACTCTCATTTGTATCTTGAAGAGTCATAACTCTGTTTCGAGGACTATCAGCTTGACAACGGCCATATCCTTGTCAATGAAGGCATTGATTCTTCATATTCACCTCGATAGGTGTTGTTTAAGCTACCATTTTGTCTTCTTGCTACAACTCCCAAATTTCTATGCGAAACTCGTATGAGATTCTAAGAACTAATAGTACTGTTGGATAGGCTATAATGCTTGTTTCTTACTTTGACTTGCTTCTTCACCATGGTACCATGTTTCATTACGTCATCAAGAGTGCTAAAAGACTAAATCTAACCCTCTGATGAAGTTTTGTTACTTAAACCTCTTACAAAGACGACAATAGCTCTCTATAGTTCATCTTGATCATCTCAAAGCAATTGTAAGAGATCCGACTCCATTGAATACACTTCAACACATCTATTCACTCTCATTTGTATCTTGAAGGGTCATAACTCTGTTTCTAGGACTATCATCTTGAAAATTGCAAAATCCATGTCACTAAAAGCATTGATTCTTCATATTCACATCAATAGGTGTTGTTTATGCTTCCACTTGTGTCTTCTTGCAACAACTCCCAAATTTACTATTAGAAACTTCTATGAGATTCTAAGAACTAATAGAACTGTGGGATATGCTATAATGCTTGTTTCTTACTTTGACTTGCTTCTGCACCATGGTAGCATGTTTCATCACGACATCAAGAGTGCTAAAAGACTGAATCTAACTCTCTGAGGAAGTTTTATCACTCAAACCTCTTGCAAACACGACAACAGTTCTCTATAGTTCCTCTTGAACATCTCAAAGCAATTGTAAGAGATTCAACTCCATTGAATACACTTCAACACTCCTACTCTTTTTCATTTGTATCTTGAAGAGTCATAACTCTGTTTCGAGGACTATCAGCTTAACAACGGCCATATCCTTGTCAGTGAAGGCATTGATTCTTCATATTCACATCGATAGGTGTTGTTTAACTACCATTTTATCTTCTTCCTACAACTCCCAAATTTCTATGCGAAACTCGTATGCGATTCCAAGAACAAATAGTACTGTTGGATAAGTTATAATGCTTGTTTCTAACATTGACTAGTTTCCACACCATGGTACCATGTTTTATTACGTCATCAAGAGTGCTAAAAGACTAAATCTAACCCTCTCGATGAAGTTTTATCACTCAAACCTCTTACAAAGACGACAATAGCTCTCTATAGTTCATCTTGATCATCTCAAAGCAATTGTAAGAGATCCGACTCCATTGAATACACTTCAACACATCTATTCACTCTCATTTGTATCTTGAAGGGTCATAACTCTGTTTCCAGGACTATCATCTTGAAAATTGCAAAATCCATGTCACTAAAAGCATTGATTCTTCATATTCACATCAATAGGTGTTGTTTATGCTTCCACTTGTGTCTTCTTGCAACAACTCCCAAATTTACTATTAGAAACTTCTATGAGATTCTAAGAACTAATAGAACTGTGGGATAAGCTATAATGCTTGTTTCTTACTTTGACTTGCTTCTGCACCATGGTAGCATGTTTCATCACGTCATCAAGAGTGCTAAAAGACTGAATCTAACTCTCTGATGAAGTTTTATCACTCAAACCTCTTGCAAACACGACAACAGTTCTCTATAGTTCCTCTTGAACATCTCAAAGCAATTGTAAGAGATTCAACTCCATTGAATACACTTCAACACTCCTATTCACTCTCATTTGTATCTTGAAGAGTCATAACTCTGCTTCGAGGACTATCATCTTGAAAACGGCCATATCCTTGTCAGTGAAGGCATTGGTTCTTCATATTCACATCGATAGGTGTTGTTTAAGCTACCATTTTGTCTTCTTCTTACAACTCCCAAATTTCTATGCTAAACTCGAGATGAGATTCTAAGAACTAATAATCTTTGGATAAGTTATAATGCTTGTTTCTTACTTTGACTTGTTTCTACACCATGGTACCATGTTTCATTACGTCATCAAGAGTGCTAAAAGACTAAATCTAACCCTCTCGATGAAGTTTTATCATTCAAACCTCTTACGAAGACGACAATAGCTCTCTATAGTTCATCTTGATCATCTCAAAGCAATTGTAAGAGGTCCGACTCCAGTAAATGCACTTCAACACATCGATGCGCCCTCTGTTTGATCTTGAAGGGGCATAACGCTGTTTCCGGGACTCTCATGTTGAAAATGGCAAAATCCATGTCACTAAAAAGCATTGATTCTTCATATTCACATCAATAGGTGTTGTTTATGCTTCCACTTGTGTCTTCTTGCAACAACTCCCAAATTTACTATTAGAAACTTCTATGAGATTCTAAGAACTAATAGAACTGTGGGATAAGCTATAATGCTTGTTTCTTACTTTGACTTGCTTCTGCACCATGGTAGCATGTTTCATCACGTCATCAAGAGTGCTAAAAGACTGAATCTAACTCTCTGATGAAGTTTTATCACTCAAACCTCTTGCAAACACGACAACAGTTCTCTATAGTTCCTCTTGAACATCTCAAAGCAATTGTAAGAGATTCAACTCCATTGAATACACTTCAACACTCCTATTCACTCTCATTTGTATCTTGAAGAGTCATAACTCTGTTTCGAGGACTATCAGCTTGACAACGGCCATATCCTTGTCAGTGAAGGCATTGATTCTTCATATTCACATCGATAAGTGTTGTTTAAGCTACCATTTTGTCTTCTTGCTACAACTCCCAAATTTCTATGTGAAACTCGTATGAGATTCTAAGAACTAATAGTACTGTTGGATAAGTTATAATGCTTGTTTCTTACTTTGACTTGTTTCTACACCATGGTACCATGTTTCATTACGTCATCAAGAGTGCTAAAAGACTAAATCTAACCCTCTGATGAAGTTTTGTCACTCAAACCTCTTACAAAGACGACAATAGCTCTCTATAGTTCATCTTGATCATCTCAAAGCAATTGTAAGAGATCCGACTCCATTGAATACACTTCAACACATCTATTCACTCTCATTTGTATCTTGAAGGGTCATAACTCTGTTTCCAGGACTATCATCTTGAAAATTGCAAAATCCATGTCACTAAAAGCATTGATTCTTCATATTCACATCAATAGGTGTTGTTTATGCTTCCACTTGTGTCTTCTTGCAACAACTCCCAAATTTACTATTAGAAACTTCTATGAGATTCTAAGAACTAATAGAACTGTGGAATAAGCTATAATGCTTGTTTCTTACTTTGACTTGCTTCTGCACCATGGTAGCATGTTTCATCACGTCATCAAGAGTGCTAAAATACTGAATCTAACTCTCTGATGAAGTTTTATCACTCAAACCTCTTGCAAACACGACAACAGTTCTCTATAGTTCCTCTTGAACATCTCAAAGCAATTGTAAGAGATTCAACTCCATTGAATACACTTCAACACTCCTATTCACTCTCATTTGTATCTTGAAGAGTCATAACTCTGTTTCGAGGACTATCAGCTTGACAACGGCCATATCCTTGTCAGTGAAGGCATTGATTCTTCATATTCACATCGATAGGTGTTGTTTAAGCTACCATTTTGTCTTCTTGCTACAACTCCCAAATTTCTATGCGAAACTCGGGATGAGATTCTAAGAACTAATAATCTTTTGGATAATTTATAATTCTTGTTTCTTACTTTAGCTTTTTTCTCCACCGTGGTACCATGTTTCATTACGTCATCAAGAGTGCTAAAAGACTAAATCTAACCCTCTCGATGAAGTTTTGTCACTCAAACGTCTTACAAAGACGACAATAGCTCTCTATAGTTCATCTTGATCATCTCAAAGCAATTGTAAGAGATCCGACTCCATTGAATACACTTCAACACATCTATTCACTCTCATTTGTATCTTGAAGGGTCATAACTTTGTTTCCAGGACTATCATCTTGAAAATTGCAAAATCCATGTCACTAAAAGCATTGATTCTTCATATTCACATCAATAGGTGTTGTTTATGCTTCCACTTGTGTCTTCTTGCAACAACTCCCAAATTTACTATTAGAAACTTCTATGAGATTCTAAGAACTAATAGAACTGTGGGATAAGCTATAATGCTTGTTTCTTACTTTGACTTGTTTCTGCACCATGGTAGCATGTTTCATCACGTCATCAAGAGTGCTAAAAAACTGAATCTAACTCTCTGATGAAGTTTTATCACTCAAACCTCTTGCAAACACGACAACAGTTCTCTATAGTTCCTCTTGAACATCTCAAAGCAATTGTAAGAGATTCAACTCCATTGAATACACTTCAACACTCCTATTCACTCTCATTTGTATCTTGAAGAGTCATAACTCTGTTTCGAGGACTATCAGCTTGACAACGGCCATATCCTTGTCAGTGAAGGCATTGATTCTTCATATTCACATCGATAGGTGTTGTTTAAGCTACCATTTTTTCTTCTTCCTACAACTCCCAAATTTCTATGCGAAACTCGTATGAGATTCTAAGAACTAATAGTACTGTTGGATAAGTTATAATGCTTGTTTCTTACTTTGACTTGTTTCTACACCATGGCACCATGTTACATTACGTCATCAAGAGTGCTAAAAGACTAAATCTAACCCTCTGATGAAGTTTTGTCACTCAAACCTCTTACAAAGACGACAATAGCTCTCTATAGTTCATCTTGATCATCTCAAAGCAATTGTAAGAGATCCGACTCCATTGAATACACTTCAACACATCTATTCACTCTCATTTGTATCTTGAAGGGTCATAACTCTGTTTCCAGGACTATCATCTTGAAAATTGCAAAATCCATGTCACTAAAAGCATTGATTCTTCATATTCACATCAATAGGTGTTGTTTATGCTTCCACTTGTGTCTTCTTGCAACAACTCCCAAATTTACTATTAGAAACTTCTATGAGATTCTAAGAACTAATAGAACTGTGGGATAAGCTATAATGCTTGTTTCTTACTTTGACTTGCTTCTGCACCATGGTAGCATGTTTCATCACGTCATCAAGAGTGCTAAAAGACTGAATCTAACTCTCTGATGAAGTTTTATCACTCAAACCTCTTGCAAACACGACAACAGTTCTCTATAGTTCCTCTTGAACATCTCAAAGCAATTGTAAGAGATTCAACTCCATTGAATACACTTCAACACTCCTATTCACTCTCATTTGTATCTTGAAGAGTCATAACTCTGTTTCGAGGACTATCAGCTTGACAACGGCCATATCCTTGTCAGTGAAGGCATTGATTCTTCATATTCACATCGATAGGTGTTGTTTAAGCTACCATTTTGTCTTCTTCCTACAACTCCCAAATTTCTATGCGAAACTCGTATGAGATTCTAAGAACTAATAGTACTGTTGGATAAGTTATAATGCTTGTTTCTTACTTTGACTTGTTTCTACACCATGGTACCATGTTTCATTACGTCATCAAGAGTGCTAAAAGACTAAATCTAACCCTCTGATGAAGTTTTGTCACTCAAACCTCTTACAAAGACGACAATAGCTCTCTATAGTTCATCTTGATCATCTCAAAGCAATTGTAAGAGATCCGACTCCATTGAATACACTTCAACACATCTATTCACTCTCATTTGTATCTTGAAGGGTCATAACTCTGTTTCCAGGACTATCATCTTGAAAATTGCAAAATCCATGTCACTAAAAGCATTGATTCTTCATATTCACATCAATAGGTGTTGTTTATGCTTCCACTTGTGTCTTCTTGCAACAACTCCCAAATTTACTATTAGAAACTTCTATGAGATTCTAAGAACTAATAGAACTGTGGGATAAGCTATAATGCTTGTTTCTTACTTTGACTTGCTTCTGCACCATGGTAGCATGTTTCATCACGTCATCAAGAGTGCTAAAAGACTGAATCTAACTCTCTCATGAAGTTTTATCACTCAAACCTCTTGCAAACACGACAACAGTTATCTATAGTTCCTCTTGAACATCTCAAAGCAATTGTAAGAGATTCAACTCCATTGAATACACTTCAACACTCCTATTCACTCTCATTTGTATCTTGAAGAGTCATAACTCTGTTTCGAGGACTATCAGCTTGACAACGGCCATATCCTTGTAGATGAATGCATTGATTCTTCATATTCACATCAAGAGGTGTTGTTTAAGCTACCATTTTGTCTTCTTCCTACAACTCCCAAATTTCTATCGTAAACTCGTATGAGATTCTAAGAACTAATAGTACTGTTGGATAGTTATCATGCTTGTTTCTTACTTTGACTTGTTTCTACACCATGGTACCATGTTTCATTACGTCATCAAGAGTGCTAAAAGACTAAATCTAACCCTCTGATGAAGTTTTGTCACTCAAACCTCTTACAAAGACGACAATAGCTCTCTATAGTTCATCTTGATCATCTCAAAGCAATTGTAAGAGATCCGACTCCATTGAATACACTTCAACACATCTATTCACTCTCATTTGTATCTTGAAGGGTCATAACTCTGTTTCCAGGACTATCATCTTGAAAATTGCAAAATCCATGTCACTAAAAGCATTGATTCTTCATATTCACATCAATAGGTGTTGTTTATGCTTCCACTTGTGTCTTCTTGCAACAACTCCCAAATTTACTATTAGAAACTTCTATGAGATTCTAAGAACTAATAGAACTGTGGGATAAGCTATAATGCTTGTTTCTTACTTTGACTTGCTTCTGCACCATGGTAGCATGTTTCATCACGTCATCAAGAGTGCTAAAAAACTGAATCTAACTCTCTGATGAAGTTTTATCACTCAAACCTCTTGCAAACACGACAACAGTTCTCTATAGTTCCTCTTGAACATCTCAAAGCAATTGTAAGAGATTCAACTCCATTGAATACACTTCAACACTCCTATTCACTCTCATTTGTATCTTGAAGAGTCATAACTCTGTTTCGAGGACTATCAGCTTGACAACGGCCATATCCTTGTCAGTGAAGGCATTGATTCTTCATATTCACATCGATAGGTGTTGTTTAAGCTACCATTTTGTCTTCTTGCTACAACTCCCAAATTTCTATGTGAAACTCGTATGAGATTCTAAGAACTAATAGTATTGTTGGATAAGTTATAATGCTTGTTTCTTACTTTGACTTGTTTCTACACCATGGTACCATATTTCATTACGTCATCAAGAGTGCTAAAAGACTAAATCTAACCCTCTGATGAAGTTTTGTCACTCAAACCTCTTACAAAGACGACAATAGCTCTCTATAGTTCATCTTGATCATCTCAAAGCAATTGTAAGAGATCCGACTCCATTGAATACACTTCAACACATCTATTCACTCTCATTTGTATCTTGAAGGGTCATAACTCTGTTTCCGGGACTATCATCTTGAAAATTGCCAAATCCATGTCCATTAAAAGCATTGATTCTTCATATTCACATCAATAGGTGTTGTTTATGCTTCCACTTGTGTCTTCTTGCAACAACTCCCAAATTTACTATTAGAAACTTCTATGAGATTCTAAGAACTAATAGAACTGTGGGATAAGCTATAATGCTTGTTTCTTACTTTGACTTGCTTCTGCACCATGGTAGCATGTTTCATCACGTCATCAAGAGTGCTAAAAGACTGAATCTAACTCTCTGATGAAGTTTTATCACTCAAACCTCTTGCAAACACGACAACAGTTCTCTATAGTTCCTCTTGAACATCTCAAAGCAATTGTAAGAGATTCAACTCCATTGAATACACTTCAACACTCCTATTCACTCTCATTTGTATCTTGAAGAGTCATAACTCTGTTTCGAGGACTATCAGCTTGACAACGGCCATATCCTTGTCAATGAAGGCATTGATTCTTCATATTCACATCGATAGGTGTTGTTTAAGCGACCATTGTGTCTTCTTCCTACAACTCCCAAATTTCTATGCAAAACTCGTATGAGATTCTAAGAACTAATAGTACTGTTGGATAAGTTATAATGCTTGTTTCTTACTTTGACTTGTTTCTAGACCATGGTACCATGTTTCATTACGTCATCAAGAGTGCTAAAAGACTAAATCTAACCCTCTGATGAAGTTTTCTCGCTCAAACCTCTTACAAAGATGACAATAGCTCTCTATAGTTCATCTTGATCATCTCAAAGCAATTGTAAGAGATCCGACTCCATTGAATACACTTCAACACATCTATTCACTCTCATTTGTATCTTGAAGGGTCATAACTCTGTTTCCAGGACTATCATCTTGAAAATTGCCAAGTCCATGTCACTAAAAGCATTGATTCTTCATATTCACATCAATAGGTGTTGTTTATGCTTCCACTTGTGTCTTCTTGCAACAACTCCCAAATTTACTATTAGAAACTTCTATGAGATTCTAAGAACTAATAGAACTGTGGGATATGCTATAATGCTTGTTTCTTACTTTGACTTGCTTCTGCACCATGGTAGCATGTTTCATCACGTCATCAAGAGTGCTAAAAGACTGAATCTAACTCTCTGAGGAAGTTTTATCACTCAAACCTCTTGCAAACACGACAACAGTTCTCTATAGTTCCTCTTGAACATCTCAAAGCAATTGTAAGAGATTCAACTCCATTGAATACACTTCAACACTCCTATTCACTCTCATTTGTATCTTGAAGAGTCATAACTCTGTTTCGAGGACTATCAGCTTGACAACGGCCATATCCTTGTCGGTGAAGGCATTGATTCTTCATATTCGCATTGGTATGTGTTGTTTAAGCTACCATTTTGTCTGCTTCCTACAACTCCCAATTTCTATGCGAAACTTCGTATGAGATTCTAAGAACTAATAGTACTGTTGGATAAGTTATAATGCTTGTTTCTTACTTTGACTTGTTTCTACACCATGGTACCATGTTTCATTACGTCATCAAGAGTGCTAAAAGACTAAATCTAACCCTCTGATGAAGTTTTGTCACTCAAACCTCTTACAAAGACGACAATAGCTCTCTATAGTTCATCTTGATCATCTCAAAGCAATTGTAAGAGATCCTAACTCCATTGAATACACTTCAACACATCTATTCACTCTCATTTGTATCTTGAAGGGTCATAACTCTGTTTCCAGGACTATCATCTTGAAAATTGCCAAAATCCATGTCACTAAAGCATTGATTCTTCATATTCACATCAATAGGTGTTGTTTATGCTTCCACTTGTGTCTTCTTGCAACAACTCCCAAATTTACTATTAGAAACTTCTATGAGATTCTAAGAACTAATAGAACTGTGGGATAAGCTATAATGCTTGTTTCTTACTTTGACTTGCTTCTGCACCATGGTAGCATGTTTCATCACGTCATCAAGAGTACTAAAAAACTGAATCTAACTCTCTGATGAAGTTTTATCACTCAAACCTCTTGCAAACACGACAACAGTTCTCTATAGTTCCTCTTGAACATCTCAAAGCAATTGTAAGAGATTCAACTCCATTGAATACACTTCAACACTCCTATTCACTCTCATTTGTATCTTGAAGAGTCATAACTCTGTTTCGAGGACTATCAGCTTGACAACGGCCATATCCTTGTCAGTGAAGGCATTGATTCTTCATATTCACATCGATAGGTGTTGTTTAAGCTACCATTTTGTCTTCTTGCTACAACTCCCCAAATTTCTGCTGGCTTCATGAGATTCTAAGAACTAATAGTACTGTTGGATAAGCTATAATGTTTGTTTCTTACTTTGACTTGCTTGTACACCATGGTACCATGTTTCATTACATCATCAAGAGTGCTAAAAGACTAAATCTTACCCTCTGATGAAGTTTTGTCACTCAAACCTCTTGCAAAGACGACAATGGCTCTCTATAGTTCATCTTGATCATCTCATAGCAATTGTAAGAGATCCGACTCCATTGAATACACTTCAACACATCTATTCACTCTCATTTGTATGTTGAAGGGTCATAACTCTGTTTCCAGGACAATCATGTTAAAAATTGCAAAATCCATGTCACTGAAAGCATTGATTCTTCATATATTTACATCAATAGGTGTTGTTTATGTTTCCACTTGTGTCTTTTTGCAACAACTCCCAAATTTACTATTAGAAACTTCTATGAAATTCTAAGAACTAATAGAAATGTGGGATAAGCTATAACCCTTGTTTCTTTTTATGACTTGCTTCTGCACCATGGTAGCATGTTTTATCACGTCATCAATAGTGCTAAATGACTGAATCTAACTCTCTGAAGAAGTTTTATCACTCAAACCTCTTGCAAACACGACAACAGTTCTCTATAGTTCCTCTTGAACATCTCAAAGCAATTGTAAGAGATTCAACTCCATTGAATACACTTCAACACTCCTATTCACTTTTATTTGTATCTTAAAGAGTCATAACTCTATTTCGAGGACTATCAGCTTGACAACGGCCATATCCTTGTCAGTGAAGCCATTGATTCTTCATATTCACATCGATAGGTGTTGTTTAAGCTACCATTTTGTCTTCTTGCTACAACTCCCAAATTTCTATGCGAAACTCGTATGAGATTCTAAAAACTAATAGTACTGTTGGATAAGCTATAATGCTTGTTTCTTACTTTGATTTGTGTCTACACCATTGTACCATGTTTCGTTACTTCGTCGAGAGTGCTAAAAGACTAAATCTAACCCTCTGATGAAGTTTTGTCACTCAAACCTCTTACAAAGACGACAATAGCTCTCTATAGTTCATCTTGATCATCTCAAAGCAATTGTAAGAGATCCGACTCCATTGAATACACTTCAACACATCTATTCACTCTCATTTGTATCTTGAAGGGTCATAACTCTGTTTCCAGGACTATCATCTTGAAAATTGCAAAATCCATGTCACTAAAAGCATTGATTCTTCATATTCACATCAATAGGTGTTGTTTATGCTTCCACTTGTGTCTTCTTGAACAACTCCCAAATTTACTATTAGAAACTTCTATGAGATTCTAAAAACTAATAGAACTGTGGGATAAGCTATAATGTTTGTTTCTTACTTTGACTTTTTACGCTCCATGGTAGCATGTTTTATCACGTCATCAAGAGTGCTAAAAGACTGAATCTAACTCTCTGATGAAGTTTTATCACTCAAACCTCTTGCAAACACGACAACAGTTCTCTATAGTTCCTCTTGAACATCTCAAAGCAATTGTAAGAGATTCAACTCCATTGAATACACTTCAACTCTCCTATTCAGTCTCATTTATAGCTTGAAGAGTCATAACTCTGTATCGAGGACTATCAGCTTGACAACGGCCATATCCTTGTCAGTGAAGGCATTGATTCTTCATATTCACATCGATAGGTGTTTTTTAAGCTACCATTTTGTCTTCTTGCTACAACTCCCAAATTTCTATCTCGAAACTTCGTATGAGATTCTAAGAACTAATAATCTTTGTTGGATAAGCTATAATGCTTGTTTCTTACTTTGACTTGTTTCTACACCATGGTACCATGTTTCATTACATCATCAAGAGTGCTAAAAGACTAAATCTAACCCTCGATGAAGTTTTGTCACTCCAAACCTCTTACAAAAGGCGACAATAGCTCTCTATAGTTCATCTTGATCATCTCAAAGCAATTGTAAGAGATCCAACTCCATTGAATACACTTCAACACATCTATTCACTCTCATTTGTATCTTGAAGGGTCATAACTCTGTTTCGGGACAATCATCTTGAAAATTGCCAAAAATCCATGTCCTTGAAAGCATTGATTCTTCATATTCACATCAATAGGTGTTGTTTATGCTTCCACTTGTGTCTTCTTGCAACAACTCCCAAATTTACTATTAGAAACTTCTATGAAATTCTAAGAACTAATAGAACTGTGGGATAAGCTATAACGCTTGTTTCGTACTTTGACTTGCTTCTGCACCATGGTAGCATATTTCATCACGTCATCAAGAGTGCTAAAAGACTGAATCTAACTCTCTGATGAAGTTTTATCACTCAAACCTCTTGTAAACACGACAACAGTTCTCTATAGTTCCTCTTGAACATCTCAAAGCAATTGTAAGAGATTCAACTCCATTGAATACACTTCAACACTCCTATTCACTTTTATTTGTATCTTGAAGAGTCATAACTCTGTTTTGAGGGACTATCAGCTTGACAAGGCCATATCCTTGTCGAGTGAAGGGCATTGATTCTTCATATTCACATCGATAGGTGTTGTTTAAGCTACCATTTTGTCTTCTTCCTACAACTCCCAAATTTCTATCTGAAACTTCGTATGAGATTCTAAGAACTAATAATCTTGTTGGATAAGTTATAATGCTTGTTTCTTACTTTGACTTGTTTCTACACCATGGTACCATGTTTCATTACGTCATCAAGAGTGCTAAAAGACTAAATCTAACCCTCTGATGAAGTTTTGTCACTCAAACCTCTTACAAAAGGCGATAATAGCTCTCTATAGTTCATCTTGATCATCTCAAAGCAATTTTAAGAGATCCGACTCCATTGAATACACTTCAACACATCTATTCACTCTCATTTGTATCTTGAAAGGGTCATAACTCTGTTTCCCGGGACTATCATCTTGAAAATTCCCAAATCCTTGTCACTAAAGCATTGATTCTTCATATTCACATCAATAGGTGTTGTTTATGCTTCCACTTGTGTCTTCTTGCAACAACTCCCCAAATTTACTATTAGAAACTTCTATGAGATTCTAAGAACTAATAGAACTTGGGATAAGCTATAATGCTTGTTTTTTTACTTTGACTTGCTTCGCACCATGGTAGCATGTTTCATCACGTCATCAAGAGTGCTAAAAACTGAATCTAACCCTCTGATGAACTTTTATCACTCAAACCTCTTGCAAAACGACAATAGTTCTCTATACTTCCTCTTGAACATCTCAAAGCAATTGTAAGAGATTCAACTCCATTGAATACACTTCAACTCCTATTCACTCTCATTTGTATCTTGAAGGAGTCATAACTCTGTTTTGAGGACTATCAGACTTAACGGCCATATCCTTGTCGGTGAAAGCATTGATTCTTCATATTCACATCGATAGGTGTTCTTTAAGCTTCCACTTTTGTCTTCTTGCTACAACTCCCCAATTTCTATGGAAACTCCTATGAGATTCGAAGAACTAATAATCTTGTTGGATAAGCTATAATGCTTGTTTCTTACTTTGACTTGCTTCTACACCATGGTACCATGTTTCATTACATCATCAAGAGTGCTAAAAGACTAAATCTAACCCTCGATGAAGTTTTGTCCTCAAACCTCTTACAAAGGCGACAATAGCTCTCTATAGTTCATCTTGATCATCTCAAAGCAATTGTAAGAGATCCGATCCATTGAATACACTTTTACACATCTATTCACTCTCATTTGTATCTTGAAAGGTCATAACTCGGTTTCCAGGATAATCATCTTGAAAATTGCCAAATTCTTGTCACTGAAAGCCTTGATTCTTCATATTCACATCAATAGGTGTTGTTTATGCTTCCACTTGTGTCTTCTTGCAACAACACCCAAATTTACTATTAGAAACTTCTCTGAGATTCTAAGAACTAATAGAACTGTTGGATAAGCTATAATGCTTGTTTCTTACTTTGACTTGCTTCTACACCATGGTACCATTTTTCATCACGTCATCAAGAGTGCTAAAAAACTGAATCTAACCCTCTGATGAAGTTTTATGACTCAAACCTCTTGCAAAGACGACAGTAGTTCTCTATACTTCCTCTTGAACATCTCAAAGCAATTGTAAGAGATTCAACTCTATTGAATACACTTCAACACTCCTATTCACTCTCATTTGTATTTTGAAGGATCCTTAACTATCTGTTTTGAGAATCCTTGTCGGTGAAAGCATTGATTCTTCATATTCACATCGAATAGGTGTTCTTTAAGATTCACACATTTGTCTCTTCTTTGCTACAACTCCCCAATTTCTAGTGAAAACTCCTATGAGATTCTAAGAACTAATAGAACTGTGGGCTAAGCTATAATACTTGTTTCTTACTTTGACTTGCTTCTACACCATGGTACCATGTTTCATTACATCATCAAGACTGCTAAAAGACTAAATCTAACCCTCTAATGAAGTTTTGTCACTCAAACCTCTTACAAAGACGACAATAGCTCTCTATAGTTTATCTTGATCATCTCAAAGCAATTTTAAGAGATCAAACTCCATTGAATACACTTCTACACATCTATTCATTCTCTCTTGTATCTTGAAAGGTCACAACTCTGTTACCAGGACAATCATCTTGAAAATAGCCAAATCCTTGTCACTGAAAGCATTGATTCTTCATATTCACAATAATAGGTGTTGTTTATGCTTCAACTTGTGTCTTCTTGCAACAACTC
Organism: Cardamine occulta; assembly: GCA_028015245.1. Lineage (NCBI taxonomy): Eukaryota > Viridiplantae > Streptophyta > Magnoliopsida > Brassicales > Brassicaceae > Cardamine > Cardamine occulta. The sequence goes on from CM051371.1 coordinate 2,628,610, forward strand.
CCAAATTTACTATTAGAAACTTCTATGAGATTCTAAGAACTAATAGAATTGTGGGATAAGCTATAATGCTTGTTTCTTACTTTGCCTTGCTTCTGCACCATGGTAGCATGTTTCATCACGTCATCAAGAGTGCTAACATCCTGAATCTAACTCTCTGATGAAGTTTTATCACACAAACCTCTTGCAAACACGACAATAGTTCTCTATAGTTCCTCTTGAACTTCTCAAAGCAATTGTAAGAGATTTAACTCCATTGAATACACTTCAACACTCCTATCCACTCTCATTTGTATCTTGAAGAGTCATAACTTTGGTTTTAGGTTTATCAGCTTGACAACGGCCATATCCTTGTTAGTGAAGGCATTGATTCTTCATATTTACATCAATAGGTGTTGTTTAAGCTACCATTTTGTCTTCTTGCTACAACTCCCCAAATTTCTATCTAGACTTCGTGTGAGATTCTAAGAACTAATAATCTTTATTGGATAAGTTATAATGCTTGTTTCTTACTTTGACTTGTTTCTACCCCATGGTACCATGTTTCATTCCGTCATCAAGGGGGCTACAAGACTAAATCCAACCCTCTGATGCAGTTTTGTCCTCAAACCTCTTACAAAGGCGACAATAGCTCTCTATAGTTCATCTTGATCATCTCAAAGCAATTTTAAGAGATCCGACTCCATTGAATACACTTCACACATCTATTCACTCTCATTTGTATCTTGAATGGTCATAACTCTGTTTCCATGACAATCATCTTGAAAATTGTCAAATCCTTGTCACTTAAAAGCATTGATTCTTCATATTAACATCAATAGGTGTTGTTTATGCTTCCACTTGTGTCTTCTTGCAATAACTCCCAAATTTACTATTAGAAACTTCTATGAGATTCTAAAACTAATAGAACTGTGGGATAAGCTATAATGCTTGTTTCTTACTTTGACTTGCTTCAACCATGGTAGCATGTTTCAACTTACGTCAGCGGCCATATCCTTGTCGGTGAAGGCATTGATTCTTCAATATTCACATCGATAGGTGTTGTTTAGCTACCATTTTGTCTTCTTCTTTCTAACTCCCATATTTCTATTAGAAACTCGTATGTGATTCTAAGAACTAATAGTACTTGTTGGATAAGCTATAATGCTTGTTTCTTACTTTTGAACTTTACACCATGGTAGCATGTTTCATCACGTCATCAAGAGTGCTAAAATACTGAATCTAACTCTCTGATGAAGTTTTATCACTTAAACCTCTTGCAAACACGACAACAGTTCTCTATCGTTCCTCTTCAACATCTCAAAGCATTGAATACACTTCAACTCCATTCAATACACTTCAACACTCCTATTCACTCTCATTTGTATCTTGAAGGATCATAACTTTTTTTTGAGGACTATCAGCTTGAAAATCGCCATATCCTTGTCAGTGAAAGCATTGATTCTTCATATTCACATCAATAGGTGTTCTTTAAGCTTTCAATTGTGTCTTCTTGCTACAACTCCCCAATTTCTATGAGAAACTCCTATGAGATTCTAAGAACTAATAGTACTGTTGGATAAGCTATAATGCTTGTTTCTTACTTTAACTTGCTTCTACACCATGGTACAATGTTTCATTACATCATCAAGAGTGCTAAAAACTAAATCTAACCCTCTCGATGAAGTTTTGTCACTCAAACCTCTTACAAAGAGCGATAATAGATCTCTATAGTTCATCTTGATCATCTCAAAACAATTTTAAGAGATCCGGCTCCATTGAATACACTTCAACACATTTATTTTTACTCTGATTTGTATCTTGAAGGGTCATAACTTCTGTTTCCATGACTATCATCTTGAAAATTGCAAAATCCATGTCCTTGAAAGTATTGATTCTTCGTATTCACATCAATAGGTATTGTTTATGCTTCCACTTGTGTCTTCTTGCAACAACTCCCAAATTTACTATTAGAAACTCCTATGAGATTCTAAGAACTAATAGAACTGTGGGATAAACTATAATGCTTGTTTCTTACTTTGACTTGCTTCTGCACCATGGTAGCATGTTTCATCACGTCATCAAGAGTGCTAAAATACTGAATCTAACTCTCTGATGAAGTTTTATCACTCAAACCTCTTGCAAACACGACAACAGTTCTCTATGGTTCCTCTTGAACATCTCAAAGCAATTGTAAGAGATTCAACTCCATTGAATACACTTCAACACTCCTATTCACTCTCATTTGTATCTTGAAGAGTCATAACTCTGTTTGGAAGGCTATCTGCTTGACAACGGCCATATCCTTGTCGTTGAAGGCATTGATTCTTCATATTCACATCGATGGGTGTTGTTTAAGCTATCATTTTGTCTTCTTGCTACAATTCCCCAAATTTCTACTTAGAAACTTCGTATGAGATTCTAGAACTAATAAACTTGTTGGATAAGTTATAATGCTTGTTTCTTCCTTTGTCTTGCTTCTTCCCCATGGTACGATGTTTCATTACGGCAGCAAGAGTGCTAAAAGACTAAAGCTAACCCTTTGATGAAGTTTTGTCACTTAAACCTCTTCTAAAAGGCGATAACAGTTCTTTATAGTTCATCTTGATCATCTCAAAGCAATTTTAAGAGATCCAGCGCCGTTGAATGCTCTTCTGCGCGTCTATTCGCTCTCATTTGTATGTTGAAAGGTCATAAGTCTGTTTCCGGGAGAATCATCTTGAAAATTGCTAAATCCTTGTCACTGAAAGCATTGATTCTTCATATTCACATCAATAGGTGTTGTTTTAGCTACCATTTTGTCTTCTTGCTACAACTCCCAAATTTTTATGCGAAAATCGTATGAGATTCTAAGAAGTAATAATACTGTTGGATAAGCTATAATGCTTGTTTCTTATTTTGACTTGCTTCTACACACCATCATAGCATGTTTCATTACGTCATCAAGAGTGTTAAAAGACTAAATTTAACCCTCTGATGAAGTTTTGTCACTCAAACCTCTTACAAAGACGACAATAGCTCTCTATAGTTCATCTTGATCATCTCAAAGCAATTTTAAGAGATCCAACATCATTGAATACACTTCTACACATCTATTCTTTCTCATTTGTATCTTGAAAGGTCATAACTCTGTTTTCAAGACAATCATCTTGAAAATTGCCAAATCCTTGTCAGTGAAAGCATTGATTCTTCATATTCACATCAATAGGTGTTGTTTATGCTTCCACTTGTGTCTTCTTGCAACAACTCCCAAATTTACTATTAGAAACTCCTATGAGATTCTAAGAACTAATAGAACTGTGGGATAAACTATAATGCTTGTTTCTTACTTTGACTTGCTTCTGCACCATGGTAGCATGTTTCATCACGTCATCAAGAGTGCTAAAATACTGAATCTAACTCTCTGATGAAGTTTTATCAGTCAAACCTCTTGCAAACACGACAACAGTTCTCTATCGTTCCTCTTGAACATCTCAAAGCAATTGTAGGAGATTCAACTCCATTGAATACACTTCAACACTCCTATTCACTCTCATTTGTATCTTGAAGAGTCATAACTCTATTTCGAGGACTATCAGCTTGACAACGGCCATATCCTTGTCAGTGAAGAAATTGATTCTTCATATTCACATCGATAGGTGTTGTTTAAGCTACCATTTTTTCTTCTTGCTACAATTCCCCAATTTCTATGCGAAACTCGTATGAGATTCTAGAACTAATAGTACTGTTGGATAAGCTATAATGCTTGTTTCTAACTTTGACTTGCTTGTACACCATGGTACCATGTTTCATTACGTCATCAAGAGTGCTAAAAGACTAAATCTAACCTCTGATGAAGTTTTGTCACTCAAACCTCTTACAAAGACGACAATAGCTCTCTATAGTTTATCTTGATTATCTCAAAGCAATTTTAACAGATCCAACTACATTGAATACACTTCTACACATCTATTCACTCTCTCTTGTACCTTGAAAGGTTCTACTTGTTTCGGGACAATCATCTTAAAAATTGCCAAATCCTTGTCCTTTGAAAGCATTGATTCTTCATATTCACATCAATAGGTTTGTTTTATGCTTCCCTTTTGTGTTCTTGCAACAATTCCCAAATTTACTATTAGAAACTTCTATGAGATTCTGAGAACTAATAAAATTATGGGATAAGCTATAATGCTTGTTTCTTACTTTGACTTGCTACGCACCATGGTAGCATGTTTCATCACGTCATCAAGAGTGCTAAAATACTCAATCTAACTCTCTGATGAAGTTTTATCACACAAACCTCTTGCAAACACGATAACAGTTCTCTATAGTTCCTCTTGAACTTCTCAAAGCAATTGTAAGAGATTCAACTCCATTGAATACACTTCAACACTCCTATCCTTACTCTCATTTGTATCTTGAAGAGTCATAACTCTGTTTTGAGGACTATCAGCTTGACAAAAGCCTATCCTTGTCGATGAAGCCATTGATTCTTCATATTCGCGTCGATAGGCGTTGTTTAAGCTACCATATTGTCTTCTTCTTGACAACTCCCCAAATTTCTATCCCGAAACTCGTATGATATTCTATGAACTAATAGTACTATTGGATAAGCTATAATGCTTGTTTCTTACTTTGACTTGTTTCTACACCATGGTACAATGTTTCATTACGTCATCAAGAGTGCTAAAAGACTAAATCTAACCCTCTGATGAAGTTTTGTCACTCAAAGCTCTTACAAACACGACAATAGCTCTCTATAGTTCATCTTGATCATCTCAAAGCAATTTTAAGAGATCCAACTCCATTGAATACACTTCTACACATCTATTCACTCTCATTTGTATCTTGAAAGGTCATAACTCTGTTTCCAGGACAATCATCTTGAAAATTGCTAAATCCTTGTCCTTTGAAAGCATTGATTCTTCATATTCGCATCAATAGGTGTTGTGTATGCTTCCTTTTGTGTCTTCTTGCAACAACTCCCCAAATTTACTATTAGAAACTCCTATGAGATTCTAGAACTAGTAGTACGGTTGGATAAGCTATAATGCTTGTTTCTTACTTTGACTTGATTCTACACCATGGTACCATGTTTGATCAAGTCATCAAGAGTGCTTAAATACTGAATCTAACTCTCTGATGAAGTTTGATAAATCACACCTCTTGTAACCAAGACAACAGTTCTCTTTAGTTCATCTTTATCATATAAAAGCAATTTTAGGAGATTCAACTCCATTGAATACACTTCAACACATCTATTCACTCTCATTTGTATCTTGAAAGGTCTTAACTCTATTTCCAGGAAAAATCATCTTGAAAATTGCCAAATCCTTGTCACTGAAAGCATTGATTCTTCATATTCACATCAATAGGTGTTGTATATGCTTCCACTTGTGTCTTCTTGTAACAACTCCAAAATTTACTATCAGAAACTTCTATGAGATTCTAAGAACTAATAGAATTGTGGGATAAGCTATAATGCTTGTTTCTTACTTTGACTTATACGCACCATGGTAGCATGTTTCATCACGTCATCAAGAGTGCTAAAATATTAAATCTAACTCTCTGATAAAGTTTTATCACTCAAACCTCTTGCAAACACAACAACAGTTCTTTATAGTTCCTCTTGAACATCTCAAAGCAATTTTAAGAGATTCAACTCCATTGAATACACTTCAACACTCCTATTCACTCTTATTTGTATCTTGAAGAGTCATAACTTCTGTTTGGGGACAATCAGCTTGACAACGGCCATATCCTTGTTAGTGAAAGCATTGATTCTTCATATTCACATCGATAGGTGTTGTTTAAGCTACCATTTTGTCTTCTTGCCACAACTCCCAAATTTCTATGCGAAACTCCTATGAGATTCTAATAACTAATAGTACTGTTGGATAAGCTATAATACTTGTTTCTTACTTTGACTTGCTTCTACAATATGGTACCATGTTTCATTACATCATCAAGACTGCTAAAAGACTAAATCTAACCCTCTAATGAAGTTTTGTCACTCAAACCTCTTACAAAGACGACAATAGCTCTCTATAGTTTATCTTGATCATCTCAAAGCAATTTTAAGAGATCAAACTCCATTGAATACACTTCTACACATCTATTCATTCTCTCTTGTATCTTGAAAGGTCACAACTCTGTTACCAGGACAATCATCTTGAAAATAGCCAAATCCTTGTCACTGAAAGCATTGATTCTTCATATTCACAATAATAGGTGTTGTTTATGCTTCAACTTGTGTCTTCTTGCAACAACTCCCAAATTTACTATTAGAAACTTCTATGAGATTCTAAGAACTAATAGAATTGTGGGATAAGCTATAATGCTTGTTTCTTACTTTGCCTTGCTTCTGCACCATGGTAGCATGTTTCATCACGTCATCAAGAGTGCTAACATCCTGAATCCAACTCTCTGATGAAGTTTTATCACACAAACCTCTTGCAAACACGACAATAGTTCTCTATAGTTCCTCTTGAACTTCTCAAAGCAATTGTAAGAGATTTAACTCCATTGAATACACTTCAACACTCCTATCCACTCTCATTTGTATCTTGAAGAGTCATAACTCTGTTTCGAGGACTATTAGCTTGACAACAGCCATATCCTTGTCAGTGAAGCCATTGATTCTTCATATTCACATCAATAGGTGTTGTTTAAGCTACCATATTGTCTTCTTGCTACAACTCCCAAATTTCTATGCGAAACTCGTATGAGATTCTAAGAACTAATAGTACTGTTGGATAAGTTATAATGCTTGTTTCTTACTTTGACTTGCTTCTCCACCATGGTCCAATGTTTCATTACGTCATCAAGAGTGCTACAAGACTAAATCCAACCCTCTGATGAAGTTTTGTCCCCCAAACCTCTTACAAAGGCGACAATAGCTCTCTATAGTTCATCTTGATCATCTCAAAGCAATTTTAAGAGATCCAACTCCATTGAATACACTTCTACACATCTATTCACTCTCTCTTGTATCTTGAATGGTCATAACTCTATTTCCATGACAATCATCTTGAAAATTGTCAAATCCTTGTCACTTAAAGCATTGATTCTTCATATTAACATCAATAGGTGTTGTTTATGCTTCCACTTGTGTCTTCTTGCAACAACTCCCAAATTTACTATTAGAAACTTCTATGAGATTCTAAAAACTAATAGAACTGTGGGATAAGCTATAATGCTTGTTTCTTACTTTGACTTGCTTCAGCACCATGGTAGCATGTTTCAACACGTCAACGGCCATATCCTTGTCAGTGAAGGCATTGATTCTTCATATTCACATCGATAGGTGTTGTTTAAGCTACCATTTTGTCTTCTTGCTCTAACTCCCATATTTCTATGCGAAACTCGTATGTGATTCTAAGAACTAATAGTACTGTTGGATAAGCTATAATGCTTGTTTCTTACTTTGACTTGCTTCTACACCATGGTAGCATGTTTCATCACGTCATCAAGAGTGCTAAAATACTGAATCTAACTCTCTGATGAAGTTTTATCACTTAAACCTCTTGCAAACACGACAACAGTTCTCTATCGTTCCTTTTCAACATCTCAAAGCATTGAATACACTTCAACTCCATTGAATACACTTCAACACTCCTATTCACTCTCATTTGTATCTTGAAGGATCATAACTTTTTTTTGAGGACTATCAGCTTGAAAATCGCCATATCCTTGTCAGTGAAAGCATTGATTCTTCATATTCACATCAATAGGTGTTCTTTAAGCTTTCAATTGTGTCTTCTTGCTACAACTCCCCAATTTTTATGAGAAACTCCTATGAGATTCTAAGAACTAATAGTACTGTTGGATAAGCTATAATGCTTGTTCTTTACTTTCACTTGCTTCTACACCATGGTACAATGTTTCATTACATCATCAAGACTGCTAAAAGACTAAATCTAACCCTCTGATGAAGTTTTGTCACTCAAACCTCTTACAAAGACGATAATAGATCTCTATAGTTCATCTTGATCATCTCAAAACAATTTTAAGAGATCCCACTCCATTGAATACACTTCAACACATTTATTTTACTCTGATTTGTATCTTGAAGGGTCATAACTCTGTTTCCATGACTATCATCTTGAAAATTGCAAAATCCATGTCACTGAAAGTATTGATTCTTCATATTCACATCAATAGGTATTGTTTATGCTTCCACTTGTGTCTTCTTGCAACAACTCCCAAATTTACTATTAGAAACTCCTATGAGATTCTAAGAACTAATAGAACTGTGGGATAAACTATAATGCTTGTTTCTTACTTTGACTTGCTTCTGCACCATGGTAGCATGTTTCATCACGTCATCAAGAGTGCTAAAATACTGAATCTAACTCTCTGATGAAGTTTTATCACTCAAACCTCTTGCAAACCACGAACAGTTCTCTATCGTTAATATTGAACATCTCAAACCAATTGTAAGAGATTAAACTCCATTTAATACCCTTCAACACTCCTATTCACTCTCATTTGTATCTTGAAGAGTCATAACTCTGTTTCGAGGACTATCAGCTTGAAAATAGCCATATCCTTGTTAGTGAAGGCATTGATTCTTCATATTCACATCGATAGGTGTTGTTTAAGCTATCATTTTGTCTTCTTGCTACAATTCCCAAATTTCTATCTGAAACTTCGTATGAGATTCTAGAACTAATAGTACTGTTGGATAAGCTATAATGCTTGTGTCTTACTTTGACTTGCTTCGACACCATGGTACCATGTTTCATTACGTCATCAAGAGTGCTAAAAGACTAAATCTAACCCTTTGATGAAGTTTTGTCACCTAAACCTCTTACAAAGCGATAATAGTTCTTTATAGTTCATCTTGATCATCTCAAAGCAATTTTAAGAGATCCAACTCCATTGAATACACTTCTACACATCTATTCACTCTCATTTGTATCTTGAAAGGTCATAACTTTCTGTTTCGGGGGGAATCATCTTGAAAATTGCTAAATCCTTGTCCTTTGAAAGCATTGATTCTTCATATTCACGTCGATAGGTGTTGTTTTAGCTACCATTTTGTCTTCTTGCTACAACTCCCCAAATTTTTTATCTGAAAATTTATGAGATTCTAGAAGTAATATCTTGTTGGATAAGCTATAATGCTTGTTTCTTATTTTGACTTGCTTCTCACACCATCATAGCATGTTTCATTACGTCATCAAGAGTGTTAAAAGACTAAATTTAACCCTCCGATGAAGTTTTGTCAATCAAACCTCTTACAAAGACGACAATAGCTCTCTATAGTTCATCTTGATCATCTCAAAGCAATTTTAAGAGATCCAACATCATTGAATACACTTCTACACATCTATTCTTTCTCATTTGTATCTTGAAAGGTCATAACTCTGTTTTCAAGACAATCATCTTGAAAATTGCCAAATCCTTGTCAGTGAAAGCATTGATTCTTCATATTCACATCAATAGGTGTTGTTTATGCTTCCACTTGTGTCTTCTTGCAACAACTCCCAAATTTACTATTAGAAACTCCTATGAGATTCTAAGAACTAATAGAACTGTGGGATAAACTATAATGCTTGTTTCTTACTTTGACTTGCTTCTGCACCATGGTAGTATGTTTCATCACGTCATCAAGAGTGCTAAAATACTGAATCTAACTCTCTGATGAAGTTTTATCAGTCAAACCTCTTGTAAACACGACAACAGTTCTCTATCGTTCCTCTTGAACATCTCAAAGCAATTGTAGGAGATTCAACTCCATTGAATACACTTCAACACTCCTATTCACTCTCATTTGTATCTTGAAGAGTCATAACTCTATTTCGAGGACTATCAGCTTGACAACGGCCATATCCTTGTCAGTGAAGAAATTGATTCTTCATATTCACATCGATAGGTGTTGTTTAAGCTACCATTTTTTCTTCTTGCTACAATTCCCCAATTTCTATGCGAAACTCGTATGAGATTCTAGAACTAATAGTACTGTTGGATAAGCTATAATGCTTGTTTCTAACTTTGACTTGCTTGTACACCATGGTACCATGTTTCATTACGTCATCAAGAGTGCTAAAAGACTAAATCTAACCCTCTGATGAAGTTTTGTCACTCAAACCTCTTACAAAGACGACAATAGCTCTCTATAGTTTATCTTGATTATCTCAAAGCAATTTTAACAGATCCAACTACATTGAATACACTTCTACACATCTATTCACTCTCTCTTGTACCTTGAAAGGTCATAACACTGTTTCCAGGACAATCATCTTAAAAATTGCCAAATCCTTGTCACTGAAAGCATTGATTCTTCATATTCACATCAATAGGTGTTGTTTATGCTTCCCCTTTTGTGTTCTTGCAACAATTCCCAAATTTACTATTAGAAACTTCTATGAGATTCTAAGAACTAATAGAATTATGGGATAAGCTATAATGCTTGTTTCTTACTTTGACTTGCTTCTGCACCATGGTAGCATGTTTCATCACGTCATCAAGAGTGCTAAAATACTCAATCTAACTCTCTGATGAAGTTTTATCACACAAACCTCTTGCAAACACGATAACAGTTCTCTATAGTTCCTCTTGAACTTCTCAAAGCAATTGTAAGAGATTCAACTCCATTGAATACACTTCAACACTCCTATCTACTCTCATTTGTATCTTGAAGAGTCATAACTCTGTTTCGAGGACTATCAGCTTGACAACAGCCATATCCTTGTCAGTGAAGCCATTGATTCTTCATATTCACATCGATAGGTGTTGTTTAAGCTACCATATTGTCTTCTTGCTACAACTCCCAAATTTTTATGCGAAACTCGTATGATATTCTATGAACTAATAGTACTATTGGATAAGCTATAATGCTTGTTTCTTACTTTGACTTGTTTCTACACCATGGTACAATGTTTCATTACGTCATCAAGAGTGCTAAAAGACTAAATCTAACCCTCTGATGAAGTTTTGTCACTCAAAGCTCTTACAAACACGACAATAGCTCTCTATAGTTCATCTTGATCATCTCAAAGCAATTTTAAGAGATCCAACTCCATTGAATACACTTCTACACATCTATTCACTCTCATTTGTATCTTGAAAGGTCATAACTCTGTTTCGGGACAATCATCTTTAAAATTGCTAAATCCTTGTCCTTTGAAAGCATTGATTCTTCATATTCACATCAATAGGTGTTGTTTATGCTTCCACTTGTGTCTTCTTGCAACAACTCCCAAATTTACTATTAGAAACTCCTAGGAGATTCTAGAACTAGTAGTAGTGTTGGCTAAGCTATAATGCTTGTTTCTTACTTTGACTTGATTCTACACCATGGTACCATGTTTGATCACGTCATCAAGAGTTTAAATCTTGAATCTAACTCACTGATTACGTCTTATCACTCAAACCTCTTATAAACCGACAACAGTTCTCTATAGTTCATCTTGATCATCTCAAAGCAATTTTAGGAGATTCAACTCCATTGAATACACTTCAACACATCTATTCACTCTCATTTGTATCTTGAAAGGTCTTAACTTCTATTTCCGGAAAAATCATCTTGAAAATTGCCAAATCCTTGTCACTTGAAAGCATTGATTCTTCATATTCACATCAATAGGTGTTGTATATGCTTCCACTTGTGTCTTCTTGTAACAACTCCAAAATTTACTATCAGAAACTTCTATGAGATTCTAAGAACTAATAGAATTGTGGGATAAGCTATAATGCTTGTTTCTTACTTTGACTTGCTTCTGCACCATGGTAGCATGTTTCATCACGTCATCAAGAGTGCTAAAATATTAAATCTAACTCTCTGATAAAGTTTTATCACTCAAACCTCTTGCAAACACAACAACAGTTCTCTATAGTTCCTCTTGAACATCTCAAAGCAATTTTAAGAGATTCAACTCCATTGAATACACTTCAACACTCCTATTCACTCTTATTTGTATCTTGAAGAGTCATAACTTCCTGTTTGAGGACAATCAGCTTGACAACGGCCATATCCTTGTTAGTGAAAGCATTGATTCTTCATATTCACATCGATAGGTGTTGTTTAAGCCTCCATATGTGTCTTCTTGCTACAACACCCAAATTTCTATGCGAAACTCCTATGAGATTCTAATAACTAATAGTACTGTTGGATAAGCTATATTGTTTTTTTCTTACTTTGACTTGTTTCTACACCTTGGTACCATGTTTCATTACGTCATCAAGAGTGCTAAAAGCCTAAATCTAACTCTCTGATGAAGTTTTGTCACTCAAACCTCTTACAAAGACGATAGTAGCTCTCTATAGTTCATCTTGATCATCTCAAAGCAATTTTAAGAGATCCACTCCATTGAATACACTTCAACACATCTATTCACTCTCATTTGTATCTTGAAGGGTCATAACTGTGTTTCCAGGACTATCATCTTGAAAATTGCAAAATCCATGTCACTGAAAGCATTGATTCTTCATATTCACATCAATAGGTGTTGTTTACGCTTCCACTTGTGTCTTCTTGCAACAACTCCCAAATTTACTATTAGAAACTTCTATGAGATTCTAAGAACTAATAGAACTGTGGAATAAGCTATAATGCTTGTTTTCTTACTTTGACTTGCTTCTGCACCATGGTAGCATGTTTCATCACGTCATCAAGAGTGCTAAAAGACTGAATCTAACTCTCTGATGAAGTTTTATCACTCAAACCTCTTGCAAACACGACAACAGTTCTCTATAGTTCCTCTTGAACATCTCAAAGTAATTTTAAGAGATTCAACTCCATTGAATACACTTCAACACTCCTATTCATTCTCATTTGTATCTTGAAGTGTCATTACTCTGTTTCAAGGACTATCAGCTTGACAACAGCCATATCCTTGTCAGTGAAGGCATTGATTCGTCATATTCACATCGATAGGTGTTGTTTAAGCTACCATTTTGTCTTCTTGCTACAACTCCCAAATTTCTATAGAAACTTCGTATGAGATTCTAATAACTAATAATCTTTGTTGGATAAGCTATAATGCTTTTTTCTTACTTTGACTTGTTTCTACACCATGGTACCATGTTTCATTACGTCATCAAGAGTGCTAAAAGACTAAATCTAACCCTCTGATGAAGTTTTGTCACTCAAACCTCTTACGAAGACGACAATAGCTCTCTATAGTTCATCTTGATCATCTCAAAGCAAATTTAAGAGATCCCACTCCATTGAATACACTTCTACACATCTATTCACTCTCATTTGTATCTTGAAAGGTCATAACTCTGTTTCCAGGACTATCATCTTAAAAATTGCAAAATCCTTGTCAATGAAAGCATTGATTCTTCATATTCACATCAATAGGTGTTGTTTATGCTTCCACTTGTGTCTTCTTGCAACAACTCCTATATTTACTATTAAAAACTTCTATGAGATTCTAAGAACTAATAGAACTGTGGGATAAGCTATAATGCTTGTTTTTTACTTTGACTTGCTACGCACCATGGTAGCATGTTTCATCACGTCATCAAGAGTGCTAAAAACTGAATCTAACCCTCCGATGAAGTTTTATCACTCAAACCTCTTGCAAAGACGACAATAGTTCTCTATACTTCCTCTTGAACATCTCAAAGCAATTGTAAGAGATTCAACTCCATTGAATACACTTCAACACTCCTATTCACTCTCATTTGTATCTTGAAGGATCATAACTCTGTTTTCAGGACTATCAGCTTAGGCCATATCCTTGTCAGTGAAAGCATTGATTCTTCATATTCACATCAATTACATCATCAAAGCAATTGTAAGAGATTCAACTCCATTGAATACACTTCAACACTCCTATCCACTCTCATTTGTATCTTGAAGAGTCATAACTCTGTTTCGAGGACTATCAGCTTGACAACAGCCATATCCTTGTCAGTGAAGCCATTGATTCTTCATATTCACATCGATAGGTGTTGTTTAAGCTACCATATTGTCTTCTTGCTACAACTCCCAAATTTCTATGCGAAACTCGTATGAGATTCTTTGAACTAGTAGTACTGTTGGATAAGCTATAATGCTTGTTTCTTACTTTGACTTGTTTTTACACCATGGTACAATGTTTCATTACGTCATCAAGAGTGCTAAAAGACTAAATCTAACCCTCTGATGAAGTTTTCTCACTCAAACCTCTTACAAAGACGATAATAGATCTCTATAGTTCATCTTGATCATCTTAAAGCAATTTTAAGAGATCCCACGCCATTGAATACACTTCAACACATTTATTCACTCTGATTTGTATCTTGAAGGGTCATAACTCTGTTTCGGGACTATCATCTTGAAAATTGCAAAATCCATGTCCTTTGAAAGCATTGATTCTACATATTCACATCAATAGGTGTTTTTTTATGCTTCCACTTGTGTCCTCTTTGCAACAACTCCCAAATTTACTATTAGAAACTTCATGAGATTCTAAGAAGTAATAGAATTGTGGGATAAGCTATAATGCTTGTTTCTTACTTTGACTTGCTTCTGCACCATGGTAGCATGTTTCATCATGTCATCAATAGTGCTAAAAAACTGAATCTAACTCTATGATGAAGTTTTATCACTCAAACCTCTTGCAAACACGACAAAGTTCTCTATAGTTCCTCTTGAACATCTCAAAGCAATGTTAAGAGATTCAACTCCATTGAATACACTTCCACACTCCTATTAACTCTTATTTGTATCTTGAAGAGTCATAACTCTGTTTCGAGGACTATCAGCTTGACAACGGCCATATCTTTGTCAGTGAAGGCATTGATTCTTCATATTCACATCGATAGGTGTTGTTTAAGCTACCATTTTGTCTTCTTGCTACAACTCCCATATTTCTATGTGAAACTCGTATGTGATTTTAAGAACTAATAGTACTGTTGGATAAGCTATAACGCTTGTTTCTTACTTTGACTTGCTTCTACACCATGGTACCATATTTCATTACGTCATCAAGCGTGCTAAAAGACTAAATCTAACCCTCTGATGAAGTTTTGTCACTCAAACCTCTTACAAAGACGACAGTAGCTCTCTATAGTTCATCTTGATCATCTCAAAGCAATTGTAAGAGATCCAACTCCATTGAATACACTTCAACACATCTATTCACTCTCATTTGTATCTTGAAGGGTCATAACTCTGTTTCCAGGACTATCATCTTGAAAATTGCAAATTCCATGTCCTTTGAAAGCATTGATTCTTCATATTCATATCAATAGGTGTTGTTTAGCTTCCACTTGTGTCTTCTTGCAACAACTCCCCAAATTTACTATTAGAAACTTCTATGAGATTCTAAGAACTAATAAAACTGTGGGATAAGCTATAATGCTTGTTTCTTACTTTGACTTGCTTCTCACCATGGTAGCATGTTTCATCACGTCATCAAGACTGCTAAAAGCTGAATATAACTCTCGATGAAGTTTTTTCACTCAAACCTCTTACCAAACCCGACAACAGTTCTCTATAGTTCCTCTTGAACATCTCAAAGTAATTGTAAGAGATTCAACTCCATTGAATACACTTCAATACTCCTATTCACTCTCATTTGTCTCTTGAAGAGTCATAACTTCTGTTTTGAGGACTATCGAGCTTGACAACGGCCATATCCTTGTCGGTGAAGGCATTGATTCTTCATATTCACATCGATAGGTGTTGTTTAAGCTACCATTTTGTCTTCTTCCTACAACTCCCAAATTTCTATCTGAAACTTCGTATGAGATTCTAAGAACTAATAATCTTGTTGGATAAGTTATAATGCTTGTTTCTTACTTTGACTTGTTTCTACAACATGGTACCATGTTTCATTACGTCATCAAGATTGCTAAAAGACTAAATCTAACCCTCGATGAAGTTTTGTCACTCAAACCTCTTACAAAGAGGCGACAATAGCTCTCTATAGTTCATCTTGATCATCTCAAAGCAATTTTAAGAGATCCAACTCCATTGAATACACTTCTACACATCTATTCACTCTCATTTGTATCTTGAAAGGTCATAACTGTGTTTCCAGGACAATCATCTTGAAAATTGCCAAATCCATGTCACTGAAAGCATTGATTCTTCATATTCACATCAATAGGTGTTTTTTATGCTTCCACTTGTGTCTTCTTGCAACAACTCCCAAATTTACTATTAGAAACTTCTATGAGATTCTCTAAACTAATAGAACTGTGAGATAAGCTATAATGCTTGTTTCTTACTTTGACTTGCTTCTGCACCAGGGTAGTATATTTCACACGTCATCAAGAGTGCTAAAAGATTGAATCTAACTCTCTGATGAAGTTTTATCACTCAAACCTTTTGCAAACACGACAACAGTTCTATATAGCTCCTCTTGAACATCTCAAAGCAATTGTAAGAGATTCAACTCCATTGAATACAGTTCAACACTCCTATTCACTCTCATTTATATCTTGAAGATTTATAACTCTGTTTCGAAGACTATCAGCTTGACAACGGCCATATCCTTGTCAGTGAAGGCATTGATTCTTCATATTCACATCGATAGGTGTTGTTTAAGCTACCATTTTGTCTTCTTGCTACAACTCCCAAATTTCTATCACGAAACTTCGTATGAGATTCTAAGAACTAATAATCTTGTTGGATAAGTTATAATGCTTGTTTCTTACTTTGACTTGTTTCTACACCATGGTACCATGTTTCATTACGTCATCAAGAGTGCTAAAAGACTAAATCTAACCCTTTGATGAAGTTTTGTCACTCAAACCTCTTACAAAGACGATAATAAATCTCTATAGTTCATCTTGATCATCTCAAAGATATTGTAAGAGATCCGACTCCATTGAATACACTTCAACACATTTATTCACTCTGATTTGTATCTTGAAGGGTCATAACTCTGTTTCCAGGACTATCATCTTGAAAATTGCAAAATCCATGTCACTGAAAGCATTGATTCTACATATTCACATCAATAGGTGTTTTTTATGCTTCCACTTGTGTCCTCTTGCAACAACTGCCAAATTTACTATTAGAAACTTCTATGAGATTCTAAGAACTAATAGAATTGTGGGATAAGCTATAATGCTTGTTTCTTACTTTGACTTGCTTCTGCACCATGGTAGCATGTTTCATCATGTCATCAATAGTGCTAAAAAACTGAATCTAACTCTCTGATGAAGTTTTATCACTCAAACCTCTTGCAAACACGACAAAGTTCTCTATAGTTCCTCTTGAACATCTCAAAGCAATCTTAAGAGATTCAACTCCATTGAATACACTTCTACACTACTATTAACTCTCATTTGTATCTTGAAGAGTCATAACTCTGTTTCGAGGACTATCAGCTTGACAACGGCCATATCCTTGTCAGTGAAGGCATTGATTCTTCATATTCACATCGATAGGTGTTGTTTAAGCTACCATTTTGTCTTCTTGCTACAACTTCCATATTTCTATGTGAAACTCGTATGTGATTCTAAGAACTAATAGTACTGTTGGATAAGCTATTACACTTGTTTCTTACTTTGACTTGCTTGTACACCATGGTACCATGTTTCATTACGTCATCAAGTGTGTTAAAAGACTAAATCTAACCCTCTGATGAAGTTTTGTCACTCAAACCTCTTACAAAGATGACAATAGCTCTCTATAGTTCATCTTGATCATCTCAAAGCAATTGTAAGAGATTCAACTCCATTGAATACACTTCAACACATCTATTCCTTCTCATTTGTATCTTGAAGGGTCATAACTCTGTTTCCAGGACTATCATCTTGAAAATTGCAAAATCCATGTCACTGAAAGCATTGATTCTTTAATTCATATCAATAAGTGTTGTTTAAGCTTCCACTTGTGTCTTCTTGCAACAACTCCCAAATTTACTATTAGAAACTTCTATGAGATTCTAAGAACTAATAGAACTGTGGGATAAGCTATAATGCTTGTTTCTTACTTTGACTTGCTTCTACACCATGGTAGCATGTTTCATCACGTCATCAAGACTGCGAAAAGACTGAATCTAACTCTCTGATGAAGTTTTATCACTCAAACCTCTTGCAAACATGACAACAGTTCTCTATAGTTCCTCTTGAACATCTCAAAGCAATTGTAAGAGATTCAACTCCATTGAATACACTTCAACCCTCCTATTCACTCTCATTTGTATCTTGAAGAATCATAACTCTGTTTTGAGGACTATCAGCTTGACAACGGCCATATCCTTGTCAGTGAAGGCATTGATTCTTCATATTCACATCGATAGGTGTTGTTTAAGCTACCATTTTGTCTTCTTGCTACAACTCCCATATTTCTATGTGAAACTCGTATGAGATTCTAAGAACTAATAGTACTGTTGGATAAGTTATAATGCTTGTTTCTTACTTTGACTTGTTTCTACACCATGGTACCATGTTTCATTACGTCATCAAGAGTGCTAAAAGACTAAATCTAACCCTCTGATGAAGTTTTATCACTCAAACCTCTTACAAAGACGACAATAGCTCTCTATAGTTCATCTTGATCATCTCAAAGCGATTGTAAGAGATCCTACTCCTTTGAATACACTTCAACACATCTATTCACTCTCATTTGTATCTTGAAAGATCATAACTGTGTTTCCAAGACAATCATCTTGAAAATTGCCAAATCCATGTCACTGAAAGCATTGATTCTTCATATTCACATCAATAGGTGTTTTTTATGCTTCCACTTGTGTCTTCTTGCAACAACTCCCAAATTTACTATTAGAAACTTCTATGAGATTCTCTAAAGTAATAGAACTGTGAGATAAGCTATAATACTTGTTTCTTACTTTGACTTGCTTCTGCACCAGGGTAGCATATTTCACACGTCATTAAGAGTGCTAAAAGATTAAATCTAACTCTCTGATGAAGTTTTATCACTCAAACCTTTTGCAAACACGACAACAGTTCTATATAGTTCCTCTTGAACATCTCAAAGCAATTGTAAGAGATTCAACTCCATTGAATACACTTCAACACTCCTATTCACTCTCATTTATATCTTGAAGATTTATAACTCTGTTTCAAAGACAATCAGCTTGACAACGGCCATATCCTTGTCAGTGAAGGCATTGATTCTTCATATTCACATCGATAGGTGTTGTTTAAGCTACCATTTTGTCTTCTTGCTACAACTCCCAAATTTCTATGCGAAACTCGTATGAGATTCTAAGAACTAATAGTACTGTTGGATAAGTTATAATGCTTGTTTCTTACTTTGACTTGTTTCACTTGTGTCTTCTTGCTACAACTCCCCAATTTCTACGAGAAACTCCTATCAGATTCTAAGAACTAATAGTACTGTTGGATAAGCTATAATGCTTGTTTCTTACTTTGACTTGCTTCTACACCATGGTACCATGTTTCATTACATCATCAAGACTGCTAAAAGACTAAATCTTACCCTCTGATGAAGTTTTATCACTCAAACCTCTTACAAAGACGATAATAGCTCTCTATAGTTCATCTTGATCATCTCAAAGCAATTTTAAGAGATCCCACTCCATTGAATACACTTCAACACATTTATTCACTCTGATTTGTATCTTGAAGGGTCATAACTCTGTTTCCAGGACAATCATCTTTAAAATTGCAAAATCTATGTCATTGAAAGCATTGATTCTTCATATTCACATCAATAGGTGTTGTTTATGCTTCCACTTGTGTCTTCTTGCAACAACTCCCAAATTTACTATTATAAACTTCTATGAGATTCTAAGAACTAATAGAATTGTGGGATAAGCTATAATGCTTGTTTCTTACTTTGACTTGCTTCTGCACCATGGTAGCATGTTTCATCATGTCATCAATAGTGCTAAAAAACTGAATCTAACTCTCTGATGAAGTTTTATCACTCAAACCTCTTGCAAACACGACAAAGTTCTCTATAGTTCCTCTTGAACATCTCAAAGCAATCGTAAGAGATTCAACTCCATTGAATCCACTTCCACACTCTTATTCACTCTCATTTGTATCTTGAAGAGTCATAACTCTGTTTCGAGGACTATCAGCTTGACAACGGTCATATCCTTGTCAGTGAAGGCATTGATTCTTCATATTCACATCGATAGGTGTTGTTTAAGCTACCATTTTGTCTTCTTGCTACAACTCCCATATTTCTATGTGAAACTCGTATGTGATTCTAAGAACTAATAGTACTGTTGGATAAGCTATAATGCTTGTTTCTTAGTTTGACTTGCTTCTACACCATGGTACCATGTTTCATTACATCATCAAGACTGCTAAAAGACTAAATCTAACCCTCTGATGAAGTTTTGTCACTCGAACCGCTTGGAAAGGCGACAATAGCTCTCTATAGTTCAGCTTGATCATCTCAAAGCAATTGTAAGAGATCCAACTCCATTGAAGACACGTCAACACATCTGTTCACTCTCATTTGTATCTTGAAGGGTCATAACTCTGTTTCCAGGACTATCATCTTGAAAATTGCAAAATCCATGTCACTGAAAGCATTGATTCTTCATATTCACATCAATAGGTGTTGTTTATGGTTTCACTTGTGTCTTCTTGCAACAACTCCCAAATTTACTATTAGAAACTTCTATGAGATTCTAAGAACTAATAGAACTGTGGGATAAGCTATAATGCTTGTTTCTTACTTTGACTTGCTTCTGCGCCATGGTAGCATGTTTCATCACGTCATTAAGACTGCGAAAAGATTAAATCTAACTCTCTGATGAAGTTTTATCACTCAAACCTCTTGCAAACACGACAACAGTTCTCTATAGTTCCTCTTGAACATCTCAAAGCAATTGTAAGAGATTCAACTCCATTGAATACACTTCAACCCTCCTATTCACTCTCATTTGTATCTTGAAGAGTCATAACTCTGTTTCGAGGACTATCAGCTTGACAACGGCCATATCCTTGTCAGTGAAGGCATTGATTCTTCATATTCACATCGATAGGTGTTGTTTAAGCTACCATTTTGTCTTCTTGCTACAACTCCCATATTTCTATGTGAAACTCGTATGAGATTCTAAGAACTAATAGTACTGTTGGATAAGTTATAATACTTGTTTCTTACTTTGACTTATTTCTACACCATGGTACCATGTTTCATTACGTCATCAAGAGTGCTAAAAGACTAAATCTAACCCTCTGATGAAGTTTTGTCACTCAAACCTCTTACAAAGACGACAATAGCTCTCTATAGTTCATCTTGATCATCTCAAAGCAATTGTAAGAGATCCGACTCCATTGAATACACTTCAACACATCTATTCACTCTCATTTGTATCTTGAAAGGTCATAACTCTGTTTCCAGGACAATCATCTTGAAAATTGCCAAATCCATGTCACTGAAAGCATTGATTCTTCATATTCACATCAATTGGTGTTTTTTATGGTTCTACTTGTGTCTTCTTGCAACAACTCCCAAATTTACTATTAGAAACTTCTATGAGATTCTATGAACTAATAGAACTGTGGGATAAGCTATAATGCTTGTTTCTTACTTTGACTTGCTTCTGCACCAGGGTAGCATATTTCATCACGTCATCAAGAGTGCTAAAAGATTGAAGCTAACTCTCTAATGAAGTTTTATTACTCAAACCTTTTGCAAACACGACAACAGTTCTATATAGTTCCTCTTGAACATCTCAAAGCAATTGTAAGAGATTCAACTCCTTTGAATACAGTTCAACACTCCTTTTCACTCTCATTTGTATCTTGGAGAGTCATAACTCTGTTTGAGGACTATCAGCTTCACAACGGCCATATCCTTGTCATTGAAAGCATTGATTCTTCATATTCACATCGATAGGTGTTGTTTAAGCTACCATTTTGTCTTCTTGCTATAACTCCCAAATTTCTATGCGAAACTCGTATGAGATTCTAAGAACTAATAGTATTGTTGGATAAGTTATAATGCTTGTTTCTTACTTTGACTTGTTTCTACACCATGGTACCATGTTTCATTACGTCATCAAGAGTGCTAAAAGACTAAATCTCACCCTCTAATGAAGTTTTGTCACTCAAACCTCTTACAAAGACGACAATAGCTCTCTATAGTTCATCTTGATCATCTCAAAGCAATTGTAAGAGATCCAACTCCATTGAATACACTTCAACACATCTATTCACTCTCATTTGTATCTTGAAGGGTCATAACTCTGTTTCCAGGACTATCATCTTGAAAATTGCCAAATTCATGTCACTGAAAGCATTGATTCTTCATATTCACATCAATAGGTGTTGTTTATGCTTCCACTTGTGTCTTCTTGCAACAACTCCCAAATTTACTATTATAAACTTCTATGAGATTCTAAGAACTAATAGAATTGTGGGATAAGCTATAATGCTTGTTTCTTACTTTGACTTGCTTCTGCACCATGGTAGCATGTTTCATCATGTCATCAATAGTGCTAAAAAACTGAATCTAACTCTCTGATGAAGTTTTATCACTCAAACCTCTTGCAAACACGACAAAGTTCTCTATAGTTCCTCTTGAACATCTCAAAGCAATCGTAAGAGATTCAACTCCATTGAATACACTTCCACACTCTTATTCACTCTCATTTGTATCTTGAAGAGTCATAACTCTGTTTCGAGGACTATCAGCTTGACAACGGCCATATCCTTGTCAGTGAAGGCATTGATTCTTCATATTCACATCGATAGGTGTTGTTTAAGCTACCATTTTGTCTTCTTGCTACAACTCCCATATTTCTATGTGAAACTCGTATGTGATTCTAAGAACTAATAGTACTGTTGGATAAGCTATAATGCTTGTTTCTTAGTTTGACTTGCTTCTACACCATGGTACCATGTTTCATTACGTCATCAAGTCTGCTAAAAGACTAAATCTAACCCTCTGATGAAGTTTTGTCACTCAAACCGCTTACAAAGACGACAATAGCTCTCTATAGTTCATCTTGATCATCTCAAAGCAATTGTAAGAGATCCAACTCCATTGAATACACTTCAACACATCTATTCACTCTCATTTGTATCTTGAAGGGTCATAACTCTGTTTCCAGGACTATCATCTTGAAAATTGCAAAATCCATGTCACTGAAAGCATTGATTCTTCATATTCACATCAATAGGTGTTGTTTATGCTTTCACTTGTGTCTTCTTGCAACAACTCCCAAATTTACTATTAGAAACTTCTATGAGATTCTAAGAACTAATAGAACTGTGGGTTAAGCTATAATGCTTGTTTTTTACTTTGACTTGCTTCTGCACCATGGTAGCATGTTTCATCACGTCATTAAGACTGCGAAAAGATTAAATCTAACTCTCTGATGAAGTTTTATCACTCAAACCTCTTGCAAACACGACAACAGTTCTCTATAGTTCCTCTTGAACATCTCAAAGCAATTGTAAGAGATTCAACTCCATTGAATACACTTCAACCCTCCTATTCACTCTCATTTGTATCTTGAAGAGTCATAACTTCTGTTTGAGGACTATCAGCTTGACAACGGCCATATCCTTGTCAGTGAAGGCATTGATTCTTCATATTCACATCGATAGGTGTTGTTTAAGCTACCATTTTGTCTTCTTGCTACAACTCCCATATTTCTATGTGAAACTCGTATGATATTCTAAGAACTAATAGTACTGTTGGATAAGTTATAATGCTTGTTTCTTACTTTGACTTATTTCTACACCATGGTACCATGTTTCATTACGTCATCAAGAATGCTAAAAGACTAAATCTAACCCTCTGATGAAGTTTTGTCACTCAAACCTCTTACAAAGACGACAATAGCTCTCTATAGTTCATCTTGATCATCTCAAAGCAATTGTAAGAGATCCGACTCCATTGAATACACTTCAACACATCTATTCACTCTCATTTGTATCTTGAAAGGTCATAACTCTGTTTCCAGGACAATCATCTTGAAAATTGCCAAATCCATGTCACTGAAAGCATTGATTCTTCATATTCACATCAATTGGTGTTTTTTATGCTTCTACTTGTGTCTTCTTGCAACAACTCCCAAATTTACTATTAGAAACTTCTATGAGATTCTATGAACTAATAGAACTGTGGGATAAGCTATAATGCTTGTTTCTTACTTTGACTTGCTTCTGCACCAGGGTAGCATATTTCATCACGTCATCAAGAGTGCTAAAAGATTGAAGCTAACTCTCTAATGAAGTTTTATCACTCAAACCTTTTGCAAACACGACAACAGTTCTATATAGTTCCTCTTGAACATCTCAAAGCAATTGTAAGAGATTCAACTCCTTTGAATACAGTTCAACACTCCTTTTCACTCTCATTTGTATCTTGAAGAGTCATAACTCTGTTTCGAGGACTATCAGCTTCACAACGGCCATATCCTTGTCAGTGAAGGCATTGATTCTTCATATTCACATCGATAGGTGTTGTTTAAGCTACCATTTTGTCTTCTTGCTATAACTCCCAAATTTCTATGCGAAACTCGTATGAGATTCTAAGAACTAATAGTATTGTTGGATAAGTTATAATGCTTGTTTCTTACTTTGACTTGTTTCTACACCATGGTACCATGTTTCATTACGTCATCAAGAGTGCTAAAAGACTAAATCTCACCCTCTAATGAAGTTTTGTCACTCAAACCTCTTACAAAGACGACAATAGCTCTCTATAGTTCATCTTGATCATCTCAAAGCAATTGTAAGAGATCCAACTCCATTGAATACACTTCAACACATCTATTCACTCTCATTTGTATCTTGAAGGGTCATAACTCTGTTTCCAGGACTATCATCTTGAAAATTGCAAAATCCATATCACTGAACGCATTGATTCTTCATATTCACATCAATAGGTGTTGTTTATGCTTCCACTTGTGTCTTCTTGCAACAACTCCCAAATTTATTATTAGAAACTTCTATGAGATTCTAAGAACTAATAGAACTGTGGGATAAGCTATAATGCTTGTTTCTTACTTTGACTTGCTTCTACGCCATGGTAGCATGTTTCATCACATCATTAAGACTGCGAAAAGACTGAATCTAACTCTCTGATGAAGTTTTATCACTCAAAACTCTTGCAAACACGACAACAGTTCTCTATAGTTCCTCTTGAACATCTCAAAGCAATTGTAAGAGATTCAACTCCATTGAATACACTTCAACCCTCCTATTCACTCTCATTTGTATCTTGAAGAGTCATAACTCTGTTTCGAGGACTATCAGCTTGACAACGGCCATATCCTTGTCAGTGAAGGCATTGATTCTTCATATTCATATCGATAGGTGTTGTTTAAGCTACCATTTTGTCTTCTTGCTACAACTCCCATATTTCTATGTGAAACTCGTATGAGATTCTAAGAACTAATAGTACTGTTGGATAAGTTATAATGCTTGTTTCTTACTTTGACTTGTTTCTACACCATGGTACCATATTTCATTACGTCATCAAGAGTGCTAAAAGACTAAATCTAACCCTTAGATGAAGTTTTGTTACTCAAACCTCTTACAAAGACGACAATAGCTCTCTATAGTTCATCTTGATCATCTCAAAGCAATTGTAAGAGATCCGACTCCATTGAATACACTTCAACACATCTATTCACTCTCATTTGTATCTTGAAAGGTCATAACTCTGTTTCCAGGACAATCATCTTGAAAATTGCCAAATTCATGTCACTGAAAGCATTGATTCTTCATATTCACATCAATAGGTGTTTTTTATGCTTCCACTTGTGTCTTCTTGCAACAACTCCCAAATTTACTATTAGAAACTTCTATGAGATTCTAAGAACTAATAGTACTGTTGGATAAGCTATAATGCTTGTTTCTTACTTTGACTTGCTTCTACACCATGGTAACATGTTTCATCACGTCATCAAGAGAGCTAAAATACTGAATCTAACCTCTGATGAAGTTTTATCACTTAAACCTCAAACAAACACGACAACAGTTCTCTATCGTTCCTCTTCAACATGTCAAAGCAATTGTAAGAGATTCAACTCCATTGAATACACTTCAACACTCCTGTTCACTCTCATTTGTATCTTGAAGGATCATAACTTTTTTTTGAGGACTATCAGCTTGAAAACGGCCATATCCTTGTCAGTGGAAGCATTGATTCTTCATATTCACATCAATAGGTGTTCTTTAAGCTTTCACTTGTGTCTTCTTGCTACAACTCCCCAATTTCTATGAGAAACTCCTATGAGATTCTAAGAACTAATAGTACTGTTGGATAAGCTATAATGCTTGTTTCTTACTTTGACTTGCTTCTACACTTTGGTACCATGTTTCATTACATCATCAAGACTGCTAAAAGACTAAATCTAACCCTCTGATGAAGTTTTGTCACTCAAACCTCTTACAAAGACGATAATAGCTCTCTATAGTTCATCTTGATCATCTCAAAGCAATTGTAAGAGATCCCACTCCATTGAATACACTTTAACACATTTATTCACTCTGATTTGTATCTTGAAGGGTCATAACTCTTTTTCCAGGACTATCATCTTGAAAATTGCAAAATCCATGTCACTGAAAGCATTGATTCTTCATATTCACATCAATAGGTGTTGTTTATGCTTTCACTTGTGTCTTCTTGCAACAACTCCCAAATTTACTATTAGAAACTTCTATGAGATTCTAAGAACTAATAGAACTATGGGATAAGCTATAATGCTTGTTTCTTACTTTGACTTGCTACCCATGGTAGCATGTTTCATCACGTCATTAAGACTGCGAAAAGATTGAATCTAACTCTCTGATGAAGTTTTATCACTCAAACCTCTTGCAAACACGACAACAGTTCTCTATAGTTCCTCTTGAACATCTCAAAGCAATTGTAAGAGATTCAACTCCATTGAATACACTTCAACCCTCCTATTCAATCTCATTTGTATCTTGAAGAGTCATAACTCTGTTTGAGGACTATTAGCTTGACAACGGCCATATCTTTGTCAGTGAAGGCATTGATTCTTCAAATTCACATCGATATGTGTTGTTTAAGCTACCATTTTGTCTTCTTGCTTCAAATCCCAAATTTCAATGCGAAACTCATATGAGATTCTAATAACTAATAGTACTGTTGGATAAGCTATAATGCTTGTTTCTTACTTTGACTTGCTTCTACACCATGGTACCATGTTTCATTACATCATCAAGAACGCTAAAAGACTAAATCTAACCCTCTGATGAAGTTTTGTCACTCAAACCTCTTACAAAGGGGACAATAGCTCTCTATTATAGTTCATCTTGATCATCTCAAAGTAATTGTAAGAGATCCGACTCCATTGAATACACTTCAACACATCTATTTACTCTCATTTGTATCTTGAAGGGTCATAACTCTATTTCCAAAACAATCATCTTGAAAATTGCAAAATCCATGTCACTGAAAGCATTGATTCTTCATATTCACATCAATAGGTGTTGTTTATGCTTTCACTTGTGTCTTCTTGCAACAACTCCCAAATTTACTATTAGAAACTTCTATGAGATTCTAAGAACTAATAGAACTATGGGATAAGCTATAATGCTTGTTTCTTACTTTGACTTGCTTCTGCGCCATGGTAGCATGTTTCATCACGTCATTAAGACTGCGAAAAGATTGAATCTAACTCTCTGATGAAGTTTTATCACTCAAACCTCTTGCAAACACGACAACAGTTCTCTATAGTTCCTCTTGAACATCTCAAAGCAATTGTAAGAGATTCAACTCCATTGAATACACTTCAACCCTCCTATTCACTCTCATTTGTATCTTGAAGAGTCATAACTCTGTTTCGAGGACTATTAGCTTGACAACGGCCATATCCTTGTCAGTGAAGGCATTGATTCTTCATATTCACATCGATAGGTGTTGTTTAAGCTACCATTTTGTCTTCTTGCTACAACTCCCATATTTCTATGTGAAACTCGTATGATATTCTAAGAACTAATAGTATTGTTGGATAAGTTATAATGCTTGTTTCTTACTTTGACTTATTTCTACACCATGGTACCATGTTTCATTACGTCATCAAGAGTGCTAAAAGACTAAATCTAACCCTCTGATGAAGTTTTGTCACTCAAACCTCTTACAAAGACGACAATAGCTCTCTATAGTTCATCTTGATCATCTCAAAGCAATTGTAAGAGATCCGACTCCATTGAATACACTTCAACACATCTATTCACTCTCATTTGTATCTTGAAAGGTCATAACTCTGTTTCCAAAACTATCATCTTGAAAATTGCAAAATCCATGTCACTGAAAGCATTGATTCTTCATATTCACATCAATAGGTGTTGTTTATGCTTTCACTTGTGTCTTCTTGCAACAACTCCCAAATTTACTATTAGAAACTTCTATGGGATTCTAAGAACTAATAGAACTGTGGGATAAGCTATAATGCTTGTTTCTTACTTTGACTTGCTTCTGCACCAGGGTAGCATATTTCATCACGTCATCAAGAGTGCTAAAAGATTGAATCTAACTCTCTAATGAAGTTTTATCACTCATATCTTTTGCAAACACGACAACAGTTCTATATAGTTCCTCTTGAACATATCAAAGCAATTGTAAGAGATTCAACTCCTTTGAATACAGTTCAACACTCCTATTCACTCTCATTTGTATCTTGAAGAGTCATAACTCTGTTTCGAGGACTATCAGCTTCACAACGGCCATATCCTTGTCAGTGAAGGCATTGATTCTTCATATTCACATCGATAGGTGTTGTTTAAGCTACCATTTTGTCTTCTTGCTATAACTCCCAAATTTCTATGCGAAACTCGTATGAGATTCTAAGAACTAATAGTATTGTTGGATAAGTTATAATGCTTGTTTCTTACTTTGACTTGTTTCTACACCATGGTACCATGTTTCATTACGTCATCAAGAGTGCTAAAAGACTAAATCTAACCCTCTAATGAAGTTTTGTCACTCAAACCTCTTACAAAGACGACAATAGCTCTCTATAGTTCATCTTGATCATCTCAAAGCAATTGTAAGAGATCCGACTCCATTGAATACACTTCAACACATCTATTCACTCTCATTTGTATCTTGAAAGGTCATAACTCTGTTTCCAAAACTATCATCTTGAAAATTGCAAAATCCATGTCACTGAAAGCATTGATTCTTCATATTCACATCAATAGGTGTTGTTTATGCTTCCACTTGTGTCTTCTTGCAACAACTCCCAAATTTATTATTAGAAACTTCTATGAGATTCTAAGAACTAATAGAACTGTGGGATAAGCTATAATGCTTGTTTCTTACTTTGACTTGCTTCTGCGCCATGGTAGCATGTTTCATCACATCATTAAGACTGCAAAAAGACTGAATCTAACTCTCTGATGAAGTTTTATCACTGAAACCTCTTGCAAACACGACAACAGTTCTCTATAGTTCCTCTTGAACATCTCAAAGCAATTGTAAGAGATTCAACTCCATTTAATACACTTCAACCCTCCTATTCACTCTCATTTGTATCTTGAAGAGTCATAACTTTCTGTTTGAGGACTATCAGCTTGACAACGGCCATATCCTTGTCGTTGAAGGCATTGATTCTTCATATTCACATCGATAGGTGTTGTTTAGCTACCATTTTGTCTTCTTGCTACAACTCCCATATTTCTATGTGAAACTTCGTATGAGATTCTAAGAACTAATAATCTTGTTTTGTGACTTGTTTCAACACCATGGTACCATGTTTCATTACGTCATCAAGAGTGCTAAAAGACTAAATCTAGCCCTCTGATGAAGTTTTGTTACTCAAACCTCTTACAAAGACGACAATAGCTCTCTATAGTTCATCTTGATCATCTCAAAGCAATTGTAAGAGATCCGACTCCATTGAATACACTTCAACACATCTATTCACTCTCATTTGTATCTTGAAAGGTCATAACTCTGTTTCCAGGACAATCATCTTGAAAATTGCCAAATCCATGTCGCTGAAAGCATTGATTCTTCATATTCACATCAATAGGTGTTTTTTATGCTTCCACTTGTGTCTTCTTGCAACAACTCCCAAATTTACTATTAGAAACTTCTATGAGATTCTAAGAACTAATAGTACTGTTGGATAAGCTATAATACTTGTTTCTTACTTTGACTTGCTTCTACACCATGGTAACATGTTTCATCACGTCATCAAGAGTGCTAAAATACTGAATCTAACCTCTGATGAAGTTTTATCACTTAAACCTCTAACAAACACGACAACAGTTCTCTATCGTTCCTCTTCAACATGTCAAAGCAATTGTAAGAGATTCAACTCCATTGAATACACTTCAACACTCCTATTCACTCTCATTTGTATCTTGAAGGATCATAACTTTTTTTTGAGGACTATCAGCTTGAAAACGGCCATATCCTTGTCAGTGAAAGCATTGATTCTTTATATTCACATCAGTAGGTGTTCTTTAAGCTTCCACTTGTGTCTTTTTGCTACAACTCCCCAATTTCTATGAAAAACTCGTATGAGATTCTAAGAACTAATAGTACTGTTGGATAAGCTATAATGCTTGTTTCATACTTTGACTTGCTTCTACACCATGGGACCATGTTTCATTACATCATCAAGACTGCTAAAAAACTAAATCTAACCCTCTGATGAAGTTTTGCCACTCAAACCTCTTACAAAAACGACAATATCTCTCTATAGTTCATCTGGATCATCTCAAAGCAATTTTAAGAGATCCCACTCCATTGAATACACTTCTACACATCTATTCACTCTCATTTGTATCTTGAAGAGTCATAACTTCTGTTTCGGGACTATCATCTTGAAAATTGCAAAATCCATGTCACTGAAAGCATTGATTCTTCATATTCACATCAATAGGTGTTGTTTATGCTTCCACTTGTGTCTTCTTGCAACAACTCCCAAATTTATTATTAGAAACTTCTATGAGGTTCTAAGAACTAATAGAACTGTGGGATAAGCTATAATGCTTGTTTCTTACTTTGACTTGCTTCTGCGCCATGGTAGCATGTTTCATCACATCATTAAGACTGCGCAAAAAGTGAATCTAACTCTCTGATGAAGTTTTATCACTCAAACCTCTTGCAAACACGACAACAGTTCTCTATAGTTCCTCTTGAACATCTCAAAGCAATTGTAAGAGATTCAACTCCATTGAATACACTTTAACCCTCCTATTCACTCTCATTTGTATCTTGAAGAGTCATAACTCTGTTTTGAGGACTATCAGCTTGACAACGACCATATCCTTGTCAGTGAAGGCATTGATTCTTCATATTCACATCGATAGGTGTTGTTTAAGCTACCATTTTGTCTTCTTGCTACAACTCCCATATTTCTATGTGAAACTCGTATGAGATTCTAAGAACTAATAGTACTGTTGGATAAGTTATAATGCTTGTTTCTTACTTTGACTTGTTTCAACACCATGGTACCATGTTTCATTACGTCATCAAGAGTGCTAAAAGACTAAATCTAGCCCTCTGATGAAGTTTTGTTACTCAAACCTCTTACAAAGACGACAATAGCTCTCTATAGTTCATCTTGATCATCTCAAAGCAATTGTAAGAGATCCGACTCCATTGAATACACTTCAACACATCTATTCACTCTCATTTGTATCTTGAAAGGTCATAACTCTGTTTCCAGGACAATCATCTTGAAAATTGCCAAATCCATGTCACTGAAAGCATTGATTCTTCATATTCACATCAATAGGTGTTTTTTATGCTTCCACTTGTGTCTTCTTGCAACAACTCCCAAATTTACTATTAGAAACTTCTATGAGATTCTAAGAACTAATAGTACTGTTGGATAAGCTATAATACTTGTTTCTTACTTTGACTTGCTTCTACACCATGGTAACATGTTTCATCACGTCATCAAGAGTGCTAAAATACTGAATCTAACCTCTGATGAAGTTTTATCACTTAAACCTCTAACAAACACGACAACAGTTCTCTATCGTTCCTCTTCAACATGTCAAAGCAATTGTAAGAGATTCAACTCCATTGAATACACTTCAACACTCCTATTCACTCTCATTTGTATCTTGAAGGATCATAACTTTTTTTTGAGGACTATCAGCTTGAAAACGGCCATATCCTTGTCAGTGAAAGCATTGATTCTTTATATTCACATCAGTAGGTGTTCTTTAAGCTTCCACTTGTGTCTTTTTGCTACAACTCCCCAATTTCTATGAAAAACTCGTATGAGATTCTAAGAACTAATAGTACTGTTGGATAAGCTATAATGCTTGTTTCATACTTTGACTTGCTTCTACACCATGGGACCATGTTTCATTACATCATCAAGACTGCTAAAAAACTAAATCTAACCCTCTGATGAAGTTTTGCCACTCAAACCTCTTACAAAAACGACAATATCTCTCTATAGTTCATCTGGATCATCTCAAAGCAATTTTAAGAGATCCCACTCCATTGAATACACTTCTACACATCTATTCACTCTCATTTGTATCTTGAAAGGTCATAACTCTGTTTCCAGGACTATCATCTTGAAAATTGCAAAATCCATGTCACTGAAAGCATTGATTCTTCATATTCACATCAATAGGTGTTGTTTATGCTTCCACTTGTGTCTTCTTGCAACAACTCCCAAATTTATTATTAGAAACTTCTATGAGGTTCTAAGAACTAATAGAACTGTGGGATAAGCTATAATGCTTGTTTCTTACTTTGACTTATCTAGCCCATGGTAGCATGTTTCATCACATCATTAAGACTGCGCAAAAAGTGAATCTAACTCTCTGATGAAGTTTTATCACTCAAACCTCTTGCAAACACGACAACAGTTCTCTATAGTTCCTCTTGAACATCTCAAAGCAATTGTAAGAGATTCAACTCCATTGAATACACTTTAACCCTCCTATTCACTCTCATTTGTATCTTGAAGAGTCATAACTCTGTTTTGAGGACTATCAGCTTGACAACGACCATATCCTTGTCAGTGAAGGCATTGATTCTTCATATTCACATCGATAGGTGTTGTTTAAGCTACCATTTTGTCTTCTTGCTACAACTCCCATATTTCTATGTGAAACTCGTATGAGATTCTAAGAACTAATAGTACTGTTGGATAAGTTATAATGCTTGTTTCTTACTTTGACTTGTTTCAACACCATGGTACCATGTTTCATTACGTCATCAAGAGTGCTAAAAGACTAAATCTAACCCTCTGATGAAGTTTTGTTACTCAAACCTCTTACAAAGACGACAATAGCTCTCTATAGTTCATCTTGATCATCTCAAAGCAATTGTAAGAGATCCGACTCCATTGAATACACTTCAACACATCTATTCACTCTCATTTGTATCTTGAAAGGTCATAACTCTGTTTCCAGGACAATCATCTTGAAAATTGCCAAATCCATGTCACTGAAAGTATTGATTCTTCATATTCACATCAATAGGTGTTTTTTATGCTTCCACTTGTGTCTTCTTGCAACAACTCCCAAATTTACTATTAGAAACTTCTATGAGATTCTAAGAACTAATAGTACTGTTGGATAAGCTATAATACTTGTTTCTTACTTTGACTTGCTTCTACACCATGGTAACATGTTTCATCACGTCATCAAGAGTGCTAAAATACTGAATCTAACCTCTGATGAAGTTTTATCACTTAAACCTCTAACTAACACGACAACAGTTCTCTATCGTTCCTCTTCAACATGTCAAAGCAATTGTAAGAGATTCAACTCCATTGAATACACTTCAACACTCCTATTCACTCTCATTTGTATCTTGAAGGATCATAACTTTTTTTTGAGGACTATCAGCTTGAAAACGGCCATATCCTTGTTAGTGGAAGCATTGATTCTTCATATTCACATCAATAGGTGTTCTTTAAGCTTTCACTTGTGTCTTCTTGCTACAACTCCCCAATTTCTATGAGAAACTCCTATCAGATTCTAAGAACTAATAGTACTGTTGGATAAGCTATAATGCTTGTTTCTTACTTTGACTTGCTTCTACACTTTGTTACCATGTTTCATTACATCATCAAGACTGCTAAAAGACTAAATCTAACCCTCTGATGAAGTTTTGTCACTCAAACCTCTTACAAAGACGATAATAGCTCTCTATAGTTCATCTTGATCATCTCAAAGCAATTTTAAGAGATCCCACTCCATTGAATACACTTCAACACATTTATTCACTCTGATTTGTATCTTGAAGGGTCATAACTCTGTTTCCAGGACAATCATCTTGAAAATTGCAAAATCCATGTCACTGAAAGTATTGATTCTTCATATTCACATCAATAGGTGTTGTTTATGCTTTCACTTGTGTCTTCTTGCAATAACTCCCAAATTTACTATTAGAAACTTCTATGAGATTCTAAGAACTAATAGAACTATGGGATAAGCTATAATGCTTGTTTCTTACTTTGACTTGCTTCTGCGCCATGGTAGCATGTTTGATCACGTCATTAAGACTGCGAAAAGATTGAATCTAACTCTCTGATGAAGTTTTATCACTCAAACCTCTTGCAAACACGACAACAGTTCTCTATAGTTCCTCTTGAACATCTCAAAGCAATTGTAAGAGATTCAACTCCATTGAATACACTTCAACCCTCCTATTCACTCTCATTTGTATCTTGAAGAGTCATAACTCTGTTTTGAGGACTATCAGCTTGACAACGACCATATCCTTGTCAGTGAAGGCATTGATTCTTCATATTCACATCGATAGGTGTTGTTTAAGCTACCATTTTGTCTTCTTGCTACAACTCCCATATTTCTATGTGAAACTCGTATGAGATTCTAAGAACTAATAGTACTGTTGGATAAGTTATAATGCTTGTTTCTTACTTTGACTTATTTCTACACCATGGTACCATGTTTCATTACGTCATCAAGAGTGCTAAAAGACTAAATCTAACCCTCTGATGAAGTTTTGTCACTCAAACCTCTTACAAAGACGACAATAGCTTTTATAGTTCATCTTGATCATCTCAAAGCAATTGTAAGAGATCCGACTCCATTGAATACACTTCAACACATCTATTCACTCTCATTTGTATCTTGAAAGGTCATAACTCTGTTTCCAAGACTATCATCTTGAAAATTGCAAAATCCATGTCACTGAAAGCATTGATTCTTCATATTCACATCAATAGGTGTTGTTTATGCTTTCACTTGTGTCTTCTTGCAACAACTCCCAAATTTACTATTAGAAACTTCTATGAGATTCTAAGAACTAATAGAACTGTGGGATAAGCTATAATGCTTGTTTCTTACTTTGACTTGCTTCTGCACCAGGGTAGCATATTTCATCACGTCATCAAGAGTGCTAAAAGATTGAATCTAACTCTCTAATGAAGTTTTATCACTCATATCTTTTGCAAACACGACAACAGTTCTATATAGTTCCTCTTGAACATATCAAAGCAATTGTAAGAGATTCAACTCCTTTGAATACAGTTCAACACTCCTATTCACTCTCATTTGTATCTTGAAGAGTCATAACTCTGTTTCGAGGACTATCAGCTTCACAACGGCCATATCCTTGTCAGTGAAGGCATTGATTCTTCATATTCACATCGATAGGTGTTGTTTAAGCTACCATTTTGTCTTCTTGCTATAACTCCCAAATTTCTATGCGAAACTCGTATGAGATTCTAAGAACTAATAGTATTGTTGGATAAGTTATAATGCTTGTTTCTTACTTTGACTTGTTTCTACACCATGGTACCATGTTTCATTACGTCATCAAGAGTGCTAAAAGACTAAATCTAACCCTCTAATGAAGTTTTGTCACTCAAACCTCTTACAAAGACGAGAATAGCTCTCTATAGTTCATCTTCATCATCTCAAAGCAATTGTAAGAGATCCAACTCCATTGAATACACTTCAACACATCTATTCACTCTCATTTGTATCTTGAAGGGTCATAACTCTGTTTCCAGGACTATCATCTTGAAAATTGCAAAATCCATATCATTGAAAGCATTGATTCTTCATATTCACATCAATAGGTGTTGTTTATGCTTCCAATTGTGTCTTCTTGCAACAACTCCCAAATTTATTATTAGAAACTTCTATGAGATTCTAAGAACTAATAGAACTGTGGGATAAGCTATAATGCTTGTTTCTTACTTTGACTTGCTTCTGCGCCATGGTAGCATGTTTCATCACATCATTAAGACTGCGAAAAGACTGAATCTAACTCTCTGATGAAGTTTTATCACTCAAACCTCTTGCAAACACGACAACAGTTCTCTATAGTTCCTCTTGAACATCTCAAAGCAATTGTAAGAGATTCAACTCCATTTAATACACTTCAACCCTCCTATTCACTCTCATTTGTATCTTGAAGAGTCATAACTCTGTTTCGAGGACTATCAGCTTGACAACGGCCATATCCTTGTCAGTGAAGGCATTGATTCTTCATATTCACATCGATAGGTGTTGTTTAAGCTACCATTTTGTCTTCTTGCTACAACTCCCATATTTCTATGTGAAACTCGTATGAGATTCTAAGAACTAATAGTACTGTTGGATAAGTTATAATGCTTGTTTCTTACTTTGACTTGTTTCAACACCATGGTACCATGTTTCATTACGTCATCAAGAGTGCTAAAAGACTAAATCTAGCCCTCTGATGAAGTTTTGTTACTCAAACCTCTTACAAAGACGACAATAGCTCTCTATAGTTCATCTTGATCATCTCAAAGCAATTGTAAGAGATCCGACTCCATTGAATACACTTCAACACATCTATTCACTCTCATTTGTATCTTGAAAGGTCATAACTCTGTTTCCAGGACAATCATCTTGAAAATTGCCAAATCCATGTCACTGAAAGCATTGATTCTTCATATTCACATCAATAGGTATTTTTTATGCTTCCACTTGTGTCTTCTTTCAACAACTCCCAAATTTACTATTAGAAACTTCTATGAGATTCTAAGAACTAATAGTACTGTTGGATAAGCTATAATACTTGTTTCTTACTTTGACTTTTTTCACACCATGGTAACATGTTTCATCACGTCATCAAGAGTGCTAAAATACTGAATCTAACCTCTGATGAAGTTTTATCACTTAAACCTCTAACAAACACGACAACAGTTCTCTATCGTTCCTCTTCAACATGTCAAACCAATTGTAAGAGATTCAACTCCATTGAATACACTTCAACACTCCTATTCACTCTCATTTGTATCTTGAAGGATCATAACTCTGTTTTGAGGACTATCAGCTTTGACAACGGCCATATCCTTGTCGAAAAGCATTGATTCTTTATATTCACATCAATAAGTGTTCTTTAAGCTTCCACTTGTGTCTTTTGCTACAACTCCCCAATTTCTATGAAAACTCGTATGAAATCCTAAGAACTAATAGTACTGTTGGATAAGCTATGATGCTTGTTTCATACTTTGACTTGCTTCTACACCATGGGACCATGTTTCATTACATCATCAAGACTGCTAAAAAACTAAATCTAACCCTCTGATAAAGTTTTGCCACTCAAACCTCTTACAAAAACGACAATATCTCTCTATAGTTCATCTGGATCATCTCAAAGCAATTTTAAGAGATCCCACTCCATTGAATACACTTCTACACATCTATTCACTCTCATTTGTATCTTGAAAGGTCATAACTCTGTTTCCAGGACTATCATCTTGAAAATTGCAAAATCCATGTCACTGAAAGCATTGATTCTTCATATTCACATCAATAGGTGTTGTTTATGCTTCCACTTGTGTCTTCTTGCAACAACTCCCAAATTTATTATTAGAAACTTCTATGAGGTTCTAAGAACTAATAGAACTGTGGGATAAGCTATAATGCTTGTTTCTTACTTTGACTTGCTTCTGCGCCATGGTAGCATGTTTCATCACATCATTAAGACTGCGCAAAAAGTGAATCTAACTCTCTGATGAAGTTTTATCACTCAAACCTCTTGCAAACACGACAACAGTTCTCTATAGTTCCTCTTGAACATCTCAAAGCAATTGTAAGAGATTCAACTCCATTGAATACACTTCAACCCTCCTATTCACTCTCATTTGTATCTTGAAGAGTCATAACTCTGTTTTGAGGACTATCTACTTGACAACGACCATAACCTTATCAGTGAAAGCCTTAAATCCTCATATTCACATCGATAGGTGTTGTTTAAGCTACCATTTTGTCTTTTTGCTACAACTCCCATATTTCTATGTGAAACTCGTATGAGATTCTAAGAACTAATAGTCTCTGTTGGATAAGTTATAATGCTTGTTTCTTACTTTGACTTGTTTCAACACCATGGTACCATGTTTCATTACGTCATCAAGAGTGCTAAAAGACTAAATCTAACCCTCTGATGAAGTTTTGTTACTCAAACCTCTTACAAAGACGACAATAGCTCTCTATAGTTCATCTTGATCATCTCAAAGCAATTGTAAGAGATCCGACTCCATTGAATACACTTCAACACATCTATTCACTCTCATTTGTATCTTGAAAGGTCATAACTCTGTTTCCATGATAATCATCTTGAAAATTCCCAAATCCATGTCACTGAAAGTATTGATTCTTCATATTCACATCAATAGGTGTTTTTTATGCTTCCACTTGTGTCTTCTTGCAACAACTCCCAAATTTACTATTAGAAACTTCTATGAGATTCTAAGAACTAATAGTACTGTTGGATAAGCTATAATACTTGTTTCTTACTTTGACTTGCTTCTACACCATGGTAACATGTTTCATCACGTCATCAAGAGTGCTAAAATACTGAATCTAACCTCTGATGAAGTTTTATCACTTAAACCTCTAACAAACACGACAACAGTTCTCTATCGTTCTTCTTCAACATGTGAAAGCAATTGTAAGAGATTCAACTCCATTGAATACACTTCAACACTCCTATTCACTCTCATTTGTATATCTTGAAGGATCATAACTTTTTTTTGAGGACTATCAGCTTGAAAACGGCCATATCCTTGTCAGTGGAAGCATTGATTCTTCATATTCACATCAATAAGTGTTCTTTAAGCTTTCACTTGTGTCTTCTTGCTACAACTCCCCAATTTCTATGAGAAACTCCTATCAGATTCTAAGAACTAATAGTACTGTTGGATAAGCTATAATGCTTGTTTCTTACTTTGACTTGCTTCTACACTTTGGTACCATGTTTCATTACATCATCAAGACTGCTAAAGGGCTAAGGGTAACCCTCTGATGATGTTTTGTCACTCAAACCGCTTACTAAAGCGATAATAGCTCTCTATAGTTCATCTTGATCATCTCAAAGCAATTTTAAGAGATCACTCCATTGTATACACTTCAACACATTTATTCACTCTGATTTGTATCTTGAAGGGTCATAACTCTGTTTCAGGACAATCATCTTGAAAATTGCAAAATCCATGTCCTTTGAAAGCATTGATTCTTCATATTCACATCAATAGGT
Source organism: Cardamine occulta (assembly GCA_028015245.1). Lineage (NCBI taxonomy): Eukaryota > Viridiplantae > Streptophyta > Magnoliopsida > Brassicales > Brassicaceae > Cardamine > Cardamine occulta. Next base: position 2,667,863 of record CM051371.1, read on the forward strand.
GTTGTTTATGCTTCCACTTGTGTCTTCTTGCAACAACTCCCAAATTTACTATTAGAAACTTCTATGAGATTCTAAGAACTAATAGAACTGTGGAATAAGCTATAATGCTTGTTTCTTACTTTGACTTGCTTCTGCACCATGGTAGCATGTTTCATCACGTCATCAAGAGTGCTAAAATACTGAAACTAACTCTCTGATGAAGTTTTATCACTCAAACCTCTTGCAAACACGACAACAGTTCTCTATACTTCCTCTTGAACATCTCAAAGCAATTGTAAGAGATTCAACTCCATTGAATACACTTCAACACTCCTATTCATTCTCGTTTGTATCTTGAAGGATCATAATTCTGTTTTGAGGACTATCAGCTTGAAAACGGCCATATCCTTGTCAGTGAAAGCATTGATTCTTTATATTTACATCAATAGGTGTTCTTTAAACATCCACTTGTGTCTTTTTGCTACAACTCCCGAATTTCTATGAAAAACTCGTATGAGATTCTAAGAACTAATAGTACTGTTGGATAAGCTATAATGCTTGTTTCATACTTTGACTTGCTTCTACACCATGAGACCATGTTTCATTACATCATCAAGACTGCTAAAAAACTAAATCTAACCCTCTGATGAAGTTTTGTCACTCAAACCTCTTACAAAAACGACAATAGCTCTCTATAGTTCATCTGGATCATCTCAAAGCAATTTTAAGAGATCCCACTCCATTGAATACACTTCTACACATCTATTCACTCTCATTTGTATCTTGAAAGGTCATAACTCTGTTTCCAGGACTATCATCTTGAAAATTGCAAAATCCATGTCAGTGAAAGCATTGATTCTTCATATTCACATCAATAGGTGTTGATTATGCTTCCACTTAGGTCTTCTTGCAACAACTCCCAAATTTACTATTAGAAACTTCTATGAGATTCTAAGAACTAATAGAACTGTGGAATAAGCTATAATGCTTGTTTCTTACTTTGACTTGCTTCTGCACCATGGTAGCATGTTTCATCACGTCATCAAGAGTGCTAAAATACTGAAACTAACTCTCTGATGAAGTTTTATCACTCCAACCTCTTGCAAACACGACAACAGTTCTCTATAGTTCCTCTTGAACATCTCAAAGCAATTGTAAGAGATTCAACTCCATTGAATACACTTCAACACTCCTATTCACCCTCATTTGTATGTTGAAGGATCATAACTCTGTTTTGAGGACTATCCGCTTGAAAACGGCCATATCCTTGTCAGTGAAAGCATTGATTCTTTATATTCACATCAATAGGTGTTCTTTAAGCTTCCACTTGTGTCTTTTTGCTACAACTCCCCAATTTCTATGAAAAACTCGTATGAGATTCTAAGAACTAATAGTACTGTTGGATAAGCTATAATGCTTGTTTCATACTTTGACTTGCTTCTACACCATGGGACCATGTTTCATT